>CM022303.1:645675277-646090903 GCA_011799875.1 Thinopyrum elongatum | reverse complement strand
GGGCGGCGTCGGGCCGGGGCAGCGTGTCGGCGTCGGGGCGGGCAGGGCGGGCGGGGCGGGCGGCGTCGGCGGCGGGGCGGGCAGGGGCGGGCCGGGCGGCGTCGGCGGCGGGGCGGGCCTGACGGCGTCGTCGACGATGGCGAGGTGGAGCAGCCTGATGGCGATTGGGGCAGGGGCGGCGACGACGAGGAGAAGAAGTGATTTTTGGAGAAATTGCTAAGTTTTTCTTATATACGTGAAACATTGGTCCCGGTTCGTGGCACAAACCGGGACCAATTTCCCCCTTTGGTCTCGGTTCGTTCCACCAACCGGGACCAAAGGTCTCTTTTCAGCAGCCCAAAGGGTGGGAAACAGACACCTTTGGTCCCGGTTGGTGGCACGAACCAGGACCAAAGGGGGGCATTGGCCCCGGTTGGTGGCCACCAACCGGGACCAAGGCACACCTTTCGTCCCGGTTGGTGCTACCAACCGGGACCAACGGCCTTGCGCTGGCGCGGTGCGGTGGGATGTTTAGTCCCACCTCGCTAGTTGAGAGAGCTCGAGAGTGGTTTATAAGTGCTGCCGCGCCCACCCTCTCGAGCTCCTCTCAACTGCAGGCTTTCGGGCCTACTCTATTAATCCTTGCCCGTGGGCCTACTGGGCCTGCTGCGGGCCTGAATCATGGCCCATGGTTGGGTTTCTAGTCGTATTCAGGCCGTGGTGGCACTGTAGGTGGCATTTTTTTATTTTTGTTTTCTTTTTTGCTTTATTTATTTTATTTTGTTTCTACTTACAACAAAATACTTACTGTTTTACAGTGATTCTTTTTTGCTTTTAGGTAATAAAAATTATAAACTTGCTGTTAGTGCCATTAGTTTTCCAATTTGAATTCTTTGAAATTTGTGTGAATCACTAGTTTCTGATTAACTTTACTATAAAAATAGATTTTGGAGTGATTCTTTTTCCTGCTATTTAATATTACTGTGTTTTATCATTATATTCAAAAACAGTTTTTGTTATTTTAGTTTCTAACAAAAAAAATCTTTATTGATACTTCTTTTTGATATTAAAGTTCGAACAAAAAAAGTTCTTTATGAAAATTCTTTTTGCTTTTAATGTTTTGAACAGAAAATACTTTGATAATTTTAGTTGCATAAATTTTCTATAATTTTAGTTTCAATAATACTAGAGGTTTATAAAAGCTTTTTGGTTGATTCCTTTTGCTATTAGAGTTTCATTAAAGTTTTCTAGTTCATTCTTTTTTATATTAGAGTTTCATTAAAGTTTTCTAGTTCATTCTTTTAGTTTATTATTTTTGCTATTACAGTTTCATAAAAGTTTTCCAGTTCATTCTTTTTATATTAGTTCATTCTTTTTTATATTAGTTCATTCTTTGAGCTAAATGACCCTGAAATTGAAAAGCACTTCAGATGAACTCTGAAGAGGTTGAAAATTGGCATGGTATCATCATTTCACCCACATAGCATGTGCTAAAAAGTTGAGAGGGTTACGGCAAAAACTAGATGCACTTCGTGTATAAAATGGACAATCTCTTTCGAAGTATCAGAGTTTCGGACGAAAACTCATCTGTTACAAAGGGATTTCAATTTTTTGAACTTATTTGAACTCCAGACTTTTTCTGTGTTCAAAATCAACCATTCAAAGCCACATCATCAATTTTCAACCCTTTCTGACTTCATCTGTTTTTTTTCATGCATTTACTGATTTTTTTGAGCTAAATGACCCTGAAATTGAAAAGCACTTCAAATGAACTCTGAAGAGGTTGAAAATTGGCATCATATCATCATTTCACCCACATAGCATGTGCTAAAAAGTTGAGAGGGTTACGGCAAAAACTGGATGCACTTCGTGTACAAAATGGACAATCTCTTCGAAGTTCAGGGTTTCGGACGAAAACTCATCTGTTACAAAGGGATTTCTTTTTTTTGAACTTATTTGAACTCCAGACTTTTTGTGCGTTCAAAATGAACCATTCAAAGCCACATCATCAATTTTCAACCCTTTCTGACTTCATCTATTATTTTTCATGCATTTACTGATTTTTTTTGAGCTAAATGACCCTGAAATTGAAAAGCACTTCAAATGAACTCCGAAGAGGTTGAAAATTGGCATGATATCATCATTTCACCCACATAGCATGTGATAAAAAGTTGAGAGGGTTACGGCAAAAACTGGATGCACTTCGTGTACAAAATGGACAATCTCTTTCGAAGTATCAGGGTTTCGGACAAAAACTCATCTGTTACAAAGGGATTTCATTTTTTTGAACTTATTTGAACTCCAGAATTTTTGTGTGTTCAAAATGAACCATTCAAAGCCACATCATCAATTTTCAACCCTTTCTAACTTCATCTTTTATTTTTCATGCATTTACTGATTTTTTTGTGCTAAATGACCCTGAAATTGAAAAGCACTTCAAATGAACTCTGAAGAGGTTAAAAATTGGCATGATATCATCATTTCACCCACATAGCATGTGCTAAAAAGTTGAGAGGGTTACGGAAAAAACTGGATGCACTTCGTGTACAAAATGGACAATCTCTTTCGAAGTATCAGGGTTTCGGACGAAAGCTCATCTGTTACAAAGGGATTTCATTTTTCACTTTTTCTGTTACAAATGGACAATCTTTTTCAAAGCCACATCATCAATTTTCAACCCTTTCTGACTTCATCTGTCTTCACTTTTTCTTCGCTTGTGTCCTTTGCTTATTGCGCCGTAACCATGGATATTCTTCATCGCTTAACAGGGTGCTTGGGTCAGCCTTGACTTTGAAGGGAGGAATTTCATGAAACTTTTCATAATCTTCAGACATGTCTGTCTTACCCTCCACTCCCACGATGTCTCTTTTCCCTGAAAGAACTATGTGGCGCTTTGGCTCATCGTATGATGTATTCGCTTCCTTATCTTTTCTTTTTCTCGGTTTGGTAGACATGTCCTTCACATAGAAAACCTGCGCCACATCATTGGCTAGGACGAATGGTTCGTCTGTGTACCCAAGATTGTTCAGATCCACTGTTGTCATTCCGTAATGTGGCTCTACCTGTACCCCGCCTCCTGACAGATTGACCCATTTGCACTTAAACAAAGGGACCTTAAAATCATGTCCGTAGTCAAGTTCCCATATGTCCACTATGTAACCATAATATGTGTCCTTTCCCCTCTTGGTTGTTGCATCAAAGCGGACACCGCTGTTTTGGTTGGTGCTCTTTTGATCTTGGGCGATCGTGTAAAATGTATTTCCATTAATCTCGTATCCTTTGTAAGTCAATACAGTCGAAGATGGTCCCCTGGACAACGAGTACAGCTCATCAGAAACAGTGTTGTCACCTCTGAGACGTGTTTCCAACCAACTGCCGAAAGCCCTGATGTGTTCACATGTAATCCAGTCGTCACACTGCTCTGGGTGTTTGGAGCGCAGAATGTTCTTGTGTTCATCGACATACGGGGTCACCAAGGTAGAGTTCTGTAGAACTGTGTAGTGTGCTTGAGACCAAGAATGCCCGTCCCTGCATATTATTGAGTCCCCTCCTAGCGTGCCTTTTCCAGTCAGTCTCCCCTCATACCGCGATTGAGGGAAACCAATCTTCTTAAGGTCAGGAATGAAGTCAACACAAAACCCAATGACATCCTTTGTTTGATGGCCCATGGAGATGCTTCCTTCTGGCCTAGCGCGGTTACGGATATATTTCTTTAGGACTCCCATGAACCTATCAAAGGGGAACATATTGTGTAGAAATACGGGGCCCAGAATGACAATCTCGTCGACTAGATGAACTAGGACGTGCGTCATGATATTAAAGAAGGATGGTGGGAACACCAGCTCAAAACTGACAAGACATTGCACCACATCACTCCTTAGCCCTGGTACGATTTCTGGATCGATCACCTTCTGAGAGATTGCATTGAGGAATGCACATAGCTTCACAATGGCTAATCGAACGTTTTCCGGTAGAAGTCCCCTCAATGCAACCGGAAGCAGTTGCGTCATAATCACGTGGCAGTCATGAGACTTTAGGTTCTGGAACTTTTTCTCTACCATATTTATTATTCCCTTTATATTTGACGAGAAGCAAGACGGTACCTTCATACTGAGCAGGCATTCAAAGAAGATTTTCTTCTCTTCTTTGGTAAGAGCGTAGCTGGCAGGACCTTCATACTGCTTTGGAGGCATGCCGTCTTTTTCGTGCCAATGTTGCAGGTCCTCTAGTGCCTCCGGTGTATCTTTTGTCTTTCCATACACGCCCAAGAAACCTAGCAGGTTCACGCAAAGGTTCTTTATCATGTGCATCACGTCGATTGAAGAGCGGACCTCTAGGTCTTTCCAGTAGGGTAGGTCCCAAAATATAGATTTCTTCTTCCACATGGGTGCGCGTCCCTCAGTGTCATTCGGAATAGATAGTCCGCCGGGACCCTTTCCAAAGATTACGTGTAAATCATTGACCATAGCAAGTACGTGATCACCGGTACGCATGGCGGGCTTCTTCCGGTGATCTGCCTCGCCTTTGAAATGCTTGCCATTCTTTCGACATTGATGGTTGGTCGGAAGAAATCGACGATGCCCCAGGTACACATTCTTCCTGCATTTGTCCAGGTATATACTTTCGGTGTCAGCTAAACAGTGCGTGCATGTGTGGTATCCCTTGTTTGTCTGTCCTGAAAGGTTACTGAGAGCAGGCCAATCATTGATGGTTACAAACAGCAACGCATGTAGGTCAAATTCCTCCTGTCTGTGCTCATCCCACACACGTACACCATTTCCATTCCACAGCTGTAAAAGTTCTTCAACTAATGGCCTTAGGTACACATCAATGTCGTTGCCAGGTTGCTTAGGGCCTTGGATGAGTACTGGCATCATAATGAACTTCCGCTTCATGCACAGCCAAGGAGGAAGGTTATAGATACATAGAGTCACGGGCCAGGTGGTGTGATTGCTGCTCTGCTCCCCAAAAGGATTAATGCCATCCGCGCTTAAACCAAACTATACGTTCCTTGCGTCACCTGCAAACTCCTCCCAGTACTTTCTCTCGATTTTTCTCCACTGCGACCCGTCAGCAGGTGCTCTCAACTTCCCGTCTTTCTTACAGTCCTCTCTGTGCCATCGCATCAACTTGGCATGCTCTTTGTTTCTGAACAGACGTTTCAACCGTGGTATTATAGGAGCATACCACATCACCTTCGCAGGAACCCTCTTCCTGGGGGGCTCGCCGTCAACATCATCAGGGTCATCTCGTCTGATCTTATACCGCAATGCACCGCATACCGGGCATGCGTTCAAATCCTCGTACGCACCGCGGTAGAGGATGCAGTCATTAGGGCATGCATGTATCTTCTGCACCTCCAATCCTAGAGGGCATACGACCTTCTTTGCTGCGTACGTACTGTCGGGCAATTCGTTATCCTTTGGAAGCTTCTTCTTCAATATTTTCAGTAGCTTCTCAAATCCTTTATCAGGCACAGCATTCTCTGCCTTCCACTGCAGCAATTCCAGTACGGTACCGAGCTTTGTGTTGCCATCTTCGCAATTGGGGTACAACCCTTTTTGGTGATCCTCTAACATGCGATCGAACTTCAGCTTCTCCTTTTCACTTTCGCACTGTCTCTTTGCATCAACAATGATCCGGCGGAGATCATCATCGGGCACATCGTCTGGTTCCTCTTGATCTTCAGCTTCCCCCGTTACAGCATCACCGTATTCAGGGGGCACATAGTTGTCATCATCCTCTTCTTCTTCGCTGTCTTCCATCATAACCCCTCTTTCTCCGTGCTTGGTCCAAGCATTATAGTGTGGCATGAAACCCTTATAAAGCAGGTGGGTGTGAAGGATTTTCCGGTCAGAGTAAGACTTCGTATTCCCACATATAGGGCATGGACAACACATAAAACCATTCTGCTTGTTTGCCTCAGCCACTTCGAGAAAATTATGAACGCCCTTAATGTATTCGGAGGTGCGTCTGTCACCGTACATTCATTGCCGGTTCATCTGTGTGCATTATATATAATTAAGTGTGTCAAAAACCATTACAGAACATCATGAATAGATAAGTGACCAAATTAATAGAAGTTCATCATCACATTAAAACCAAAGTACAGGTAATTGTTTTCTTCTTCAACTAAATTTAACCTCTCGACAATAGGGTCGGTTGGAATTTCCGGTTCACATACCTCCTAGTTAAAAACATCTATGTCACGTTGCTCGGCAAAATTGTCATAAACACTAAATGAACCAAATAGTTATAAAAGATAATATATACCACATCCGAATCATAGACAGGACGAGGGCCGACGGAGGCGGATACCAAAACCATCGCACTATATAATAACAAACAATAATAAAAGTAAGAAAATTACACAAGTATCTATCTAAATCATATAAGTAAGAAATTTTTTCTTTTAGAAAGAAGATAAGAACAAGAGGCTCACCACGGTGGTGCCACGGCGGTGAGGACGGGGACGGGACAGGACGGACCGCCAAACCTAGACAAATCTTGAGGAGAATGGAGCTTGGACAAGGAGCTTCGAGAGGAGAAAGCTTAAGTGTGGCTCGGGCATTTCATCGAACACCTCATGTGCATAGGAGGTGAGCTAGAGCACCACAAAGCTATCCCACGGCCGGCCAAAAAAACAGAGCAGTGCACTGCTCTGCTCGCGGGCAGGGGGTATATATAGGTCTCTGGTCCCGGTTCCAGCCACAAACCGGGACTAAAGGTGGTGGGCCAGGAGCGAGGCCCATTGGTCCCGGTTCGTGCCTGGAACTGGGACCAAAGGGGTCAGACTAACCGGGACCACGAACCAGGACTTATGCGCCCTTTGGTCCCGGTTCGTAGGTGAACCGGGATTAATGCCCTTTTCAGGCCTGAACCAAAGCCCTGTTTTCTACTAGTGATGTCCTTCACGTTGGCCCGCACAGGCTAGGCCCACCCGGACCCCATAAGATCCTCCTCCGACTGATCTACCCAAAACCCTAACCCTAGCTCGCACATTCACTCATGTATCCTCTCCGCCCTTCACCTCTCTTCTCCTTGCCATGTCTTGCTCTGAATCCGGATTGAACTATGATAGAGTGGACTTGGAGCTCCTCCAGGCCAAGGAAGGGTAGAAGCTCGCCCTCGGATCACGCTCCGCTGGTCATGGGTGGAGACCCATGGTTGGGTATCACCCCCACCAGCCCGACGCGGATCCAGCAGTCGGGCAACCTCCCGGCCACCCCGACGCTAGGCGAGCGAAAGCAGACCATCATTACAGTATGAGTGGAGCAGCGACGGGGACGGTTTTTCCTCGTCCGCTCCATCCCAGGCTGCCCAAAGGGTGGGTGCAGGGGCCTGCGGCACCTACTGTGAGTTAAACTATGCCGACGTAATTTGTCATGTTCTTAGGTTCAATGTCATAGTATGTCATGTCCTATGTTGAACTATGTTAACATGTCCTATGTTTTTTTGTTAGTGGCTATGTTTTATTTATAAAAAAAATTGTATGTTGAACTATGAAATGTCGTATATTGAGCTATTGAATGTCGAACATGTATCCTATCGAATTATCTACATTGCATAAGTTGCATGGATTTGAGGAGGGGAAATGAAGCACCCCATTACAGGGGTGGACACATGAGACTCGACCCCTGCAGTCCGCGGACATACAGGGGCTCAAATTTGTCAATTGCCATTGGAAATGAACACAGCTCATTGATCTGGTGCTCATTAGCATTTGCTCAGCTAATTTGCATCCTAGCCCCACACCTCCATCGCATCCATACACGTGGTGCACCGGTGCCGTAATCACAATCAGTAGACGAATTGGTGAGCATGCAGCAGTATCAGTACTACCCTGACCCCTGCCATGCATTGCCTTGTGTACATGAAAAACACAACCTGTAGCAGTTCACAGAACGCAGAGACGATATCGCCTTAACCGTTCTTTCCCTATTCAGAGAACTGACAAGTTCCGGACCGGAACGATATACACTCCCCCTGCCATTTGTTACCGTATCGTGTACAGTGCCTTCTGCCTACTGCATGTGATAGCACGGACTGATAAATAGCTAGTAGAGGGTAAGAAAACATGTTTTCCCATGGTGTGCTCCGGTCCTACGCGCACACCTACGTACGTGGTGCACAGTAAAACTACAGCAGCAACCGGCTGCGCGAAGCTAGCACATTTGCACGTACTGAGCGTACGCACGTAGTTACCTGAAGCAGATGTATTTTTTGTATCCATGCCTTCGTACACAGTTACTTGGGATGTAGTATATGTGTTTTATTCGAACTCTTTTTTACATGGAGCAAGGCCACGCACGCTTATCACTACACTGCAAGTACACCCCACGCACAAACACATTACACATATACATGTGTCCTTCAGTAACGTTTGGATGACAGGGATATAGAATAATCATGCGAGTCTCACCAAATTTTTAGGGTTTTGCTAAGTCTCGACTATTGAGTTTTCCTTAGTCTTAGATGATTGAGATTTATCGAGGTCTCGGTCTATTCAGAAAAATCCAGCTTCAGTTTCGTGAAAACCGCAAATTACAAACAAAGTTTTCAATGGGGTTAATGAGACTCATCTTTGGCTTCCGTATTGTGAAAAATTTCTTTGGAGCATTCCTACGACCCAAGAAGTACATAGAAACAGGAAAGGAGTTCTTATTCTTAGGATTGTAGCCCCCTTTTTTGGTTCTTCAAATTTATTTGTTCCCAAAGAGCCTCGTACGTGTGACCATCTGGATTTGAACCCCGAAAGATGAAGTCGGCCACATAGCTCCACCACACAATCTTGTTACTAAAAGCATAAGAAGAAATAATAATAGATGAATTAAGTCAATCTGAGAAAAAAAAACTTTGGATAGATTTAAAATAGCTTTATTTTTTTTATTAAGGAGCCAGGAATCATTTTAGAATTTGGCACGGGGCCCTTGATTTTACCGGCCCGGCCCTGACCACACCAAGAGTCACATCTCTTGAACATCATCTTATGACAAGTGTTTACCACAAAAATTAGTGCAAAAATATGACAGTGTAATACACATTAGAAAACTAATGTTTGCAATTTGAATAGCACCTTTGAAAAATGTAAATCTCCACTCTCCATGTAGGAACCATATGGCCGATCACATTTCGCACCATACATGCATGTCCTGCTATTATGCTACGTACTTGGCGTAGCATGCATGTCCTGCTATTATACCACTTGGCGTAGCATGCATGATGGTAGTGCATCTCTGACTTGACTTTCCTAAAAAAATGACATGGCATTTCGAAGGTTAATTAGAAAATACACACTTGAATTCATACGGCTATGTACGCAGAGACATTTGTATGTAGTACTACGTGCTTGTGTGTGGTTACCATGTAGTACACGCGCAAAAGGAATGATCGTGGGCGTACGACGTGACATTGCTCGATGATTAATTGGCTATTCATGTCGTCCGCCACCCGTGGATCTTTCGTGCAAACGTGCACAGATGTTTCGCTATCGACGCATGCTACGGTACATCTCTACTCCTAATATATCAGTTGGTAGAATAGTCTTCACGGTTTTTTTTGTCTGGTTAATTTTCTTCTCATCTCTCACAACCCCTCTCATGTTAATTTTTTCTTTTTCGCACTTAAAACCGAATCGTGTCTGATACTCCTTCCATTTATTTGTATTTGGTAATTAAGAACTCAGAAATAATACCATATACATGAGATCACCTTCCAAACGGATCACCTCCTCTCCGATATATTTCTTCCACCGTTCCCCTTCCATACTTAGCTCCACTAGGAAAAAAAAACACAACCGTCGACTCACGTGATCACGTATCACAATGAGAAAATTCCTTATATTGTTTCCCTATTTAAATGTATTTTAAATGTGGTTTCCTATTTTAACAAAAAAATCAGCCACCCAGGCGGGATTCAGATTCTCTACCTTGCCATGGGCAAGGTAGAGAGGTACAGTAACCCTGCCTTTTCCCCTCTTTCGTCCGTTGGATCGCGAACAGACCGACCAGATTTATGGAACAGTACCCGCACTACAGTAGCGTGAATAGTGCGCAAAACAGTACCGTCAAACAGTACCATAAACAGTGCGCGTGCTACAAAGTTTTCACCCCGATCTGGACCGCCACCCCCTGATCCAACGGCTGTGGGGCAAAGGCAGGGCAGCGCCATGGGCAAGGTAGAGAATCCGCGCCCACCCAGGCGCCCACCACCCATCCATAGATCTTTTACCCATTTTTTACTACCCTAATAAACACTCTACCAAGTCCTCTCCCCTGTAGGTTCCATCGCAGCCGCATGCACCGCACCCCATGCCTCTCCCCCGACGACCTTGCAGAGCGAAGTCGGCTGAGACGGCGGCAACCGCAGGCGGCCCGGAGGTGGAGGAGCCGGGGCGCCTGCGGTCTGTGGCCTTCTCCAAGGGATTGCCGTAGCATGGCGAGCCGGCGGCGCCGCAGGATACGCTCCCGCCGTCCGACGTCGTGTCGCGCCTGCAGGCGAGGGCAGCGCATGAACTACTTCCTCTTCTCCTTCCCCGATCTCCTCGCGTCCGCCGCCGCTGCCCGGGCAGCACGCCGATCGCAGGTCGTCCTGGAGGTCACGGCTAGGGAGTTCGTCCCCAAGATGTCGCATGAGGCTGTGGCGCAGATGGGCCAAGAGGGGCAGGGGCACCTTGCACTTGCCGGTCCGGCAGCTCGTTGGCGCTGAGAGGATCTCCAACTGCAACTTGCAGAATTTCGTCTGGCTACTCGAGCAGGTTCGCCGTTCTTGTTGTTCTTGCGTGTCAAGACTCTTGGTTGCAGACTTGCAGGTATCAAGTATGAGTCGATGCTTAATTTTTGTCACGTTTCTTACTTACCACTATTATTTCTAGCATCCAACATACTTGAACTGAATAGACCAACGACATTACATGTTTTATAGGCATGTTTCTAAATGCTAATTAGCAGTTGTCAGTTCTGCAGATACACCATGATTGCAGCAGGTGTTGGAAGAAATCATCCGATGGTCGTAACTGACGAAGGGAAGTGCTTTGCATTTGGTGACTGCTGGGGACGAGTTCATTAAGGAGTGGTTGACTCCCTCTCCTGTTGCTCTTTTTATGGTTGATAGATGACACAACTAGAAGTGCAGCAAATACAACTTATATTGTCACCTGTTCTTAGAATCTACCTGTTTGGGTGATAATGAAACCAATAAAAATATTTATGACATGAGCATACATAACTTATATTGTTTAGGATGATGGGGTATTTCTGACAATTTTATGGGAATTTGACCATATGGGAAGCTCATTTTCCCACTGTGTTCTTACACTGCTGTTATTTTTGTGCTGTCCCTGACCCCGTGTTGTTCCAAATTTGGTGCAGGACTAAGGTGTCGCCAATCCCCTGCCTTGTTACTAAAGCAACTAATGTTGTTTGTGGTGCTCACTTCACTATCAAACTCTCATCAGTTGAGGGATCTTCCATACTGTATGGCCTTCCTGAAACTATGAAACTTAAAGATTAGCAGGCTCTTTTTTCTTTCAGATAAAGCAAAAGGCTTTGATCATCTTCTCATGATAACATCTTTAGATTATTATCTGCTTTGGCTGTAATTAGTGGGGTTTTTCCTTCGTCATTTTTTTTGAAGATGTATTTAGTTCTTCTGTGCTATTCAGCACATCAGGACTTCCTCGGTACGGCCAACTTGGTCATGGAAGCGACAATCAGGTTGGTTGCTACTATGTTAACACATGACACCTACTAAATTTGCCACGCTAGAGGCGGGGACTCCTAGACCTATGCTAATTGATTTAATTAATTATTATTATTCGTTAGGCATCCGAATAGGAGGCTGAGCATTGGACATGGCCTTATGCCTCCGAATAATATGTCCATACCCCATAAGTTCTTTGGAATATTCATACATCCAATTCAGTACTATTTTCCATATTTTAACTTTACGTACTGTTTTTATTATCTGCTGTTAATTATAAGTACCAGTCAAAACACTGTTAATTATAAGTGCATAGCAAGCCCTATATTTATTGTGTTTAGTGACCTTTTTTATATGAAAATCATTGCTACGAGTCACCATTTTGGTGCTCATATCCTAATCCTTTTGTATTTGCAAGGTTACTCCTTAATGCTAAGAGGGGAGAGATGATTTTAAGGATATTTTTTTCAAAGGAGAACATTGACAAAAACATTGAATACAAGGAGCTTGCAACCATGATGGAATGGTACAACTGCAGTGATAAGATTTGTGCATTGTTTTTTAACACAAACTAATATGTAGATACTAGGAATATGGTTGAATTACTAAATGTTGTTACTTTCTTTTTGCACCCAGAATCTTCGCATGGTAGCCTGCTTACCGCCCAGATAGTGAGCCCCTGAGCTCCTGAAGAAAGGACATTTGAAGGAGATGGTAAAGTTACTTATAAATGTCTTGCTTCTTAAGCATTTTACCATTTATTGAAGATGCGGTGTTTTTTAATTGTTGCTAAGCCAATTATGAACAAACACTTTGTGCTAAACATCTTGTAATTCTTGTCCAACGATATACATATTTGATGCCTCAAGAAAGATGCAAACACAAAGGATCCTACGCCAAAGGATGAAGAGGTCGAGGAAGTGACGGAAGGGGGTGCATGGAGGAGGACAGGTGCATGGCGCAAGCTAGCGTGATTGCTGCGAAGGTCAAAGCAGAGAAGGCTAGCACTGGACTCATTTTGGAGTCTCTGGACAGGCACATCGCGCATCAACCTTGGGTGATTTAAGTGAGGGTGGTTCTATCTTTTCCTCCCTCTGATTTCTGTTAATGACTAAAGAAAGATGATTAGGGAAATTTTATCGATTACCATGGATTACAGGCCATTTTGACTGAGGTAAAACAAAGGTGATATCTTGAGGCTCTCATGCTTTGAATTGTCTAACAGCGTGCTTAATGATGATGTCTGTTATTAAAGGGGAAACGTCTACGTAGTTGTTCGTACTTCACTTTGCTTCCGCCTCCCATCATGTAATTTATTTGATGAAATCTGTATTCAATGATGCTCTTGTGTCTAATACTTAGCCCTGTTTTTAATGCATAGGCTTTCCCAGGAAATTATGTGTTCTGAACATGGGTTTAAACAATTATGTACTTTTCATTTGTTTCACCAAATTGGTGAGTATTATATATTCTAAGTATTCAGTTGCCCGCAAAATAATTATATAACAGATATCTAATTCCAGGTTGTCATATAATTTGCACCTAAATTGAGAACATAAATTTGTTTCTTTGCTTACTGCAAGTATTAAATTTATTTGGACTTTCCTTAGTTTTTTCTTTGGTTTTCATGCCATATTATTTACTGAACCGGTGATAGATTGTTAGAATGGCATCAGGGTTGCTATTTCAACAAAACCAAGTATTTTTCGTAACTCAGGTAGTTGTTGTTTTCTCTTTGGAGACTAGATCATGACATAAGTGGCGCATCTTTAGTCATGTTTATGGATTTTTAAACTATCATAGGTTGTTGTGAACTCACCATCCTGAGTTTTTTAGTCTCTCTGCTATGGTGTTACAGTTATAGAGGTCTTGCCGACAACTTAGATTGATGTGTTTTGTTGACTACCTTTTTTAGCAGAATAATTGCCGCAACAGTAATTGTCGATACTGCCGGTTTAATGGATGGTAAAGTGATCTATTGCTATTTTGCATTTGATTCATCTGCAAATTAGTACTAACTGATAAAAGATACAGGTTACATGAATCCATGAAATTTAGTACTTAACCATGTTCATTGATCTATAGATTAAGATAACTTGTATTGACAAAATAAACATTCCTGAAGAAAAATGCCTCTACATGTTATCCTTCAGTGCATTGCAGAAAAACCATCCATACACCATCTTTGTGTGTGTGTATATATATAAACATTTCTCCTATTCTACAAAACATTTGTGGTACTATATATTTCAGGTTGGAAGAATCCAATCGAGACTTGACATGGAGTGACAATGCCCTCCTAACAAGGGGACATCAAATACCGAGGAAAAATCTCTCTCAAATAACACGATATATTTGTTTTGTTCCAGTACAACTTTCTTTCATTTTCATCCTTTCTTTGATGCAGATAGTATGAGGGCAGAGATTACAGGAGACCTGACAATAAATTATTTATTAGATTTGGAAACGTAATCTGAGAAGTAAGGGCATCTAAAGCGCTTCCCCTAAAGTTTAAGCCCTCAAAAGACCCTCCAAATTCTACTCAGTTTTTGAGGAGTTAAAGGTTGTTACATCCAGCCCTTCCCCTAAAATTAACTCTCTGTAAGTTCTAGGAGGGAATGGATGACGAATGTTGGAAGACATTAAAAGTTAGGGATGATGAGAATGCCTATGGCAAATATATATGCGAATTTGAGCTGGCTGGCAACGTAGAGCTGAAGCCAAATGACTCGAATTCATCTGTTAATCCATGTGTTAGGGATGATGGGACTCAACTAATTGATAGACTTGCAGGGAACATGATACGGGGCTAACCCGGTGTAGGACGATCTTTCATGATTGGAGTGGATTCCCTCGAAGAACACGATGAACACGGGGAAGAACGGAGAGAAATCACACGGGGAAACACTCAAGAACAAGTCCAATCACACATCCACTAGACAATCAAACACACAAGATCCACAAGGTACATGAACAACAAAGGGAAAGATACAAGGTAAAGTTCATCTCCATGAGGAGGTCTTGATGATATCCTAGACGGATCTTCCCTTGCGGGGGCTTGACGATATCCCGCACGATCTTCTCACATGGAGGTCTTGAACTCCATGGGAGTGGTAGTCTATCTCTCACTCTCAAGAGTAGAGGTAGGTAGGAGCAAAGCTCACATACAAATGAGCTATCATATTTGCTAACCCTAGAAAGGAGGTGGAGGTGGAGTATATATAGGCAAGTCCACGAAGGGGTAAGTGAGAGGGGGGATACATGGGCCTCGGGCCCTGCTCATGCGCGCAGGCAGTCCCCGGATGTCCGGCCGTTCGCGGGGCGCCGGATGTCCGGGGCACTCGCCGGATGTCCGGCCTGGCGGTGGCCGAATCTGTTCTTCTCTGGATAGCTGCTGTCCGGATGTCCGGGGGAGGGCCGGATGTCCGGGCTGTCGGGAGGCGCCGGATGTCCGGGGCTGGCGCCCGGATGTCCGGCCGCTGATGCTTTTTGGCCGTCAGTTGGGAAGCTCCTGCGTGGCTGCCCAGGCGCCGGATGTCCGGCCTCTGTCCCGGATGTCCGGCCGCTGTAGCTTCAGCAGCTCCGTCTTCTTCCGTCGTCGCTTCCAGGCTTCCCTTGCGGACGGTGTAGTTGTTCCTTGGCGCTTGCACCCCTCCTCAACATCCGTGAAGCTCCGACAATACCTATGCATGCACACGGGAGAAGTGTCAAGTAGTATACCATCCTCGAAGGGGTCAAGTGAGCACGTGTAAAGGAGATGATTCACCTTTGTGTATGTGAAGTAGATGTCGCACGTGTCACTCGCCGAATAGGATCTTGATATGGTGATGTCCGTAGGATGCTCCGCATCAGAACACCAGGTGGATTTGGAGTGGGCTGAGAACATAGCAAAGTCATAACACAATGATCCCAGAGCTGAAGTTTAGGGACTCGTGATAGATCCATTTGTTGGCCCGTGGCAACGCACGGGTGTTCTACTAGTCCAAATTCATGTTTGCAACGAAGTGTGGTATTTAAGCTTGCATGCATGGCTGGCTAGCTAGCTGCTCGTTGACTTGCATGTCATCGCGTGCGCGCGCATGTTACCCGCTTTGAGTGTGACACGGGTACGTAGGTACATCGTACACGATCGACCGATCCTAGTTTGTATACAATGTATGTATGCTCTCTCTCTCTCTCTCTCTCTACACACACAAATAGTATCTCTTTGCTTCAGATCGGCCCGATCTCTCCTGGTATTTGTATGCAAGAGACAAAGGAAAGAAATAAGGACTAGGAAACAAAGCCCAGCGGATCGACGATAGATATCATCACGGCATTATTAACTGGATCCACATGCTGACATGCGTGCATGCATGCATTAGTTGCACTAGCATTGAATTCCGTGTGAGCAGGATCCTGTTCCCAGAGATTTGGCCTCAGAGGCAGTAGTGAAGGAGGCCTTGACTAGGCGCGCCGGTACGTCCTTTGCCCTAGTTAGCGCAAGCAAGGCCACCGTTTCACAGATCTATGTACTCCTATGTCGTTGGATACGCCATTGCAGATCAATCGACAGATCCATCATATGCATGGCATCGACATTGATGTTTTTCGCCTTCGACAATAGGCATGGGACAATATTATGACAAACATGTAAATGCTAGGGTTTGGGAAACTGCACGACACCAGATACGGGTGTGGCTATCTCATATATATAAGGGTACACAAAGTGTACAAATACAATATACAGGGTATACACAGAAAGCTACGTATAAACATTATCTAACACCCTCCCTCAATCTTAACTGTGACCTGAAGTACAAAGTAAGTTAAGATTGCGCCTACAACCTTCAAACTGAAGTTGTGGAAGTGGCTTCGTGAAGATGTCAGCAAGTTGATTTTTGGAGGAGATGAACTTGATATGAAGAAGCTTCTGTGCAACACGTTCCCTCACAAAGTGATAGTCAACTTCGATATGCTTGGTACGAGCATGAAAAACTGGATTAGATGAAATATACGTCGCACCAATATTATCACACCAAAGAACCGATGGCTGCTCTTGAGAGACTCCCAACTCTCAACAGAGACTGTACCCAAAAGAGCTCAGTCGTGGCATTGGCAACCGTCTTGTACTCTGCTTCAGTGCTACTCCGTCATACTGTGGCCTGCTTGCGCGCACTCCAGGCGATCAAGTTGCGACCAAAGAAGACAACATAGCCCCCCGTTGATCGCCGGTCATCCAGACTCCCAGCCCAATCTGCATCAGAGAACGCCGAGAGAGCACTCAAGGAGGTAGACCGAAAATGCAAGCCATAGGAGACAATATGAGCGAGATAACGCATTATACGCTTCACAGCTGACCAGTGTGAAGTCCGAAGAGCATGAAGATACTGGCAGAAACGGTTTACCACATAGGAGATGTCCGGCCGTGTGATAGTCAAGTACTGCAAGCCACCAACAATACTGCGGTACTCTGTAGCATCATCTGAAGGAAGCAAGGCACCATCCAAGGTTGATAACCGATCAGTCGCAAACATAGGGGTGGTAGCATGCTTGCAACATACCAGCACGTCGCAGCAAGTCCAAGGAATACTTATGCTGAGTGAGAGTAAGGCCAGCAGGGGACCCTGAAACCTCCAAACCAAGGAAGTAGTCGAGAGCACCCAGATCCTTGACAGCAAAATGACCACTCAAAGCAGACAACAGACGATCAGCAACAGTCACTGAGGAGCTGATAAGAATAATGTCATCAACATAAACCAGCAGGTACATAGTAACCTCAGGACGATGGAACAGGAACAGAGACGTGTCAGCAGTGGACAGAACAAATCCACGACGTTGAAGAACTGAGCCAAGTCGGGCATGCCATGCACGATGAGCCTGCTTAATTCCTTAAAGCGCCTTAACAAGATGACACAAATGATGTGGACGAGCAGAATCAACAAAACCTGGAGGTTGGCGCATGTAAACCTCTTCCTTCAAGACCCCATGGAGAAAAGCATTCTGAACACCAAGCTGACGCAGAGACCACCCTTTGGCATTAGCCAAGGACAGAAGCAGACGAATGGTGGTAGGTTTAACAACTGGACTGAAGGTATCCTCATAATAAAGACGATACCATTGTTTAAACCCTTTGGCCACCAACCGTGTCTTGTATCGCTCAATAGAACCATTAGCATGCTTCTTTACCTTAAACACTCACTTGGAGTCAATGATGTTGACACCAGACACAGAAGGAACCAAGCGCCAAGTATCATTCCTCTGTAGTGCCTGAAACTCTTGTTCCATGGTACTGCGCCAATGAGGAATCCGAAGAGCCGCCTGAAAATGCCGAGGCTCGGCAGTGGGATCACCATCTGTCTGTGCCATACACGCCGCAATCCATGCAACCGTAACGTCAGTGCACTCCTTTGGCCGAACAATACCACTCTGACTACGTGTATGAGGACGCTGAATAGTGGTAGGCGGCGGACGTGGCGGTGGAGACGGAGTCGATGAAGATGACGATGACGACACAGACAGCTCCCTAGACACAGAGCCAGTCGTGCCAGGCGACCGGCCCGGCGAGGAAGGTGTGGACGCTGGCTGCTTAGTCAAAGCTGGCGTGGACGCCGACTCGACCCCCACGGCAGAGGCTGGCTCGACCAGCTCGACCGGCTCTGCCAACCCGTGGCCAGCCCCATGCGGGACCGAGGTGGCAGGGCCCGGCTCAACCAGCCCCGTCGGCGAGCCAGGTGACGGAGGGGCGTCGCGAGCGGGATCGACGGACGTCCGAGGGGACATGGGCGGCTGCTCATCCAGAAGCTCGAGGCGTGCTCCTCGCCCAGTACCTGCACCATGGTTAGGTAGCTACAAGGGGGTATATGCAGCATCAACAAATTGACCAGCCAAAGGTAAAATAGATTTCTCAGGTGCAGTGGGAGTGGTGGAGGTGACCGGGCGTGCGGAAAAAGGAAAAACATTCTCATCAAACATCACATCACGAGAGATGTAGACGCGGTTAGAGGGTACATGAAGACTCTTGTACTCTTTATGAAGAGAACTATAACCAAGAAACACGCACTATTTAGACCGAAACTCCAACTTGCGTTGGTTATATGGACGAAGATGTGGCCAACACGCACAACAAAATACCTTGAGAAACGTATAATCAGGAATTTCATTCAGCAAGAGTTCAAGTGGTGTTTTCATCTGACGGAGTCGTGTAGGGAGTGTTAATGAGAAAGCATGCGGTGAAAAACGCATCACTTCAAAACCGGAAAGGAACGGAGGCATGGGCAAGCAAAGCAAGACCAGTCTCAACTATATGATGATGCTTACGCTCAGCTACACTGTTTTGCTGATGTGTATGAGGACAAGACACACAATGTGTAATTCCAAGCTTATTAAAGAATGCATTGAGGTTGTGATACTCATCCCCCCCCCCCCCCCCCCCCGCCAATCGGATTGCACATGAATGATTTTGTGACTGAGCAGACGCTCAACATGCGCTTGAAATTGCAAGAAAACATTAAACACATCAGACTTGTGTTTAAGAAAAAGCCAAGTGAACCGACTGTAAGCATCAATAAAATTGACATAGTAATTATGACCACTAACTGAGGTTTGGGCATGGCCCCATACATCCGAAAACACAAGTTTAAGCGGTTTATTGACTACACGACTCGACTCATAAAAAGGAAGCTGATAACTTTTGCCTTGCTGACAGGCATCACAAACTGCATCAACATGTTTATTGGACATGACTGGAATCTCATGACGATGAAGTACATGGCGAACGATGGGAGTGGCAGGATGACCAAGGCGCGCATGCCAATGTGATGGAGACAGACGAACACCGCTGAAAGCACTAAGAGCTGGTGGCACATCAAGTGCATAGAGACCATTATTGCGCAGTCGACCTCTAAGGAGTACATCCCTCGTGTCCCGGTCTTTAACAAAAAAATGAAAAGGATGAAATTCAGCGAGAACATTATTATCACGAGTAAGTTTAGGAACTAAAAGCAAACTACGTGAAACAGAGGGAACACGAAGGACATTAAGAAGACGTAATTGTGTGGATCGACGTGTAAGAAGTGATGCCTGACCAATATGTGAGATGTGCATACCTTCCCCATTAGCGATGCGAACCTGATCATGTCCACGGTACGGCTCCTAGGTAGAGAGCTTGTCCATCTCACTCGTCAGGTGATTGGTAGCTCCCGTATCCATGTACCACGATGCATCAACAGGATAGGAAGGAGTACCCTGTGTAGGGTAACGCAGCAGAAAACAAAAAATTTCCGACCTACGCATCAACCCAGGACCACTATGGAGACTGCATACAAGATTTGATCATTTTCGTTACCGACTCATAGCGCAGCGGAAGTAGAGTCGATGACGATCGGCGGTGCAGATCCCCGTAGCTAGGATTTACAACCTCCCAACCGTGAGGATGTATACCCTCATCCGCCACTCGGACAGCCCTCCGGGAGGCGGTCGGACAGTCCCCCGGACGGTGTCGCGGACAGCCCTTCGGGAGGACCTTCGAAACTGGGACGGTCACTCGGACAGCCCTTCGGGAGGACTCACAGAACTCGGACCGTCACTTGGACAGCCCTTCGGGAGGCACTCTCGAACAGCCCCTCGGGCACTAAGATCGAAACTACGACCTCTCTACAGAGTTGCACACATACGGTGTCATCTATCCGGCAGGGCTTCGCCGTCCAGAACTAGTTCCCACCGGAACCCAGACAGCCTTTCGGCTCTACGAAACTATTTCGCGGGGAAGGAGAGAGAAGCCAGATCATTGCATGGCATGTGTATGTGAGAATGGATGAGGTTTGGGCAGACCCTTCACTTCCTATTTATAGGAAAACCCAAGGGGTAGTGTGCCTCCCAAATTACCAAAAACTCCCATGCAAAAGTTTTCAGATGAGGGTAATATGGACAAAATGGGATGCCATGTGGAGCTCCAAGGAGCTCCACCTCCCTTGGCCGGCCACACCCTTGGGGGCCCCCCATGAGGGGCTCCCATGCCCTTCTAGAAGCTTTTTTGCAAAAGCCCTAAAAGGTGGCTTTCCAAAAATTATCCCAAAAAGCACTTTCACTATTCATGACTATATTTTTCAGCGTCCGTTCGAACTGAAAATATTTATGTGGACTTAGAACATTTCCAGTACCCACTCAAAAAAATTTCAACGAGTTCTAGAACAATTCCAGACTAGTGATTTTCATTTGCGAAAAGCATCTGAAGCGGTTCCGGCAGCTCCGGAATATTTCCGGTTTTCTTCCCGGAAAATTCCCAGAAGTTTCCAGAATGATTCTGGCACCCTCCAAGAATTATCAGGCATGTGTCGAAACCAATTTGACATTATGGTATCCTCTGAAACAACTTTTCAGTTTCACCGGAACTCATCCGGTGACCTCTCTCTTCGGAACTTTTCCGCTGTCTCCGAAAACTTTTTCCAGAAACTTTCTCTCAGACTCCCTGTCTAGTATTCAGCAGATAGATGACCCTTAAGCGTGTGACCCTATAGGTTCGGTGAAGTATAGACATGACCTGGAACCCCTTTCGATCAATGATCAACATCGGAGCCGTGGACACCCATATTGACCCCTATACCCACACGAATGAATATTCGAGTGAACCTCCAGTTGCCGTGTGATATTCCTGTTGCTTCGTGATATGTTACAAATACCCGAGGTGAGACATGTTGGCATCCCTGTGGATCAACTCCTTGTCCACTATGCCAGTTACCTCGTTACCGGTATTGTTCTCTTTTCTCGTTCCGTGTTCCGGCATCCCCGTGATCAAATCATAAAGTGTCTGGCCAGACGATGATGGATACCGTAACACCGAGAGGGCCCAGAGATATCTCTCCATCGTCAGAGGAGCAAATCCAAATCTTGAGCTATCAAGTTACTTGACATACTTTTCCATGAACCCGTAAGCCGCCGTAATAGCCACCCATTTACGGATGATGTTTAACAAACCCCAAAGTTCATGAAGCAAGCATGAAGAAACTCGACACTCTCATGGTCTAAGGAATTATGCAAATATTAACTTCTCTATGTTATTAACCATTAACTTGTGATGAATGTATCTCATAGCATAACATCAATACGGGTCGATTCAACACAAATGTTCCTCTAACATTGTGCCCTCAAAGTTGCTGGCATAGACATGCCCATGATTGGGAAAACATAATCATCATGCAATAATTGAACTAGTCTTAGAGGCACGACTAGGAATACATTTCACCGTTTATTATTCCACACGTGCACATGGGTTTTCCCCAGAGCCTTTATGGATATACGGGCTCGGGAACCACAGCAGTTATAGCATGGAACATAAACATAATCATGAACTTGAAGATAAATAATATCATTTATTATTGCCGCTAGGGCATATCTCCTACACCCTGCTCATGACTCGCCAGGGCAGCCTGCTCCTCATTACCCTTCCCATTGTTCCCGATTCCCCAAAGAATCCTGCTTGAAGCGACGATGACAATGGGAAGCAAGGTAACCATCAAGCCCACATAGCTGGCAGGGGACCTGAGCACCACATGAGGGGCAGCAGGCACGGACTCGACCGCCTGTGGAGGTGGTGGAGTTCCGCGAGTTAGGCGCGGCCAGTGGAGGTTTGCCACCAGTTGGTGGCTTGTAGGGCTTGCCCTTGCCACGCGTTGCGGCGTTGGCGGAAGGGAAACTTGGCGTAGAGCGGCGAGCCTGAATGCGTTGTTCCGTGGCAAGGAGACGCGCGTACAGCTCACGCGGCTGGATGGGAGTGTCACAACCATTAATATTCTCCACCAAGTTATCATAGTCGTCACCCAGTCCATTGAGCACATAGGAGGTGAACTCCTCCGGACCAAGAGCCTTGCCGATGGAGGCAAGTGTGTCAGCCATACCGTCACCTTGTTGAAGTAGTCACTGGTGATGAGGTCATGAAGCTTCACCTCCCCAAGCGCAGTGCGAATAGCATGAGCACACGCCTGGGACTGCGAAGGAAAACTGGTATGGAGAGCCATCCATGTGTCCCAAGACATAGCGGCAAAGATGACCAGCGATGAGACTCCCTCCGTGAGAGAGGACTGGATAGCAGAGAGGATGGCTTGATCTTGAGCCACCCACGAATGATGCCCCGGATGATATGGCGGAGGGCACGACGGAGTACCCTCAACAAAGCCCTCCAAGTAGCGACTGTGGAGAAGTGGGAGCACATGTGCACGCCACGACAGGTAGTTATCCATCGTGAGCTTCACTGGGATGAGGTGCGCGAAGTAGAACGGTGCAGCAGCGGCGACATGATCCGGCAGAGGCGGCATGTAGTACCCCTGATGCGGACCACCACCAGGCGCCGGGTGAACGAGCTCCGTCAAAGGAGACACAGCCGGCGGAGGATACGGTGTCGGGGAAGCACCATAGGACGGAGCAGATACACCATAGTACGGCGCGATCGGAGGAGCCTGCTGGTACCCGCAGTAGATCACCGGTGCAACACTGTAGGGCGCCGCAGCAACCGCAGGTATGTCGTAGGAATCCGCGGGTGACGCGTTGTACGCGGTCGGGGGTGCTGCGCTGTATGCGGCCGGGGACGAGGCACCGTATGCGGCCGCGGGCCACGCGCTTTAGGACGCCGCGGGCCACGCGCCGGGTATGCCCGCATGCAACGCGCCTGCATGCAGCGCGGATGCAACACCCGCATGCACCGCGCGGTACGGCTCCGCAGGAGCGGCCGCGTACGGCGAAGAGGCGTTGATGGCCGGTGACAACGGGGCAGCACTGGACAGGGGAAACAGCGGCCTGGAGGCCAGGAACGGGGAGGCCGGGGCGGCCAGGCCGGCGGCCGGGGCGGATGCCATCGGGAAGCAAGATGACCATCAAGCCCACATAGCTGATACCATGTAAAAGCTAGGGTTTAGGAAACTGCACGACACCCGATCCGGATGCGGCTATTTTATATATATAAGGGTACATAAAGTGTACAAATACAAGATACAGGGTATACACATAAGCTACATATAAACGTATCTAGCAAAACACATGCAAGCACATAGTAGGAACTTCATCGATCATAAATAGTGGAGTAACTATGTGGCCATGGGCTAGCTCTAGCTAGCTAGGGGTTATATGTCGATCTACAGTGTGTGATATACGCATAGATCCTACTCCCTCTGTTTCTAAATATTTGTCTTTTTAGAGATTTCAACAAGTGACTATATACAAAGCAAAATGAGTGAATCTACACTTCAAAATATGTCTATATACATCCGTATGTGGTAGTCCATTTAAAATCACTAAAAAGACAAATATTTAGGAATAGAGGGAGTATATTTGTAGGACTATATACATGCCGACTGTAGGTAAGCCAGTACGTGCATTACATTGATCATCGACCGATGAAGAGCTAGCTAGCTATAGCTAGCCCAAGATACGCGTTGGCATGATCGCGTCATGTGCATGCATGCATGGCAGATTTTTTTTCAAAACTATGACAAATTTTATAGCAAATTTGAAAACTAGAGGGCTGAAAGAAAAAAAAACCAGAAATATGACCCTGTCTGCCTCCCGTGGGCCGAGGGGGGGCCTGTCGGCCTCCCGTGGGCCGAGGAGTGCTCGTTGGCCTGGGGCTGGCCGAGGGGGGGGGGGGGGGGGGCTGTCGGCCTGGGGCTGGCCGAGGGGTTCTGGATAAGGCCGGCCGAACGGTTTCTTCTTCCTCTGGTCACTAGAACTTCTCTCTCTCTCGTTTCCTCTCTGAGCTCTCCACCCCCTCACCGACCTACTCATTCTTCCACCCATTTTTTCTTCCAAGCAGCAGAATCAATAGATCATAGCATTCTCCGGCGGCCTACGGGATATCCTAAGGAGACAATCTACATAGAAACCAAACGATTGTTTGAACTATGCAATGAGGACAACAATGAAAACATCAGTTTTTAAACTGGCCATGAAGGTTACCTGGAACTGGGTCAACCACTTAAAAAGAGGTCCGTGAGTATCGTTGTCTAGGACGTTAGCAGTTGGCACCGTAGCCAAAAAACGGCCCTGCATCGATGCTAGCCAACCAGATTCTGCCTCTAAAGGACCTATGGCAGCACCGGCCAGAGGTAATCCCAACAAGTAAGACACATCCTGTAAAGTAGGCGCCATCTCTCCCCAGGGAAAGTGAAATGTATGTGTCTCTGGTCTCCATCTATCTACTAAGCAGGTAAGGAGTGACTTGTCGTAAGAGAAACGTTTCACTTGCCTCTTGCGTAACTGCATTGGTTCATCTGCCTCATCCAATTGTGGATGTTCAACCCACTCATCCAATGTACCCTCAACCAGCCGTGCCAAGGGTAGAAGTTCAGCCCAACTTAACCTACAAAATAAAGAGAATGTAGCATACAGTTAGCGGCTATCAAAATGACGTCAAACATAGTAAGTCATTATACCGACACATACCTATTAACCCATGAATGGTGTATCATCCAGTTAGACTTTGGGGTGCGAGTGACCAACACGTCTAAGTTCTTGCCTGCTTCCATAAGTGCGGCCTGGTGCCCTCTATCAATATTACGATTAAGCAACAGATACGAAGCCATATCTGCAATTCGAACAACAAATCTCAGGTGCAAATTAAAACATAGTCCAGACATATTACAAATTAAAACATAGTCCGACATATTGCAAATTAAAACATAGTCCGACATATTGCAAATTAAAACATAGTCCGACACATTATATAGCTTGTGAGTTATTTCTTCCTCGTCCGCCCCTTTGGCCTCGACTGCCACGACCACCACGACTGCCACGACCACCATGTCTTGCTACTGTTGTCGCAGTCGTCGATGTGGAAGCACCGTCTTTGTTCAGGTCAGGACAATATTTCATCCTATGCCCATAAGCCGCGCATAGCAAACATTGTCTGGTTGCTCCACCAGCTTCAGATTGGTCCATATCGTTTCGGATGCGTTTTACCTTATGTCTGCCCCTACTTGTTCGCCGAAGTTTTGGATCCGGGATGTATACTCTCTCCCCATCGTTTACCTTGTTGAAATTGCCGACGACTCTAAACCCTGTCATCTCACCTGTCCAGACATTGAGTACTGCATCTTTTAAATAGTATGGGGACACGAAGGAGATAGCGTCCAACTCAATCTGGCCACAGGCAGCCAACACATGTGAGCAAGGCAGGTGCAACAACTTTGGTTTGTTGCATGTACACTCACAAGTTGGATAAAATTCCGTTCCAATTTTTACCTCGTGCGTCTTCACCTTATTTGCAGAACCAAAACCATCAGTAGGAAGTTGAACCTCATACCTCCTTTCCTGATTACCTATGAGTCTGATAGTGTGCTTCTTTGCTTTCTTTATCTTCTTTGCCATGTACTCCATGACACGGCTACAGTAAGGTGTGTTCTGTTTATCTGCAATATGCTTCTTTGCTAACTCGTGCCTTTCTCTGAAATATCTCAAAGTGCCATGGAAGACAGCCTCCACAATAGCTGTGAGTGGCAATGCTCTATTCCCTCTGAGTACAAAGTTATACACCTCTGCAAGATTGGTTGTCATGTGGCCATACCTAGCTCCATGGGTGTCATGCAGCAAAGACCAATTCATCGGAGGCTCTTTCTCTATCCACTCAGAAAAATTCTTTATTGCCCTGCCCTTCTTTCTCTGAGTATTAGGAGGGTCAATTGCTGGCAAGTCACAAAGACCTACTGGCTCCTCTAGCTCCGCGATGAGTGCTGCTAATTTAACCTGATCTTTTTCCATTTTCTTCCTCGCACGGACCTGCTTCTTAGTAAACTCATCTAGTTTTGACCAAATAAATTTGTATTTGCACTGCTGGTTCTGGTTGCATAATTTTTTGAACAAGTTCATCAACCATTTGTTCTTAAACTGTGAGAAAAAATTAGCCCCAAGATGGCGCATGCACCACCGGCTCTGCAAGTCCTTCCAAGGTGTTGGTTCGTCAGCTGTTGGATTCCTTAGTGTCTTCACGGCCTTCAATATACCAGCATGTCTATCATGAATGACACACACGTTTAGTCGGTCCTTCACGATCGCAATTTTAACTTGCCGGAAGAACCATACCCAGCTCGGAAAGTTCTCACCCTCCACAAATGCCATGGCAAGTGGGATTATTTGATTGTTCCCGTCCACACCAATAGCAGTCAGGATTTGCCCTTTGTACTGACCAGTCAGGAATGTACCATCCACAAACATCACAGGAGGACAATGCCGGAAAGCTTCGATGCACATAGCGAAAGAGAAGAATACTTGTTTCAACACCTTGAAATCTAGTATACTCTCCAACCTCGTGTGTTGTATGTTAACATAAGTGCCGGGATTCCTCTCCTTCAGTATGTCAAGGAGACGGACAACATTATCATATGAGTCGAAGAACGTCCCAAACCTTTCCTTCATAGCCTTCTGCTTAGCCCTCCAAGCCTTCCCATAAGGAATTTCATAATTCCATCTGACCTTCACTGCTGTCTGGATGTGTTTTGCTTCCATATCTTTCTTCTCCACTATTTCAGTATACATGAGTTGCGCAATGAGAGTTGAAGTCAGGTTTGGATGACGAACCAACAGGTTTTTCCTCACACAATTATGTGGGACCACATTGGTGACAACCCAGTGGATGTCATACTTCGGCACGTGCCCGTGCACCTTCGCAGGACAACCTGTTTCAACACACTTCACGGTATAGTTTGTTGGACTTGATATGTGTGTCCGAAAAACCCTTTGCGTAGACATAGCCCATTTTATCACCACATACTTCAATTTTTTCTTTGTATTAAACATAGCCCCTATCTGGACTTGGTTCAGATTATACTGCCATGGAGTCTCATGGCCATCGTTGACCGTAAGGCCGGTGGATATGTCCTGATCCCATGCAGAAGGAATCGGTACCTCCACTTCATCCTCGGAATTTTCAGAATCCAGATCCTCCGCAAATCCATCCTCGTCCTCTTCCTTCATCACCCTCTGCATTTCATCGCCTTCCTCATCCCCATCAGCAACACCAGAACCAGCTAATATTATCGACTGGATACTCTGCCCAGTATCATGACGACAAACATTGTGTGGCACGTAGTCTGACTCTTTCTCGGCTTGGCTAGCATCCACATCTGCTGGCTGTGACCCGAATAAATAAATCTCGTTAGCCACTTCACTACTGGAATCAGCTTCTTTGCCGTCCGCCATGCCGGACGGCAAAGGCATAGATCACGGACGGCAAAATACTTTGCCGTCCGCTAGCGGAAGGCAAACTGTCCGGATGAAAGCCTGCCAGCAAAGGCCTTCTTTGCCGTCCGCTTCTTAGAAACAGACGGCAAAGGATTACGCCGTCCGCCATCCGAGGCCAGCAGACGGCAAAGACAGCTGATGGTAGTGCAGTGGCGTGAGAGCGGACGGCAAAGAGTCAAAGATCTTTGCCGTCCGCTGGCGGACGGCAAAGAGCCCAGCTAGGCAGCACTAGGAGGCTGCCACATGTCCAGATATGCCGTCCGCCAGCAGACGGCAAAGAGGTTTGAATCATTGCTGGCAGACGGCAAATAGGCAGCCAGTGTTCCCAGTTTGCATAGGTGACTGCCATGTGTCCTCTTTGTCGTCTGCTAGCGGATAGCTAAGCTCTTTGCCGTCCGCTAGCGGACGGCAAAGAGGCTATATATCCCCTGTTTTTATTTAAATCCCATTAATTAGACATGGTTTCAAACACAGATATACATGCATACATATCCAACATATCGAACAACATATTTCATCCAATCCAACAACATAGTTCAACAAAGTCCAACATATCCATATATACATAACCAGAAACAAGTTGCCAACAACATATCCATATAGACATACATATCCAAACAAGTTTTCATAAACAACAAGGAAGCACCACAAGAATAGTACACTCCATGAATCCAAGCTTCCTCATGTAAAGCAAATCTGCAAATTGGGAAAGATGAAAGTTAGAAGAAGAAGAAGAAGAAGAAGAAGAAGAAGACTAGTTAGAAGAAGAAGAAGAAGATTTTTTTTCTTCTCTTTCTTTTTCTCCTCTCCTCTTCTTTATCTTCTTCTTCTTCTAACTAAGGTAGGTAAAAATGTCATTTTATTGCTAAGCTAGGTAAAAATGCTAAGTGTAGGTCATTTTAGAGCTAAGGTAGGTAAATAGGTCATTTTAGAGCTTAGTAAGGTTATTATGTCATTTTCGAGGAAAATAAGCTAAGTCTATATCATTTTGGAGCTAACAAAGATTATCATGCCATTTTTTACCTAAGTATGCTAAGTATGTCATAAATGAACTGAATAAGCTAAGTATAGCTTATTTTTTATCTAACTTAGGTAATTATGCCATTTAGGAGGAAAATAAGCTAAGTATCCATTTGTAAAGCAAAACACTAGAGAAAACTTACCCTCATCACAACAAATGTGATGAAGATCGCAACTAAGGTAACAATTGATCCAACGGCATAATGATACCAAGCCTCATTATCAATGGCATATTTTCTAATCTTTAGTTTTGACCAAATAAATTTGTATTTCACTGTGGTTCTGGTTGCATAATTTTTTGAACAAGTTCATCAACCATTTGTTCTTAAACTGTGAGAAAAAATTAGCCCCAGATGGCGCATGCACCACCGGCTCTGCAAGTCCTTCCAAGGTGTTGGTTCGTCAGCTGTTGGATTCCTTAGTGTCTCACGGCCTCAATATACCAGCATGTCTATCATGAATGACACACACGTTTAGTCGGTCCTTCACGATCGCAATTTTAACTTGCCGGAAGAACCATACCCAGCTCGGAAAGTTCTCACCCTCCACAAATGCCATGGCAAGTGGGATTATTGATTGTTCCCGTCCACACCAATAGCAGTCAGGATTTGCCCTTTGTACTGACCAGTAGGAATGTACCATCCACAAACATCACGGAGGACAATGCCGGAAAGCTTCGATGCACATAGCGAAAGAGAAGAATACTTGTTTCAACACCTTGAAATCTAGTATACTCTCCAACCTCGTGTGTTGTATGTTAACATAAGTGCCGGGATTCCTCTCCTTCAGTATGTCAAGGAGACGGAAACATTATCATATGAGCGAAGAACGTCCCAAACCTTTCCTTCATAGCTTCTGCTTAGCCCTCCAAGCCTTCCCATAAGGAATTTCATAATTCCATCTGACCTTCACTGCTGTCTGGATGTGTTTTGCTTCATATCTTTCTTCTCCACTATTTCAGTATACATGAGTGCGCAATGAGAGTTGAAGTCAGGTTTGGATGACGAACCAAAAGTTTTTCCTCACACAATTATGTGGGACCACATTGGTGACAACCCAGTGGTGTCATACTTCGGCACGTGCCCGTGCACCTTCGCAGGACAACCTGTTTCAACACACTTCACGGTATAGTTGTTGGACTTGATATGTGTGTCCGAAAAACCTTTGCGTAGACATAGCCCATTTTATCACCACATACTTCAATTTTTTCTTTGTATTAAACATAGCCCCTATCTGGACTGGTTCAGATATATATGCCATGGAGTCTCATGGCCATCGTTGACCGTAAGGCCGGTGGATATGTCCTGATCCCATGCAGAAGGAATCGGTACCTCCACTTCATCCTCGGAATTTTCAGAATCCAGATCCTCCGCAAATCCATCCTCGTCCTCTTCCTTCATCACCCTCTGCATTTCATCGCCTTCCTCATCCCCATCAGCAACACCAGAACCAGCTAATATTATCGACTGGATACTCTGCCCAGTATCATGACGACAAACATGTGTGGCACGTAGTCTGACTCTTTCTCGGCTTGGCTAGCATCCACATCTGCTGGCTGTGACCCGAATAAATAAATCTCGTTAGCCACTTCACTACTGGAATCAGCTTCTTTGCCGTCCGCCATGCCGGACGGCAAAGGCATAGATCACGGACGGCAAAATACTTTGCCGTCCGCTAGCGGAAGGCAAACTGTCCGGATGAAAGCCTGCCAGCAAAGGCCTTCTTTGCCGTCCGCTTCTTAGAAACAGACGGCAAAGGATTACGCCGTCCGCCACGAGGCCAGCAGACGGCAAAGACAGCTGATGGTAGTGCAGTGGCGTGAGAGCGGACGGCAAAGAGTCAAAGATCTTTGCCGTCCGCTGGCGGACGGCAAAGAGCCCAGCTAGGCAGCACTAGGAGGCTGCCACATGTCAGATTGGTCCGCCAGCAGACGGCAAAGAGGTTTGAATCATTGCTGGCAGACGGCAAATAGGCAGCCAGTGTCCCAGTTTGCATAGGTGACTGCCATGTGTCCTCTTTGTCGTCTGCTAGCGGATAGCTAAGCTCTTTGCCGTCCGCTAGCGGACGGCAAAGAGGCTATATATCCCCTGTTTTATTTAAATCCCATTAATTAGACATGGTTTCAAACACAGATATACATGCAACATATCCAACATATCGAAACACATATTTCATCCAATCCAACAACATAGTTCAACAAAGTCCAACATATCCATATATACATAACCAGAAACAAGTTGCCAACAACATATCCATATAGACATACATATCCAAACAAGTTTTCATAAACAACAAGGAAGCACCACAAGAATAGTACACTCCATGAATCCAAGTTCCTCATGTAAAGCAAATCTTGCAAATTGGGAAAGATGAAAGTTAGAAGAAGAAGAAAGAAGAAGAAGAAGAAGAAGACTAGTTAGGAAGAAGAAGAAGATTTTTTTCTTCTCTTTCTTTTCTCCTCTCCCTTTCTTTATCTTCTTCTTCTTCTAACTAGGTAGGTAAAAATGTCATTTTATTGCTAAGCTAGGTAAAAATGCTAAGTGTAGGTCATTTTAGAGCTAAGGTAGGTAAATAGGTCATTTTAGAGCTAGTAAGGTTATTATGTCATTGAGGAAAATAAGCTAAGTCTATATCATTTTGGAGCTAACAAAGATTATCATGCCATTTTTTACCTAAGTATGCTAAGTTGTCATAAATGAACTGAATAAGCTAAGTATAGCTTATTTTTTATCTAACTTAGGTAATTATGCCATTTAGGAGGGGAAATAAGCTAAGTATCCATTTGTAAAGCAAAACACTAGAGACCACTTGGTCATTTTTTTGGAAGGGCTAACCTAGCAAATTATGCCATTTTTATGTTAAGTAAGAATATTATGCCATTTTTGACATAAGTAAGCTATATAGTTCTTTATTGAGCTAACCCAGGTAACTAAGCATATTAGAGCTAATTTAGCATTTTAGAGCTAACTAGAGGCTAACTTAGGTCATTTTGGAGCTAACTTAGGTAAAATTGATCATTTGGAGCTAATTAGGCTTATTATATCATTTTCGAGGAAAATAGCTAACATATGACATATATGAGGTTACCAAGACTGTTATGCCATTTCAAACCTAAGTAAGCTAATTATGCCATTTTTTACATAAGTAAGCTAAGTGTATGTCATTATTGAGCAAACCTAGGTAACTAAGCATATTAGAGATAACTTAGCATATTAGAGCTAACTTAGGTCATTTCGGAGGAAACAAAGCTAAGTATAGATCATTTTGGAGCTAAGTAAGCTAATTATGTCATTTTGGAGGAAGATAAGCTAAGTCTAGGTCATTATGGTAAGCATTTTGGAGGAAATAAAGCTAAGTCTAGGTCTTTATGCATTTCGTAAGCAAAACACTAGAGAAAACATACCGTCATCACGGAGGTGAAGGATCTTCACTCCTCCTTCTTCTCCTTCTCCTTCATCATCCTGATGCGCTGAGAGCGGCGAGGCAGTTGGATGTACTCTTCTACCACAATTGGCATGGTCCTGTCGCCCAGCTGTGGGATCGCCGGCGCCACCACCATCGCGAGGTCATTGTCAGGCACCACCACCATCACGAGGCCATCTTCAGGCACCACCATCGCTAGGTCATCGTCAGCCACCACCATCGCTTGCCCGTCGTCAGCCACCACCATCGGCAGGTCATCGTCAGCCACCACCATCGCTTGCCCATCGTCAGCCACCACCATCGCGAGGTCATCGTCAGACAGAATAGGCTGCACCTCCTCATCCCTACTCTGCTCCTCTTCTTCCCCACTCTGTTCCTCCTCATCCTCTATGCTGCTTTTGCTGTAGCCAGAGTTGCTGCTGCTTTTTCTGTAGCTAGAGTCGCTGCTGCTTTTGCTGTAGCCCGAGTCGCTGCTGCTGCTCCCATTGCCTGACCAAATGCAACAAAGTTTTTTTAACTATCCGTGTGAGACAAAGCCAAATGGAGAGGAAGAAGCGGCAGAGCGTACTGGCATCGTCGTCGTCCTGATAGCGCATGCGACACATAGTCGTGTTGAACACCTTCACGGTGAGCGTGGCATTGATGTCGTACCTGAGGACAAGGAAGTACCCGTGCCGCAGGTCGTAGGCACGGATGAACTGCTCCCAGCCACGACACAGGTACATGTGGTCATACCTGAACACCACCTCCACGTCCCACAGCCTGCGAAGCCCGCTGCCAGCCTGTCGCAGCTTCACATTCTTTGGCCGATGGCCGTCCAGCATCTTCATAAAAGTGTCAGGCAGCCTCTGCAGCGTGGGTCAAGCAGTGATGTAGCAAACAGCAGAGTTATGATAAAGAGATGGGTGAAGGGGAGATCTCTCCTTTTATATACCTGCCTCCTGGAGGAATTCTCAAGTATGATCGTGAAGAACTCGAAACCTTCCAAGTCGCACTCCGGTGTGGCAGAGCGCAGCCTGCGGTGGCGGCCTCCCCCCATCTATGATAAGCAGCAGAAGAGACCAATTACTACCCTTACAACATTATCATACAACATTACAGCAGCAAAAGTTTTGAGCACCAAGTTGTCATTTCACATTCAAAAAGCAATGCACTTGTGGACATTTATGATGGCAACAGCTAGAATCATATCTACTATAAATGGACTATATCTATAAACACAGCTAGAACCATATTTGATAAATGGACCATTTGCATATCTACAGAAACTTGGCCCTAATCCAACTTGGCTCTAATTCAACTCTATCATATTTGATAAATGGACATAGTTGGAACAGAGCCAAGTTTTTAGACATGAAAGAAAACTGAGAAAAAAAAGCAATGCACTTGTGCTCAACAACATCAACAACACTTAATTAATTTGGTAGGTTAGTTCGCAATGGCAATTGGCACCCTTCAAAACTAGGGATTTCTTTAGACATGAAGAAAACTGAAAATGTAAACCAAATTGATAGTGATACCAATAAGAAAACATTACCACTACCAACGATATTGATGGTGATATTCAAAGATAACACAAGGTTCAAGTGTAACCAATATTTTTTCATTTATTTTTGGTAGAAAAATTATTTGAAATTTGGTGAAATATAGGTATCTACAATTTAACTTAAACTAAATTTGGCCCAAGTTCTTCACATCCATGCCTGCAATGATCTGCTACTAGATATGAATACTCCAAGGCAAGATACCACACTATACATGGTAATAGCATGCTTAAATTCTTCCCCATTTTAATGATAGTTAATCAAAACTTCAGAAGCCTTTGACAAAGATGGAAATACAGAATCCTCCTCCTTGCTAAGCTATCTAGATTAAAGGGAAAGTGGAAGCAAAGGTACCGCTACTTCATTGTATGATTATAACATCGAATCAATAATTGATAGATCTCTTTTCATAAGAGGGCACAGTCAATAAATCTCATGAGTGTAAACCAATAAATTATCATAATTGTGACAAACAAAATAGCTGACAAATGATCATAACTACATCAAAACATGTCATTACCGTTTCTGACTGCTCTATATACCGCACCCGATAGATATTCCTAAGTTTTAACGAGATATATCACAACCAATTTTAGTAGAACTACACATAAACATCATCCAGCATTGTCAATTATTCATAATTGTAACGTGATATAACCAATATTTCTATAACTACAGGATCCTTAAAATTAATATTCATAGCTACAATTAGATTACATGTAGAACCGTTCTAGTTATCTAAATAAAATATGTCGGTAAGATCAGTAGCTCTTACATCAAATGTACTGATTAAGTTAAATTCTTGATCATACAGCCGGTGAGGAGGAAAATCAACAAACACCCCAGCTCCATAAAAATATAGACATCAACCAGCACACACATTGCCCAGCACATCGACAAGTGAAAAACTAAACCTAAACTAAATCTAAAAAAAAAATACAAGGTCTCACCAGAGTAGGGGTCGCCGGAGCGGCGGGGCGGCCGCGGGGGTGGACGAGAGGGGTGCCGGGGCGGCCGGGGTGGAGCACGGGACGCCGGAGCGGCGAGGCGGCCGCGGGAGTGGAGGAGAGGGGCGCCGGGGCGGCCGGGGTGGAGGAGGGGGCACCGGAGCGGCGGGGCGGCCACCGTGGTGGAGGAGACGGGGGGGAGGGCCGGAGCAGGATTGGAGGAGGGGGGGGAGAAGAGGTGAAGGGGGTGGAAGGTGGGAAGAGGCGCGGATCGGGACACGGGGGATGGGAGGGGAAGAGAAACGGGTGACGGGGCGGGGCGAGGGGCGGAGGAGGGGGTCGCCGGGGGGGCGGGGGCGGCGCGACGACGGGGCTGGCGCGGGGCGGCCGGCAACGGGGGTGGCGCGGGGCGGCGGCGGCTCGGGCATGGGGTGGAGAGAGAGAGGGGTGGGGCGCGGACATTGGCTTTTAAGTTAGGGCACGGTTCTTTGCCGTCAGCTAGCAGACGGCAAAGAGCCTAGCTTACGGACGTTAGTTTGGCCACTTTCTTTGTCGTCTGCTAGCAGACGGCAAAGAAAGTGGCCGTTAGGTGGCTCTCGCTAGTGGGCCACCCTCCCTCTTTGCCATCTGCTAGCGGACGGCAAAGATTCTTTGCCATCTGCTAGCAGACGGCAAAGAGACGGCTGATGGCAAACAATATCTTTGCCGTCCGCTCCTTCTTTGCCGTCAGTTTTCTGTAAGCTGATGGCAAAGACCATCTTTGCCATCAGCAAAGAGACGGCAAAGAGACGGCTGACGGTAAAGATCCTGATTCCAGTAGTGCTTGACTACCCTCGCCGGGTTCATACCCCACGTGGAGTTGTACGGTATTCTCCTCCTTCGCCACAGGTTGCACTAGGGCATATGGGTGGATTCTTCGGTCTCGGCAATGACTTAACAGGGTCAACCAATGATGGCTCCTATCTATAGGCATCAACTCCCACTTGACATTTTTACAAGATTTGGTCCACAATGCATGAATACTGACGGAACATACTTCAGGATCCATCCCAAAACTAGTAGTCAACCAATACTTCAACTGTCTAATGTCCAGTCTGTTCGGGTCTGAAAGTGTCATGACGCCATTTTTAAACTCGCTAAGATCAACCCCCAACTCATTATATCGAACATTACCAGCGCCGTAGTAAACAGTCAAATTTACTGATTCAGACATTTTCACCTGTCAAACATTGCCACCTTCTCATTAATCGCAACGAACAAAAATATTACCGGCTACACTAACTATCTGATAAAATGACTATGTACACTAAATAAACAGCTTATAGAAAATTTGTGACGACATTGGTATACCTTCGACGCATGTGCCCCCTTCTTCTTCGTCCTCTCTTCAACTCAGCGGCACCGGCCACCTCGCAGACTCTTTGCACCACCGGACAACACCACCGGAACTCCTCCTCACCACCACCTCCTCCTCACCACCACTGCCTCCACACCCGCAGCTCCTCCACCCCACCACCTGCTCACCAGCCACACCTCCTCCACCACACCATGCCTCCTCCTCACTTACGCACAAATAACTACCCCATAGCAAAAAAAATGACCGTAGGCCGCTGGAGAATGCTATGATCTATTGATTCTGCCGCTTGGAAGGGAAAATGGGTGGAAGAATGAGTAGATCGGTGAGGGGGTGGAGAGCTCAGAGAGGAAACGAGAGAGAGAGAGAAGTTCCAGCGACCAGAGGAAGAAGAAACCGTTCGGCCGGCCTTATCCAGAACCCCTCGGCCAGCTCCAGGCCGACATGCCCCCCTCGGCCAGCCCCAGGCCGACAGGGCCCCCTCGGCTAGCCCCAGGCCGAAAGCCCCCCCCCCCCCCCCCCCTCGGCCAGCCCCAGGCCGACGAGCACTCCTCGGCCCACGGGAGGCCGACAGGCCCCCCCTCGGCCCACAGCAGGCCGACAGGGTGATATTTCTGGTTTTTTTCTATTGCGCCATATAGTTTTCAAATTTGCTATAAATTTAGTCATAGTTTTGAAAAAGAAATCTGCATGGCGTATGAACGCCGCAGCCGAGCCGAGCAATGCTACATCAACGGATTGGTTCCGGGATTTTACGGGTCTGGGAATACGTGGCAGTTTTTCGTTGGTTATTAGTGGGGAAGCGGGGCCCACCCCTAAAAATCAGGGAGCGGAGGGTTAGTATTATGGACTATATAACATCTAGATGTGAGATATTATCTCACGATCTCACATCTAAGTTTACTTTTTTTTATTAGAGCGGGAAAAAAATTGAAACTAATTCTGCGTACCAAAGAGGAATTGAAATCGGGACCTCCTGCGGGGGAACGAGAAATCCTACCACTCCAACCAATAGCTACTGTTGACGGTCAAGAAAAGGAAAATGTTTAATAACGTAACACAACATCAGATTAGAAGACATGTTTGAAATTTTTGAAAACTTTTTTACAGATTGTGATTTTTTCTGTATGACTGATATTTTTGAAAACACTAACAATTTTAAAATTTAGAAAATTAATTTCAAATGTGAATAACTTTATAATTAAGGTTTTTCTTTCGAAAAATAAGAACAAAATTCGGTATTCCGAACAATTTCTTCTAGAACAAAATTTGAAAACATGGACACTTTTGGAAAATCCCTAAAAAAAATTAGAGTGTGGACACTTTTGAAGATTGCAAGCATTTTCTGAAAAGCACGAATAAATTTATTCTATTTTTATTTCAATATTTTTTTGCACCATTTAGAAAATGTTGAATTTTTAAAAATGTTCATGCATTTCAAAATAATGTTTTGTGATGTTTAAATAAATGTATTATACAATGGGGAAAAGTCGGAACATTCAAAGAAATATTTGTGGCAATTTTTTAAAAGAAACTTTCACGGATTTAAAAAAACACGACATTTTCTATAAAAATTTATGCAACATAAATAAAATGTTCACATTATTTTTTTTAAAAATCATACCATTTAGAAAAATGATCAGTAGGAATTTCAAAAATGTTTACTATGTATTCTAAAAAATGCTCGGGCCTATATTTGAAAAAAGATTCATCATGTATTATATAAAAATGTTCAATGTGTGTTAAAAAATGTTCCACGTGTATACAAAAAAATATACAGTGTGTATTGCAAAAGTGAACATGTATTTGCAAAAAAATTACAACTATATGGGGGTACTCGGTTGGGAATGAGTTGCGTGCCGAGAGTGGACATGCAACTATGTCGAGAATGAGTTGTATGTTTGGCTTGGACATGCAACTATGTCGAGAATGAGTTGTATGTTTGGCTTGGACATGCAACTGGATCAGGTGGGTTTACATATTGGGGTTGGACATCGAACTAGAGGTCGGGGCAAGTTGCGTGTTGAAAAACAAAGCACAAGCCTAGTTGCGAGTCAAAGGGTGGGCTTGCAACTACGAGAACTACGAGCCGAGTTGCGAGTTGAGGATGGACGTACAACTAGGACAACTACAAACTATGAGACCAGTTGCGAGTCAAGGTTCGACTTGCAAATGGGATAAAACAAACTACGGTCCCATTTGTGAGTCAAGGGTGGACTTGCAACTAGGATGAAAGACAAAACCGCAGGCCCAGTTGCGAGTCAAAGTGGGCTATCAACTGGGATAAAAAAACTATAGGCCTAGTTGCGAGTCGAGGGTGGATTTGTAACTGAGACATGTATATAAAACTATGATACGAGTTGCGAGTTGAGGGTGGACTTGCAACTGAGATGAAAAACAAAACACATCCTAGTTGCGAGTCGAGGGTGGACTTGCAACTGGAACAACAACAAACTATGGGACCAACAGCGAGTCGAGGGTGGACTTGCAACTAGGACAACAACAAACTATGATTCCAGTTGCGAGTCGAGGATGGACTTGTAATTAAGACAACTACGAAACGGTGACCCAGTTGTGAGTCGAGGGTCAACTTGCAACTGGGATGAAACAAACTACGGTCCTAGTTGCGAGTCAAGGGTGTACTTGCAACTAGAATGAAAAACAAAACAAATGCCTAGTTGCAAGTCAAGGGTGGGCTTGCAACTAGGTGAAGTATGAGCCCTATTGCGAGTCGAAGTTGAACTTGCAACTCGACTACGAAGCTACAAGCCCAGTTTTGAGTCAAGGGTCGACTTGCAACCGGGATGAAACAAACTACAGTCCCAGTTGCAAGGCAATGAAGGATTTGCAAATGAGATGAAAGACAAAACACTGGCCCAGTTGCGAGTCAGAGGGTGGGCTTGTAACTGGGATAAAACAAACTACAAGCCTAGTTGCGAGTCGAGGGCGGACTTGTAACTTGGACAACTATAAAACTATGATATGAGTTATGAGTTGAGGGTGGACTTGCAACTGAGATGAAAAACAAAACACATCCTAGTTGCGAGTTGAGGGTAGACTTGCAACAGGGACAACAACAAACTATGAGACCGGTTGCGAGTCGAGGGTGGACTTGCAACTGGGACAACAACAAACTATGATCCTAGTTGCATATCTTGGGTGGAGTTCCAACCGGGGCAATAACAAACTACAAAGCTGAGCTGCGAGTTTAGAGTGGACTTGCAACTGGGATGAAAAGAAACACGTGCCTAGTTGCGAGTAAAGGATGGAATTTCAACCGTGACAACTACGAGCCCAATTGTGAGTCGAGGGTGGACTTGCAACTGGAACAACCACGAAACTATGAGTCAAGTTACGAGTTAGGGGTCGACTTGCAACTAGAACAAACAAACTACATGCCTAGTTGCAAGTCAAGGGTGGACCTGCAACTGAGGTGAAAAATAAAACACATGCCGAGTTGTGAGTCAAGGGTGAGCTTGCAATTGGTTAAAAATAACTACGGACCTAGTTGTGAGTCGCGGGTTGACTTGCAGCTGGAATAACTACACAAAACTACGGGCCTAGTTGCAAATCGAGGGTGGACTTGCAACTTGGACAACTACACAGGACTACGGTACGAGTTGCGAGTCGAGGATGGACTTGCAACTGAGAAAACTACACAAAACTATGATACGAGTTGCGTGTCGAGGGTGGACTTGCAATTGGGACAACAAAACAATGACCCTAGTTGCAAGTCAAGGATGGAATTGCAACTGGGACCACTACAAAAGTACGAGGCCAGTTGCAAGTCAAGGGTAAACTTGCAACTAGGATGAAACAAAACTATGGTCCTAGTTGCGAGTCAAGGGCAGAGTTGCAATTAGGACAGCTTCACAAACTACGATACCATTTGTGAGTTTCGAGGGTGGACTTGCAACTGGACAATAACAAACTAAGGCCCCATTTGCGAGTATAGCGCGGACTTGTAACTAGGATGAAAAATAAAACACACGCCTAGTTGCAAGTCGAGGGTAGATTTGCAACTACGACAACTACGAGCCTATTTGCGAGCCGATGATGGACTTGCAACTAGGACAACTATGTAACCACGAGCTGTTGCGAGTGAAGGTCAACTTACAACTAGGATGAAACAAACTATCGCCTATTTGCGAGTCAAGGTTGGACTTACAACTGTAATGAAAAACAAAAACATGTTTCGAGTTGATCATGGGCTTGCAACTCAGACAACTATGAGCCCAAATTGCAAGTCGAGGATGTACTTGCAACTAGGACGACTGCGAAACTATGAGCCCGGTTGCGAGTAAAGGGTCGACTTGCAACTGGGATCAGAAAATTATAGGCCTAGTTGCGAGTCAAGGGTGGACCTGCAACTGGGATGAAAAAACAAAAAATGAACCTAAATAAATGGGTCGACAAATAAGACATCATGATGACGTGAGACGTGCCACCGTAGGACGCACGCGACAAAAGCAAAGGGGGATCAAAAATTGGACAAAAAAGTTACAACAAATAGATCAGACATACCACAACTTAGATACGGCATTGTTAAAGTGTTCAATTATTTTTAAAATTGTTCATGAATTAAAAAAACTCATCACAAATTTAAAAATTGTGAATTTTAACAAGTCTTCGCACACTTCAAAAGTGTTCACATACTAAAAAAAAATCATGAATTGGAAAAATGAAAAGGAGAACAAATTGAATTAAAAAAATCATGAAATTTAAATGAAAAAAATAAAAAAACATGAGATTTTAATTTTGATTTTACAAAAAAATTAAAGTAGTCAAAAAAAAAAGAAAACCATTGGTTGACTGATAATTCACACATCTTTTACATTTCTCCACGGTGCATTGACTAAAAAATAAAAAATATACACAACCAAATTTCTCATCTAGATGATAATTGGTAAACCTGTGAAAAAAAAACTCTGCAGAAAAAAAAACGCACACAAAAACTATGTGGACGTACAAACGGCTTAGCACAAGAAACAATGGGACAAACAACGAACATGGGCGCAAAAAAGATAAGGTTGGGCAAACTGTGCTAAAAACACAAATCTTAGCGATTGCTCCTGAGGGGTGGAGATACAACTGGTAGCAAATTTTGCAAAAAATAATAATCATTTTTAACCTTGACCTTGTAACATATGGCGTGTTATTAGAAAAACTAAAAAACAAATAACAATGAACTCCACCAGCTGAACACCATGGCAACCCGTCCTTGCACTACCACTCTCTCTCCAGCTAACACAGTTGTCTGTTTTGTTTTAAGTGAAACTAACACAACTGTTCAAGCAATGAAAAAGAAAGCCTGATAAAGAAAAACTCAAAAGCCCAAAAGAAGGAACAAACGCCTGCAGAAAAAAAGCCCGAGAAACTTGTGTACAAAAATCTGAATCTTAGCGATGTCAACAGGACGCGAACCAGCGTGCGAGGGACAAGATCACATTGCGCGAGTTTTAAAGACAAACAAGATCCAACGGTTCTAGACTTAGATGTAAAATAAGATGTGAAATAGCAAAACTGTTATGGGATAGGTCCGTACTATTTTCTCGGTAATCATCCGTTGATGTAGCATTTTTGGCCGCAGCCGGCCGTCCGTAACGCGGCATACAGATCGATATGCACTTACTTAAGTCTACGTGTACGTGCCAAGTTAGTATCGACCAGCGCACGTACGGGCCGGCTGGCTGGCACGTGGGAACCGTTAGAACGTACTACTAGTAGGCAGGTGCATGTGAGCCTGGATGTGCCATGATGACAAGATATGTATACACATGATCCTAAGTACGTACTTGGCGTATGTTTAGTCTACTCACTGGATATCAGTAGGAGTTTCTCCGTGCCACACTTGTTTACTGATATTTCGCTAGTCTCCTGTCTGTGTGTGTGTGTGTGTGTCCGTCCCGTAAACCGTACGTATTCGATACTTATACAGTGTGCATGGTCAGTAGTGGCATACTGTTGAGAGAAGCTTTTACAGTGCTACATTACCATTTGTGGCTCAGTGCAGGCACCCATGCACGCACAACCACACGGGACACGGCCTTCAACTCGTAGTACGTACTTACTCTGAAGTGAACCCTCTCTGAAACCATTTGAAGCCAGCCAGTGCTCAGCAGATAGTAGGGCCAACAAAGAATTACCTCACGTCTAGTTTATTTTTACTTTGCACCCCTTTGTTTCACACAGGAACAAAATGCAAGCGTCGATCGATCCAGCCTAAATTAACCAACAAATATAATAAGCGGATTTAAGACGCATGTTCATACGTCTGCAGGAAAATCTGGTACGCATGCAGGCACGTACATTGTGGCAAATGGCAATTAGCCTGCGGCTGGCAGGCTAGGATACAAATTTCTCGCAGGGATTTCACTGGGCTAATGATACGTACGTGTATGTATATTGATGATAGACTGAATATATTCCCCTCCGTGTAAATTGGCCCCAGGACGTACGTACTGAGCCAGTGGAGAGGCTAGCTATATAGTATCCGACAGGCATGCAGGATCGATCGCATGCATGCAAATATATCAGGGCAGAAGATCTTCGCCGTGATCTCGTAGTAGTAATTAGGATGTCTTCATGAGTATTAATATCGCAGGGCTGCAAAAAATTTTTTTTACTCACCGCAGTGGTTAAGGCCTTAATGATACATCAATGGAGCTCTGCTCTTGTTTATTGCATTCTTGTTCTTGTCCTTGGTCCATAAGTAAATAACACGACAAATTACACTACGGTAGTTTTTTTTACCGCATCCGATTGACGCCAATTCAGTTGTTTATTATGATCGCGATAATTAAGTTTCACCACCATATAAGTGTCCGTTGGGGATTTGGTTCGGTTCCACTAATCACAGTATCCAGGTGTATATGGTGAATGATCGCACACCAATGAATCTCGCGGTTAATTTTGCATGGATACATATGGTGCACCCCGTACGACTTAGACAGGATAATGAGTAATGTCGATCTGACAAGCTTGATTATACTAGATGAATTAATAATGGGAGGCCCTGTCATTTCAGACCAGGCGGCTGCCCTACTATTCATTTCGATGGATTAGGGTGATTGTTTTGAATTTCGATGGCAAGAAAATTTCGCTGACCCTCGAAACATAAAAATTTCCAAAATTTCGTAAATTTCAAAATCTGTTTCGGACAAATCAACAAAAAATTTATTCAAATTTGAAAAAAATAAATTCAAACAATTGAATATGTTGCCGCTTTAGCACATCTGTAACATTCAACTCGTGTACTGCAGTGGTGCGGTTCTAACTCGCACTTTCACAGACCCTTGTTCGACTCTCAGTGTCTCTATTTTTTTGACAGTTTTTCGCAAACTAAGCATAAATTTAAATAAAAAACAAAGAAAAAAAGGCGCCAGGTCTTGAACTCGGGACTTGTGGGATGCGAAGAGGTCAACCAGCCAATATATACAGTAGGATTCTAATATATACAAACAATTTAAAAGTAACGAAATGTTTCAAACGAAATACAAATATTTCGGTCACACTCGAAATGATCGAAATTTCGCGAAATATCGTTGCATTTTTTTCCATGTAGGGTCAAGTGTACGTTAATGCCCTGTTGGCCTATTCCATCGTGCTAAGAAATTAAGAGAGTGTTAATATCCTGCACTGCACACCGACAGGTCTTGAATCATAATAATGTGCACACACTGTTGGGAATTCATATCCTGGAAGAGCGCAGTTTGCTAAAACCGTGCATAACACATTTGCAAAATAAAAGTAGAAATGGAAGGGCGCGGTTTGCTAAAACCGTACATAACACATTCAAAAAATAAAAGTAGAAATGGAAGGGCGTGGTTTGCTAAAACCGTCTATTACATTCACAAAATAAAAACAAAAATGGAAGCGCGCGGTTCGCTAAAGCCATCGATTAGAGGCCTAGCGCTATAAAGAACATATGATTTGACCCCGTTGGGCTTACGTACGGGCCGGAGAAGCCAATTGAAGTGCCACCGATTGAGGGGTTATATGTAACATATGATGAATTTGGAATTAGCATGACATACGCAGGAAGCGAACAATGGGTTGAATACCAACTAGGTCCATACTCCTACGGCTTCTGAATGGGGCATGTGGGTAGGGCCATGGATCTGGAGAAGCTTCGACAGTGGAAGAGGTGAAAGCTGCAATCTTGGTAGTTGGCTACGGCGGGCGAAGACGACGCCATGGGCGCCGCTTTGTTCTTGGAAATGTCGTGGTGGCGTGATGCTCGGCTTCTACTCAGACCATTGTGAGGGAAACCTTAAATCTCCTTTGTTTTTTGATAAATAGGGCCCTGTACCATGGTCCCATTTCACAGAAATGAAACCACACACACAACATCCTAGGCTACAATATCCAGGTAGTCAAGTTAACTGCAAGTAGTTAAGAAAGGTAATAAAAAAAGAAAATGACACTATCTAGTTAGTCATCTGGCGTGAAGTGTAACGATCAACCAGAGAACATCACATGGATAGAGTCGCTTTGGTGTCACTGGCTGATCAGGCCAGTAGATGCGTGAGGTTAGTGGGGGTCGTCGTCGTGGTCACGGAAACAACTTGTGAAAGATGGGTGTCAGCGTCGCCAAGCCATCTACTGAAGATGATCACGCTGCTTCTCAAGACAAGTAAGAAGAGGCGACAAACAGGACGAAGCCTTGTTGCTGATCCGCAAAGGCTGCGAGCATGGAAACATTCAAGGGGGCTCATGGGCCGGAGAGGCGACAGTTCGCATCAAGAAGCCTCGTTGGATTGTAGACCCAGTCTGGGCCCAATAGAGTGTAACGGTCGTCGGCTACTTAACTCATCCTGTAGCTTTTGCTCAAAACAAAAAACTCGTCCTCTAGCTTATTCGAACTTGGCTTGGAAAGGAAGGCGGCTTCGGCCGATTTGCTGTAATCGAACCTGTGGCTGCGAGGGTGGTTGGGCGGCAAAATTTTGTGTTTTGACCCTTTTGTGGTCTAAATTCGGGATCTGACCCCTGTTTGAAAGTTTTTTGAAATATGACCCTTTTTCCTACCGCCAGGGGGCTCGGCAGTAGGCTTTCATAGCCTACCGCCATGGGGCTTGGCGGTAGGAAACTAGTCCATGTCAGCAGCGCAAACGGCCGTTGTCCCCCTCCGTTGCACCCTACCGCCATTGGTCCTGGATCCCTCCAAAAGAGAAAAGTAAGCTCCTCCGATTCCTCCAATTAGTTTTAGTCAAATAGCTTCCGATTCGTCGCATTATTTGATTCAAATCACTCCCCTTTTTGAACTAGATTTTTTTTTGAACCCTATGATTGATTTAGGTTGATTCTAGATGTTATATTGTGTTAGATATGAACTCTAGTCACTAGTTGGTATGGTTGTGTGAAGATGAACACTAGTTCATATTTTTTTTGAAGGTTTTTTTTATATGATGCATGTTGGAGGAATTGGTTGTGATATGATGATTCATGTTGATATGCTATGATGCAACTACTGGATGTAATTGGAGAAAAAATGTTGAACCCTCAAGATGAACCTAGTTCATAATTTTTTGTGTTAAAAAAAGTTATGATATGATGAATATTGGAGATATTTGTTTTGATATATGATGCATTTGGATGTTATATGATGCAAGTAGTATATTTTGTTGGAGTAAAAATGGTGAACCCCTCAAGATGAACCCTAGTTCATAACTTCTTTTGTTAAAAAAAATGATGATATGATGCATGTTGGAGGGGAGCATATTGTTTTGATATATGATGCATGTGGATGGTATATATGAATGTTGTATGAATGAATCAACCATGTTTCATTTTTTTATTTATGCTTATGCTTATAATGCTTATGTTTATGAATTTTTTTTAGGCGGGCACCTCTTGCGGACAACATTGGCAAACGGTACTCCATGCTTGACTATGCGTTCGACAAGGGTCATCGTGCCCGTTTCATAGAGAACGGAGTGGTCAGTATTACGATCGAAATATTGAACCAAAGTTTTCGGATTGGTAAAGTAAGATACTAACTTTTGGCGTCAACTTTTTAGGCGGGCACCTCTTGCGGACAACATTGGCAAACGGTACTCCATGCTTGACTATGCGTTCGACAAGGGTCATCGTGCCCGTTTCATAGAGAACGGAGTTGTCAGTATTACGATCGAAATATTGAACCAAAGTTTTCGGATTGGTAAAGTAAGATACTAACTTTTGGCGTCCACTTTTTGACAGATGCTCCCGCCACTGCGCATGAGGGGTCACACGAATGCCGTGAAGATGGAGTACGACGAGCGCTACGCGCCGTACTTCAGGAGAGACCGACTGCTTGGTTTCGTCTTGCAGTTCAAGCGTCAGCTGCCGACGCTCGTCCACGCAGCTCTCACGGCTTTGATTGACCGGTGGCGACCCGAGATGCATAGTTTCCATCTCCCAAGCGGGGAGATGATGGTGACCCTCGAGGATTGGGGGATGATAACGGCCCTACCGATCGAGGGTCATGCACTCACCGGGCGAGTGGAGAGGACCAACTGGCAGCAGAGGGTTACCACCCTCATCGGTGACTACCCCGACGCTAAGGGTAACCGGACATCCGGTGTGTCGCTGCCCTGGCTTCTGAACAACCGGAAGAAATGCCCGGTAAATGCCGATGAGGGTACGGTGGAGCAGTACGCGAGGGACTACCTGTGGTACCTTCTCACAGAGGTCGTGTTTCCAGACTGCTCCGGGAACTCTGCCCTCTGGTCGTATCATTTCTTCCTAGCCGACTGGGATGCAGGGTACAGTTGGGGGACCGCCTCTCTCACCTACCTTTACCGCTCGGCAAGAGAGTATCTCATAGTTTTTACGAATGTATGCTCCATGATATTGTGCTATATCTGATCATCAATTGTTGTTTTGTTGATTGACGAGGCAACCTAGAGTTCGGAAGATACTTCTAGTATGGGTGGATTTGTGTGGGCCCTCTCCATTTGGATGTGGGAGCGGCTGCCGGTGGGGCGCCCGGAGAAGTTAAGAAGACGTCCATGGGATGCGTATGGCGAAGATGGCGACTCCACTCGATACCCGACCATAGCTTACGAATGGGACGTTGTGGGTCTCCACACGGGCACATCCAAGACTTCGTACAAGGCCTTCACCAACGAAATGGACGCTTTGACGGTTTCGCAGGTATATGAACTAGCTCACCTTTCTCTTTGACGCCACTTTCATCGGGAACTTATCAATGTTTGTGTAATAGGTAAACTGGTGGCCGTATCATAACCAAGAGTGGGGGTTCGAGCTGAACGTGCTGTGCGAGGAGGACCGCGGTCTTTGGCGGTGCATGGTGCCCATGCTATGTGTGTATGCCGTCGAGTGGCACTTGCCACACTGTGTGGCCAGGCAGTTTGGGATCTACCAGCATACACCACCGGGCATGCCGAACGATACCGGTGGCCACGAACTCCACTTGTGAGTGCATTGTTCTCCGTTAACATGATTTCGTTTGCGTTTGACCTTCTTATGATGTTTTGTGTTGTTTATGCCTTGTAGGTTCAGCCGGCAAAAAAAATCAGTCGATCACAGACTGGGGAGAGCAGCATAAATCTTTTGTGACAGAGTGGAACTGGCGCAGGTGGCGTAAAGATGTGGAGAGGCGAGTGACTGACTGGGATGAATACGCCCAACACATGAGGTGGTATGACGATGGCCAGAAGCACCGTCTTCGTTTCAGGCCTCGGTGGACGACAGAAGATATCGCGCAGCTGGAGGAGGATGCCCCTGAGGAAGAGGCCTACCAGGCCAGCATCAGAGACATGAGTGGATTTAGGGAGTTTGCACCCCTGATCAACAGAGTGGTAAGTTGTGTTCTTTTGTCTTGAACCGGCGGTTGTATGTAATTTATGTTCTATGTCATTGTGAATCACTCATGCCTTCACAGTCCGGCGAGCTGAACAGATGCATCTTTGATGGCTCGGATGCACTAGGTCGTGCCCCCGGGAACGGAGATTCTGAGAACAGCATGAGGGAGACGATGAAGGTAACATTTCAGCCGCCTAGAAATACCCTATGTTCTTGTTCATTTGCAATCATAAATCTGATCAGTATTATGTCCTTGTTTCATTGTGACTGCAGAAGTTCATGAAGCGTTGTCGCAAGCTGGTAGGCCTGCTTGGGTGCGCTGGCTCGGCTAAAGCTCATGATCCTGCAGTCACACAGGGTAACATCGCTGCATCGAGCCATGCTGCCTCGTCCTCTAGGTTGGTTCAGGAGGAGGAGGAGGAGGCCCATGATGAAGAGGAGGAGGAGGAGGACCATGAAGAAGAAGAGGAGGAGGAGAGCAATGGAGAGGAGGAGTACGATGAAGATTACGGACCTCCACCAACTCAACCATCTCAGCTTCCGAAGAGGAATCAGCCAAAAGAAGGATTGGCAGAGTCCATCGCCATTCCAGAAACCGATTCCTCGAGGAGGGCGCAAGAAGAAGGCTAATGAGACTCGTTCTAAGAAGAACGATGACCGTACCTCCAAGAGGGGAAGAAGCAAGTTATTGCGGTCTTGGCCTACTTGTGTTAGTTGGCTTTGCAAAACAACTTGTGTTAGTTGGCTTTGCGAAACAACTTGTGTTAATTGGGGTTGTCGAACTATGTGGACAAGTTTGCTATTTGCTATTTGTGAAACTATGTGTAACCATTTGATATTTGCTATGTGGAACCTTTATTAATATGTGAGCTCATATTTTGCTATTTGTGAAACTATGTGAAACTACTCGAGTGTGATACATGTTATATTGTGTGAGCTCTGCATATTTAAGGTTCAAAAATATATATTATACTGTATTCTTTGCTGTGATAAAACTTTACAAAAGAAACAATCACTAAAACTTGCAAAAATGCAAAACCACAGAACCCTACCACCAAGCCCCCTGGCGGTAGGATATCACAACCTACCGCCAGGGATCTGCGGTTTTCGGTTACAGCAAGTTTGCAACGCAAAACCCCCAGGACCCTACCGCCAGGGGGCTCGGTGGTAGGGTTCCATAACCTACCACCAAGACGTGTGGCGGTAGGGTGGTGTGCTGGCCGTTAGGTGACGGCTGTGGGCCGTCTATGCTACCGCCAGTACCTCTGGCGGTAGGTTGCCTGACCCTACCGCCGAGCCTTGTGGCGGTAGCAAAAGGGTCAGATTTAAAAAAAAATTGAAACAGGGGTCAGATCTCGATTTTGTTTGACAAAAGGGTCAAAACACAAAATTTTGCCTGGTTGGGCGGATAGCTACAATGTTTTCGAATTCCCTTCCTTGTCCATGAACCCTAGGCAGGATCCTAGATCAAGAGAGATCCTGTGTCAGGGCTTGTGTGGCAAATATGCCAACGGCTACGGTGGGTGAGTGGTGTTGGAGTCAAGGCAAGCTTACAGGAGTCGGCTCTTGTCCTACGTGTCCCGGGTTATTTCTCTTTCAGGACGGGCGGTCTATTTTCTTAGCGTGAGCGTTTGGTTTTGGCTCGTGTCTCTTGTGTTCCGCCGTTTGACGCCGAAATGGTGTTAGCATTAATTAGCGTGATGTCTAGGCTAAGTTGGCAGTTATAGTTGTGTTAGAATATTCTCTAGAATAAACTGTCAGCGGTTAGTATCCTGGCGTTGTCCAAACGCGATGTAGTCCGGACGGACACAAATTTTGTAACTGCTCATGTACTCACGACGGTTCGGCTAGTATAAATAGCCAGCAGTCCCTATCAATAAAGACATCCATTCACTTCATTTTCTCGTACTCTCTTCACGTTATCAGCACTGTTCTAACTAGAGCAAATAGGCTACAGGAGAGAACAGAGAAGACTGGTGAGAAAATGGCAACTTTGCCGCAACTTGCTTTTTCCTTCGCCCGGTTTGTCGACAGACATTACCGCCAGAGGTTTGCTTGCCGGAACTACGGCATTGCGGCGCACCGTCGCCAGGCATTTGGTCATCGACCTCATGGTCGCCCGGACAGGAACGGCGGCCTCCGCCGCCGCCACCACGGCAACCGTTGGGTACCCCGACGACGCTACGGACCTGGTGCTGGCCTGCGCCGCTGCCTTCGCGGACACCGCTGGGCACCCCGACACCACCACAGTGGCAACCGCTGGGTGCAGCGCCGCAACTACCCTGGAGCCCCTGGAACAAGTACCAGGGCCGCTGTGCCCCGGGAACAGGCCACGGTCATACTTCAGGAGGCCGCTTCCGCGCCAGAAATTGGTGCCGAAGAGGTTGCTGCCGTGCCGGAGATCGTCGCGGAGCAGATGGTCAACGCAGAATACGAAAATGAGGCCTCTGCCTCAAACGTCAGCACGGACGCCGACGACTTGATGCCACTACCGCCGGAGTTCACCGCTCCGCCCATGGAGTGGCTGCTGGGCGGACTGAGCGAGAATGGTCTCTCATACAGATAAGTCCACATTACAATCCTCAACTAACAACCCGGTTTAATATTCAACCCTCAACTACAAAATCGATTATCCTACACCTTGAACTAACCACTCGGATCGGAAATCAACCCTCCGTCCGGTTTTGACCCATTGAAGTGGTTTTGACATTGTTGACTGCTGATTGGGCATCGCTACATCACCTTTTATGTGGGACCCACTTAGGGAAAAAGGAAAATAAAAATCCCCCTTCTCTCTTCCATCTCTCTCATGTGGCCGCCCGCCCACCTCCACCACCGCTTCATCTCAAGCCGGCTCGTCCCTTCCCCCACTCCTCCTCACCACCAATTTTTCAATCCTAGAGTCAACTCTCCTCTCATCTCTCTGTCCAGGCGGTCATGCTCTTTTGCCGGTGAGAGCACATTCTCGCAAGCCAAAAAAAACTCCTCGTTTCTCCACCGTGAAAGAAGCGGACGATCGGGCATGGGGAAGATGTGCTGCAGCCAGGAGGAGGACGAGGCGGGATTCAACCTGCTGCCGCTGCTGATGGCCGCATTCGTCATCATGCTACTGTTCCTTGTCTGCTCGCCGCCTCCCCGGCGCAGGCTCTATGTCGTCGTCCCGTGCTACTGACCTGATGATGATGGGGTGGGAGCCTCGATAGGTGGCACTGCCGGCAGGCAAGTGGTACTATGGTAGACCATAGGTGTTTGGTTCGTTTCTGATTTTTCTGACTGATGCTTGTTGGGTTCCACAGAATAATTCATCTCATCTCTGCTGAATTCGAATCGAGTTGTAAAGCTAAGTCACTCTGTCGCAAGTGTGTCATGTTGTTAATTATTCATGTCTTCTTGTTAATTATTCATGCGCGTACCGTTGATTCATCTGCGTGCAGCCTGAATCGTGATGAGGAAGATGCGCTCGCTGATGCCTACGGGCTACTACGTCTTCTTCGCCGCGTTCTTGCACTCCACCACCAGGCCGCACGGACGACTTGCCGGGCGCATCAGAGAGGCACATGCCGTGACAGAACAAGAGGAGAGAACGAGGCTGCGACAGAGACATAGAAGAGGAAGAAGTTTTTTTTGTTTGTTTTTTTTCAAGTTGGTCCCGCATGTAAGGAGAGGGTCAAAAGGTGATATGGCGATGGCCAGTCAGCAGTCAAGATGGTCAAAACCACTCCAATGGATCAAAACCAGACAGAGGGTTGATTTCTGAACCGAGTGGTTAGTTCGGGGTGAAGGATGACTGGTTTTGTAGTTGAGGGTTGAATGTTTGACCGAGTGGTTAGTTGAGGGTTGTAATGTGGACTTTTCTCTCTCTCATAAGGTTTCAGGACTTTAAGTCCGTTGCTGCATAATTCTGCTGTGCATAAAATTAACTCCAAACTGAGATTTTGCAATCAACAAGTTTCAGATGCGGACTTAATCGAGAAAACTTTATGCCTTTCCACCCCTCGATGAGAATATTGCAACAGCAGTATCGTCAACATAAATACACAAAGTATTCTGAGCTTATATACACATTACTTTAGGCCGAGAAGCATGATGAACTTCTGATGAAGAATCATAATGCTCGCCCAATGGGTGCCATGCCTATCCCTAAAGCACATGCTAATGCTCATTTTACTAGTAAATTTGGAAATCATAAAAGGAATTTCCGAAAATTCATGGGAAAATGGAAACAAAATAATGGTCCAAAGACCAACGGTCAAACTAAGGGGAAAGATCATTTCAAGAAACATGATCAAAATGACGGCTCTCAAACTTGTCAAAGGTGTGGATGCATGAATCATCATACTAATCAATGTCGAATTCTCAAGCACCTTGTGGATCTATACATGAAGTACGGAAAAAAATGCGAACAAGTTCATGGAAAGAAAACTGAAGCTCACTTCAACGCCATTCAAGATAACCCTCAAGCCGGTTCTTCTCAAAGCGCTATTGAAGTATTCAAGCCGAAGGACGATATCATCCTCGACGAAGACATGCTTGTGGATTACACCCAAAATATTTTTGGAGACCTCAGTTAATCTCCGTAAATAAGTTGATGTCATTTAGCTATTTCAATACTACAAAATGTTATATACTGTATAACAATAAGTAGAATAAAGTCTTTCAGACTACGTATATTATATTATGTGAATCAGACATATTATTGTAATGTATTTATATTTGAATTTTATAATATAAATACCTTGTATGTAATTTGATGAATATATGAATAAGATAAGATTTATTCTAAAATATTCTCTTTCTATCTATAGAACTTTTACGGGGAAAATCCGATGGAAGAAGAGTTAAGTTTAGGGGATAGTGCTACCACTAATACAATTTTAAGGGAAACAAAATACTTCCAAACTCTTACAGAGAGAAAGGAATATGTTATGACCATAACTGGTAGTAAGGAAGCAATTATTGGTTCAGGAAGAGCCACTTTCACACTCCCGATGGATACTACTATCATAATTCAGAATGCACTCTTGTATCCTGAATCTACTCGTACCCTTATAAGTTTCAAAGATATCCGATCTAACCATTTCCATCTAAAAACAGTAGAGGTGGATAACAAACAATATTTGCTTTTAACAAAAAGCAACGGATATGAGGAACAAGCCCTTGAAAAATTTCCTTCATTCTCATCTAGATTATACTTTACATACATCAAACCCGTACCTTATGTTGCATACAAAATAATTTTTCGGATATTTATAACTTAAGATTTTTGGCATGATCGCAGTCACCCCAAAATAGGGGTGATACGAAAAGTTATTGACAATTCATTTGGTCACAACTTAAAAGCTACAAAATTCTCAAGTCATCGGATTTTATGTGCACCACATGTGCCATCATTTTTTTAAGGACTCTCTCACCTTAAAATTCAGAAAATAGTCACTTAAATTTCTTGAACACATCCATGAAGATATATGTGGACAACTCAACTATTTTGGCGCATATTTCATGGCATCCATAGACATCTAATAGATGATTTCATGTGGGTCTCTAATCTCCACAAATCCATGATTTTACTAAATTAATTCCTCAAATTATCAAATTATGAGCAAATTATCCTAATATATGGGTTAAACCCATTTGAATGCCATTTTTACTACTATTTAGGATTTTATTAAGTACCTCATGTACATACCCAAAATGGTGCAGCTCAATTCTTTATCAAAAGAATCAAACTAATTAAATGAACACTTCTACAGAATTTAATTTACCAACATCTCGTTGGAGACATGCGGTCTTACACGCCGCAGATCTATTCTAGATCATTCCAACTACATATCATACTGCTTCCCCGTTCAGTAGGTACGTGGAAATCTACAAGTATTTCCCATCTGCGAGAATTCGGTTATATACCGATATCACCACTCCAGTGTACATTAACGGACCCTCACACTAAATTTGGGATCCATGTGAGTTATAACTATTTATTTATCCATCAATCATAAATATCTCAAGCTCCTATCAGGGGAATTGGTTAAAGCCTGTACGCTGATTACATTGAAATAAGGACATTTTTCGGCATTAGGGGGAGATTCGTACCACAACGAATGCCGATAAATTAGAAATGTCATAGACTTTCAGTCATCGTATTCACGTACTTCAAAATCTGAACGTGAAGTTCAATCATATATTTGCAACACATTGCAAATTTGCCACATACATTTACTTATGACAAAGATATCATGAAATCACATTATGCATGCAAGCAATGTGCCATACGAAATGGAAGTACCTCATACAACCACTATTCTCCCCAAATGAGAGCAAAATGGGGAGAAACATGGTCACATGAGAAATGAGTCCTCATATGCATCCGCGGAAATAGAGGAAATTATATCCTCAACTAGTAAATGTAGTTCAACCTCAAGTTGAATAATAGATAACGGATGCTCATCATCCAAACCCGACATAAACGTGCACAAAATTTAAAGTGTTGGGACATCAAAACACCTTGACTCCATTGTTATGGGAAATCATGAGGAGTAAAAAGACGTAATATTATTTCCACACATTCCATTGATTCAACAAAATCATATAACATAAAGACTACACTTGTCGACAAATATTTATTCTTGAATTGCTAAAACCTTTAGGGCCCTGAAACAAAGTCCATAGCAGAGTGCCTCATGCACTCATATATTGGTTCAACTAGAAGGAGGTAATTAAGAATAGCACTCGTTCAACAAAAGAGAGGTATTTACCACAGTAATATACATTCTCCTCATAAGTATATTTCCTGCTGGAAAGACAAATGACTTTTCGTTCATAACGAAAACAATGAGGTGGTAAAAAATCGAGGCTTGTAGCACAAGGGTTCACGCAGAGACCCAACATTAATTATGATGTAAAAATACCCTCTTGGTATAAGTGGAATTAAGTTTTGATATTAATATTATTGGCAATTACAAATAAACTATCCCTGCAGTTGATAGATATGGTGATTACATACTCATATGGATCACCCTATTCGGATATCTATGTAAACGTCCATAAAGGGCTTAAAAAATCCGAATCTAAGAACAAATCGCAACATATATTGTGTAACACATCAAAAAGTCACTCCATGACTTAAATATAGTCGAAAAATTGTGTGGTACAATCGACTATGAGAGTTCCTTCTTCAAAAGGATTACTCTGATAATGATTGCTTACATGTAGTCATTAACAAAATCCCTCACTGGATTCTACATGACCTATGTATATGTCAATTATTTTATCATCGAAGTCTATACGACACATGAAAAGTGCTCACAATCATATCAAGACGGATATTACGTAGTTAAGATTCCACTTGTATTGCTCAAATTTTGTAACTGCTCATGTACTCACGACGGTTCGACTAGTATAAATAGCCAGCAGTCCCTATCAATAAAGACATCCATTCACTTCATTTTCTCTTACTCTCTTCAAATGGCACGCAGATGCAGTGGAGCCGGTGATCTATGCCCCGCATGCATGGTGCTATATATAGTGGTGGATGTACGTGCGCGAGCAAGGGAGCAGGGATCCACGACGACGCACGTACGCGCGCGCCGTCGTTATGCTGCACTCACGCGCCGGTGCAACAGCAGGCTACTGCTACGTAGTACCCATCCACACTACTGCGAGCTACTGGTGTAGTAGTAGTGAAAATGGACAAAACTGACCCTTTTCTAAAAGTTCAACACAAAATGGCCTCATTCTGAAAATATTTCACAAAGTGGCCCTTTTGCATGACGCCCGGGCCTAGGGCGTCATGCTAGATAGCATGACGCCCCGGGCTAGGGCGTCATGCTATTTGGCATGACACCCTAGCCCGGGGATAGCATGACGCCCTAGCCCGGGGCGCCATGCTACATGTCACAACCATGACGCCTTAGTCTGGGGCGTCATGCGAAAGAGGGCCATTTTATGAAATATTTTCAGATTGAGGCCATTTTGTGTTGAACTTTCAGAAAAGGGTCAGTTTTGTTCGATTTCACGTAGTAGTACTACCCACGCACTTACACCTAGGTACAGTGCTCATGTAGGACGCCACTGTCGCGCTCTCGCGTGCAGTCACCGTGACGGCCGGCCGACCGACCGGCGAAACCAGACATGATTACGTAAATGATGGGTTGGCGGCCGGACCGGCGGCGCTGGGGGGCGGTGGTTTAACCCATGGGCGGATATGACAGCGCGGAACTGTGCATGGTCATCCGGCGCCGCCCCGCCGTGGGGATCGGCTGCCGGGCGGCGCGCGGACAGGAGTAATTAAGCTGTTCCTCTCGCGCTGAGTTCTGTCTATTGAGCTCACACGGCCCACCCGGGGCCCGGGACGTCTTTGCCATGGTTTTTATGGTGACTCGCTGGAACCCGCTTGACCCACTATGGATTAGCTGCCTCTGTGTGCATGCGCATGCGAAACAGTGAAATGCTCTCATCTTCATCAGACCGTGTCTGAGGACAAAAAACCGGACAGGATCCAAGAAATGGTATCCTACCGTCCAGATCTTCTAGTTTGTGACATAATTTATTTCATTTCATGGTGTTACCTAATGTTTCGTCAAGTCATTTCCTTGTTTTAAAGTATATCGTCATGTTTGTTCCTGCCTTCCTGGCACATCGATCATCTCTGCTCAGAAGAGAATAGTACGTGCCGCCGGGAAGTCAAGGTGCAGATGGAATGTATACATTGGGAGAGTTGGTTGGTAGCTGTTGGCCAATGGGCATCGTCTTCAAGGGGATTTTATTGGGTGCCGTCCGTGGCCATTCGATTTTCAAACGGATTTGCACAGCTTTACTCCGGCACTCATGTTCTTCCGTGGAGTTGTTTGTCATCACCTCACGAGAGGAATCAGCAGGTACTCCATGCCAAGCACCGTCTCAACCCCCATCCTTTCGGAGGTGATTGCTGACGTACATCCTCGTTAAAATTCTTTGTAGGACCAAACGCACTGTCCAAAACAACCTTCTTGGCATGCAAAAGAAAAAAGAAAAAAAATTAATCCCTGGACTATTGATGCCCTGTGCTCCTGGGCGCCACCATTCTTGTACAACTCGAGCCTCCGGCACTCCTCGGCGATGAGCTCCGAAAACATCCGGCGGAGCTCGGCCATGTAATCTTTATCGACGCGCGCCGCCTTGAGTCGGTCGAAGGCCTCCCGGTTTTCACACCCCCCATGGCGTGTTAGAGGTACGACAAGCAAATCAAACAACGAAGAACAAAATCAACACAGGAGATACAAGATTTTAATGTGCCCCCCCCCCCCCCCCCTCCCCCCACATGAAGGGGGAAAAACTACAGGTGCCAACTAGTAAATCTTGACTATATATGGGGAGTTAACAAACGTCAGGGATTTATAACTGATCAACTTATCCCGTGCGGCGGCTTACAAGAGGTATATATATAACATCGGTGACCTAGGTCAAACTTCGCTACGCTCCGCTCCGGCCCAAGCCTACCTTGAGTCGGCTTCCCCCTTCTTGTACAACTCGTTGGCACTCCCCCTTCTTGTACAACTCGAGCAACTGGCACTCGTCGGCGCCTAGCTCTGAATACATCCGGTGGAGTTCGGTCATGTAATCTTTATCAATGCACGCCACCTTGAGTTGCTCGAAGGCCTCCCGGTTCTCCCACACCCCGTGCCAGCAGAGCACTCGGGGTCGATGTCGACGACCGGCGCGATCTCGCTACAGTTGATGGGGAAGTTAGGCTTCACCCAGCTTCCATAAAGAGCCACTGCCTTCTTTTCGTACGCACTCGCCGCTTGCTCTGCCAACTGGAAGGAGCCAAGCCAATTCCGGGTGGCGGGGTCAGTGTCCTTTATTTCGGACACCCATGTCCCCATGGTCGCTGTCGCACGCTGGGGTAATTCTTCTTTGGCGGCTGCGATGGCAGGACAGTGAAGGAGCTGGTGTGGGGGTGGGGGGGGGGGGGGGGGTGCTATCGCGGCCTCGGATCGGCCGTGCACCGCAGCATGGATCCGTGCTTGGAGTCAGCCGCGGCGACCTCCAACGGCTAGATCCCACCATTATGGGGTGGCGCCCACCGATTGGAAGCATCGGAGGAGGTGTTTGTTGACTGCAGTGTTGCCAGGAGGGCCGGCAGGGGATTTGGGTGTCGCCATTGTGCGAGCGAGGGAGAGTGGAGGAGCGGGGAGGGGATTTTTTCCCCAGAGAAGCGGTGTCGCTCGATTACATAGGGGTGGCCGTGGCGATGGATAAAATTGTTCCTCCTCTAAAGCGTATAATGGATCAGCTTGGTCCGGTTTAACCCCTTAAAACTGAAATTTTATTCCTCTAACCAATTTCGAGGGATCGCCTAGAGATGCCGTAAGTTTGGTCCAAGCTTGAATAGATACAAAAAATTTGCCTCACATTGTAATGCTAAAGCAACATAGAAGGTAAAAAGCTACGATAAACAAGATATTGTAATCTGAGTTGACTTCCATAATTATTCATCGATCATAGGAGAAAGAGAAGGTCTCTACAAATCACTAGAGAGGGCAGCCTTGGTGTAACCAATGCAAAACTAAACATAATACTTATATTGATTAGGTTGGCAAAGATGGATAGCTTAAGAAGTTGTAAATCTGATGATAGGCACTGTTGATTGAATCTATGATATGCGAGGTGGACTTTAAGTTTTATCAGGGATCTTCTTATTCTTATTTTACCTTCCTCGATCTTACATACCCTGGTTAATTTTATTGATAAATTCGAAGCTCTTACTTAAAATGATGTGCTCTAAAAATTAGGATCCTGCCCTATTGGTATTGCAACACTATGGGCCATCTCAAGTTGAGACAAAACATGTGCAGAATTGTAAATCACCAATGCAAGAATAAGTCTCTTACAAAAATAGTAATGTCCACTACGTATTATTAACCTTGTTTTGACCTAATCTAACACTTAAAGATTGAATTCCGAAAACATTTGGGAAGCTTGTAGGCCCCACCTGTCATGACATCTAACTTAACGATTCAGTTAAACGGAGTTAACTTTTGTGTCAAGTCAGCCCTGATGACTGGACCACAGATGTCATAAACGGGGTCAAATTTAACCAAACCAGTCTGGCGTCTACCCTCGCGTGCAGCTGTAGCGATACCTGGCGCCTATCCTCGTGTGCCGCTTGCCCAGCCATCTGCCCGTCGTCTGACCTCGCGGGGCTATGGACCCCTTTTGACTGCGAACGTGAGGCCCTCATGAGAGAAGAAGAGCTGGTTTGACCTGGTTGTTTGCTCTTTTGGTCTGCTACATGGCTGGTTTTGAAGGATCGGTCACTTGCATAGTCTCGTGAAGCTGATTGCCTGTCCCGGCGCGCGTCTCGCGAAGCCGGTAGTCTGTCCCGGCGCAACTACGTTGCCTTGCAAGGTGTTGTGATCGGTTTTTTGTCCCTCCGTATCTTTCTGATTATGGTAGGTTTGTTCGTATGCTAAATCGACTTGTTCTGGAAGGGGCCGGCTTCTTGGAGGAGGACCGGGCGCAATGAAAATCTTAAGTTGGAATTGCCGTGGTTTGCAGCAAGCTGCGGCAATACGAGCGCTTCTGGCTGTTCAGAAGCGTAGGAGTCCGGATTTATTGTTTCTCATGGAGACCCATCTTGATGAATTTCTGGCGGAGTGTCTCCGGAGACGTCTTAAGATGGACCACAAGATTGTAGTTTGTAGCGATGGGAAAAGTGGAGGACTGATTCTATACTGGAAGAAGGAAGTGCCACTCACGTTGCGAGATAAAAAGGATAATTTTATTGATGTGTTCGTGGGCAGTGGTCAAGATAACTTCTGGAGATTAACTGGTTTGTATGGGGAACCTAAGTGGAAAGACAAGCACTTGACATGGAAAAGATTGAGAGAATTAAAGGAGGTATGTGATGTTCCATGGCTGGTTATGGGAGATCTAAATGAGGTTCTGTACTCTTTTGAAAAGGAGGGTGGGAACGACCAACCATTTCATTTTATGCAAGCTTTGAGGGATGCTTTGGAGGACTGTCAGTTGGTTGATCATGTCTATGTGGGCGATAAATTTACATGGCATAGAGGCCTTATCAGAGAGCGACTAGACCGAGCCCTAAATACCGAGGCATGGAGTTTGAAATTTCCAAATGCTACTCTAGAGCACTTGGAATACTACAAGTCAGACCACAGACCGCTGCTTATGAATCTGGTTGAAGAGGAAATCCAAGAAAATAAGGGGCCTGCTGTATTGCGGTTTGAAGCTCGATGGTTACGAGAGGCAAAATTTTGGGACGTGGTGCAGGAAGCATGGGTTTCTTCAGACTCTGATGTGCTAGGAGGTGACCTTGCAGCTCGGCTATCGCATGTTCATGAGCATCTCCATAGATGGGATAGAACTGTACTGAAGAAAAGCTCAAAGAACTTGAAGAAAGTACAGAAGGAACTAGAACAGGTTGCTAGGGGCGTGCTGTCTCCGGAGAATGTTACCCGGCAGAGAGAGCTCACAGAGGAAATTGAAAAATTACTTCAGTTAGAGGAGATACACTGGGGTCAGAGATGCGGCTTGGACTGGCTGAAATTCGGTGACAAAAATACTCAATATTTTCAACAGTACGCCTCGGCTAGGAAGAAGAGAAATTGTATAAAGAGGTCGATGAATGAACAGGGAGCTTGGCAGGAAGGTACTGCCTACCTGAACCCGCATATTTCAGATTATTTTGCTGGGCTTTTTACGTCGGAAATTTACGAGCCGGACCCGGGCTGTTAGAAAAAGTCGTGCCGCGTGTGACAGTGGAGATGAATGAAGCATTTCTGAGGCCTTATATGGCGGAGGAAGTCAAGAGAGCTCTGTTGTCTATTGGTGATCTAAAAGCTCCAAGTACAGATGGTCTCCACGCCATTTTCTTTAAGAAATGTTGGCACATATTGGGGGATGTATTAACTGCTGAAGTCTTAAGTGCAATCAATAACAAAATAATCCCAGAAGGATGGAATGATACAGTCATTATCTTGATCCCTAAAGTGGATGAACCAGAAAGAATTTCTCAGTATAGGCCGATTAGTCTCTGCAACGTACTTTATAAGGTGATCTAAAAAATGATTGCTTTTCGCATTAAGTCTTGCCTAGATGAAATTATTTCCCCTATTCAAAGTGCTTTTGTCCCGGGCCGTCTTATTACGGATAGTATTCTGCTAGTCTATGAGTGCTTACATACTATAAAGAATAAAAAGAAAGGGAAGGTGGGCTATTGTGCGGTAAAACTGGACATGCACAAAGCGTATGATCGAGTAGAGTGGAGGTTCTTGGAGAAAATGATGTTAAAGTTGGGTTTCCATGAAGAGATTGTGCAGCTCATAATGGCGTGTGTGACATCTGTTAAATACAAAGATACAATGATCAAGAGACGGAATGGTTTATTCCTACGAGGGGGCTCCGTCAAGGGGATCCCTTATCATCTTATTTATTTCTCATGTGCGCAGAAGGTTTGTCTAGTGCTTTGGCTCATAAAGAGGAGGTTCGTGGCATTGAAGGAGTCCGGGTGTGCAGAAATGCACCATCAGTATCACATTTACTTTTTGCTGATGATTTCCTAATCCTTATGAAGGCGGATATGACTAATGCAACCTCATTGAGTAAGGTATTGGAGGAATATTGTGCTAGCTCTGGTCAGTTGGTGAGTGTGGGAAAGAGTAGTATCTTTTTTAGTCCCAATGTGAATGTTGATGTAAGAGCTGACATGTGTGCAGAACTTAATATCATGACTGAAGCAGTCTCAGATATGTATCTTGGGCTCCCTACTATGGTAGGCCTGGATAGAAGTGATAGCTTTAGCAACCTTGTCGAGAGGATAGTGAACAGGTTGAAGGGGTGGAAAGAAAAAATCTTGTCCATGGGTGGCAAGGAGATCCTACTGAAGGCAGTTGTACAATCCATCCCTGTATATGCAATGGCTGTTTTGAAAATCCCCAAAAAAATATGCAAAGAGCTCACCGATGCCATGGCAGCGTTTTGGTGGGGTGACACTGAGGAAGAGAAGAAAATGCATTGGCTAGCTTGGTGGCGGATGTGCCTCCCAAAGGAGAAAGGAGGTATGAGATTCAGAGACCTACATGCTTTTAATTTGTCAATGTTGTCCAAATAGAGTTGGAGGATGATCACCCATCCAGAAACCCTATGTGCAAGAGTTCTTAGAGCAAAGTACTTTCCAGATGGCAATTTGCTCAAGGCGGGCCCAAAAAATGGCTCTTCATTTACATGGCAAAGCATAGTGGCGGGGTTGCAAACTTTCAGAAGGGGACATATTTGGAGAGTCGGTACAGGGGAGAAAATAAATATATGGGAGGATCATTGGATCCCGATCAGCCCAACAAGGATGGTGTATACAAGGAAAGGGAACATTTATTGAAAACAGTAGATGAACTAATTGATCCATATTCAGGAAGCTGGGACGAGTCCTTGATTAGGAATATATTCCTCCCAATGGATGCGGAAAGAATTCTCAGAATTCCTTTATCACAACACCTCACAGAGGACTTTGTGGCTTGGTGTCAAACAAAAGCATATGTGTTTTCTGTACGTTCTGCATACTACACAGAATGGGAACATCAATTTGGCTCACGCATAGTGAGCACTGAAGGCCCTTCATCGGTGAACCCAGTGTGGTCAATTATATGGAAGCTGAAAGTACCAAGTAAGATCAAAATTTATATGTGGCGAGCACTACGTGGCGTGATCCCGGGGATGGGAGTTCTTGCTTACAGACACATAAAGGTATCTCCACAATGCCCTATCTGTCGGGAGGGGGCCGAGGACATCCGGCATCTGTTATTCACATGTAGTAGGGCGAGGAAAGTGTGGAAGGCACTTGGCATTATGGATGAAATAGAGAAAGCTCTCCTTGTGGATCGGTCTGGTTCAGTTGTTTTGGAGGAGATTCCAAGGTGGCCAGTTCAGAGATCACCAATACTAGGTCACCTAGGTCTCCAAGAAGTAGTTGCGGTTGGTGCATGGTATATTTGATGGGAACGTAGGGAAGCAAAGAAGGGTGCTACTATCAAGAATCCCATCAGTTCAACATTCTCAATTCATGCAATTGCATCAAATCATACTAGTCAGATTCCGGAAAATATTACTTTTTCCGAGCGATGGGTGAAACCGATACCAGGATTGTACAAGGTAAACACAGATGCTTCTTTTTTTGAAGATGGCTCGGGAGCGATCGCTTCTATTATCAGAGACTCTCGAGGACAGGAAGTAGCAGGGGCTACAGAGCTCTTCGCTCATGCTCATGATGCTGCTTCAGCGGAAGTGCTAGCACTACGGCGTGGCTTGTTGCTGGCCAGTGAGAAAAACTGCTCAAGGATGACTATGGAATCGGACTGCCTAGAAATTATAGAAGCATGCAATGGAGAGAAAGAAATTAGAGCACCATACTCAGCATTATTAGCTGACTGTTTTCAAGTGGCTCATGAAATATCAACCGTGAAGTTCATGCACTGTCCTAGGGAAGCAAATACTTTGGCACACTTTGTAGCTAGACATGCGTATGATATGCAGTTAGAGTTCTCCTAGGAGGATGAGCCTCCAGGTTTTTTATTACCGCATGTAATGAAGGATGTAAGTTGTTCAGTTTTGCAATAAAGTGCCAATAGATTTAAAAAAAAACCAGTCATTAGTGTTTTTAGCAAAAAAAATGGGCACAATACTGGTAGAAAATTTGTAGACTGGTCGCTTTTTCGGAACACTAAAGACATGTAGTGATTTTATGCTATTTACTCACAGCCATCACTCACGATTCATTTGACCGGTCAGTGATGATGGTTTTTGGAACTAAAGAGTCATGTGGATGGATTAGATGGCCGTAATTCTCAAAAGTTGCAGTTTTTCCCTAAGGGTATACTCGAAACTCCAAACTTTCAAGTACGCGTTGAGATAAGCTCTCAAGTGAGTGAAAAAAAAAAAAGATGGACAATGCTAGCTATAAACGTACACATGCATTGGTGAGGTGATTACAGACATGGGCACTCACATACATGCATGCACAGTGACCTCTATGAACGTACACATGCACGCCCTATCCCTACGAGCACCTCGGAGAGATGAGCCAACGGATCTTGAGATTGACAAAGTCACCACAACTGTCTCATAGTTCACGGGCATGCCATAACATTGAACGAGTAATGCTGGAAAGTGAAATAAATCCACAAAAATGCGACCGTTCGTGCCAAGTCTAGGACTTGAACTTGGGTGGGCTGGTTCCAGCACAAGGAACCTAGCCATCCGAGGTAAGCTTAGTTATCATACAAGCCTCTGCTATATAAATAAGCACCGGCACTTAAAAAAAAGTCTATTGTATTAATCACCTCTCTAAGCACCCTGCCTTGGACATAGTCTAAGCATGTAAGCCTGGAAATTCGCAGGGGCACGCACCTGTCAAGCCTTGTCTGGCCGCTTGATTGCGTCGCGATTCATGAAGTGGTTGAATCACGCACGAGGGCACAGTAAGTTTTAAGTTTCGGTTGTAGGCACAAAAGTCATGATTTTATCGGATGCTCGTACTAAGTTTCAAGAGTTCAAACTTAACATTTATTTTCTAAATTCGTCAAAACATATTTAAAATGGATCTTATTTGAAAGACCTCATCATGAGAAATACTAATATAAAAACTGAACTTAATTTGGACTGTTTGTTCAAAAGATATAAAAGTTTAAAAATCGGAAGCCAAAAATAAAGGCATGCGCGAGGACCCGGGTGCACTGAGACCTGCGTGCCTCAAATCCGCTCCCATGTAAGCCTTTCTTCCATCTTTCTTTCTTTGGTGTTTCCGGGATAAGATTTTTTTTGTGGTCTTGTTTTTTTTTTCCTTTTCTCATTTTAGTTTCTCAGTATTTTGTTGGTCATTTTGATCTCCCACAATCAACTAACAGAGATGTGACAGGTACTCTATCAACAACTCACTGCATGCCCAAGAGGTCCCAACTCACGTTACTCCACAATCTTTGCGGATCTGGCATTGCATCACTTCCAAAGTTTGGCCATTTTTACTCACATGGAGTAGGCTAGGTGTAACTTATAGTAATAACTACACTTATTAACTGCATGTGAAAGTGGAGTGCACCTTGCACAGAGATCCTGCCCGGATACACATAAAGCTTAAATTCACAAGAAGCCTACTTGCGCTACGTACGTGCCCGTGTATATATGTTGCATGCATCCATGTTCCTGGAGTTCATTAACCGACTCGATTGGCACCCATATATACTACTCTCTCCGTCCAATGACATAAGATCATTTTGTTATATTATGGGATGGATAGATGTTGATCGGTCCTCGCTATTATTTTCTGTGGGTATATATATCTAGCTAGCTATCTCCGGAACGCAGAAACAACGTAGATAAACCTTAGCCGTAACTAGCTCTGCGTCCGTACCACGTACAATTTGTGGCCTTCATTTCATCGTACCTGCCATTGCCCATGCGCCAGAAGTTTGAATGCGGGCAGGGTTAATCAGTGTGGCCCTGCATGCATGCATACACACTGTTTTGCATTATTGGCTTAAGCCATTCATGGCATATGCTTTGGCCGATTCGGCTGCCTCCAAAGGTAGGACAGTGCTTTCAAGTTTAGTAGAAACTTGGTTATTTTTCGCGTACTTTTGTACTTTATGCAAACATGTGGGTGTTTGTAACTTTGTATGCATGCTGTTCCATAGGCAGTCCCAATATCTTTACATATCTTCTTTGTGTAAGAAAAAAAACCCTACAATTGAGTGTGTCATCATCTTTTTTTAAGGAAGAGTGTGTCATAATCTTATTGGACAACTGTGTTATGAATGTGTAATGAAACGTTACACTTGGGAGTTTTATGGTGCAATGGTCTTGCGAAACAGGCTTTTGGTCCGCTTTATAAATAAAGCATAATATACCAAAGTACACCTCCGAACGACACAAGGAAGTGAGGAGGCCCTTCAACAAAGCAAATCTAAAGATAAAACATAAAGAAACAGACGAGCTTAACACGACAACGCCCTCAGGAGGATGACAACGCAAAGCGCCATCACTGCCGAGTCCGTAGAGATGGATTTCATTCGGAGCCCTTGTATATGGAAGAAACCCACAACGACGTGCTCAAGTGGATAGCGGCACCAACAGGCATCGCCATCGCTGGCGCCAAAGCGTGAAGCTTTCGCTCGGCAACACACTCGCACGAGCAGGAGACACCTAGGTCACACCGCAACAAAGACCAGCCCGTCCAAACCAGATCTGGGCACCGCCACTCCCCCAGAAAGAGAACATGCTAGAGCCCCTTGCCACAACTCCCCTTGTCGCCTGCACGATCAAGAGGTGAAGCAACAACCACCACCGCACCACGTAGCCCGTTGGAGAGCCTAGCGGGTAGCCCACCTTCCGGGGCCGCTGCCACATCATCCCAACACAAAGCCATCACCGACGCCATACACACGTAGATGCCACCCCTAACAATTCCATGAAACTCCGCCTTGACGTGTCCGGAACTAACAGAGAGTACGCACGAGGAGCAAGCAGCCCCGGTTAGGAGGACCCGTGTCCAACCCATGCATCCACGGCCAGCCCGCACCGCACGCACAGTGCCAAATGCCCACGGAAGGAGAACACCACACGCCCGCTTGTGAAGTGGTCGAATGGGCAAGATTTCGCACTTAAGAGCAAGTACAATAGTGGGCTTATGACCCGTTTACATGGCATTTTTGCCTATGTGAAAGAGAGAGATGTGAAAAAGTAAGGGCAGTGGGCTCTCATGCAAGAGCCTAACTATATACGCATTCCTAGATAAATACAATAAATGTGAAGAAAGAGAAAGAGTGAAGATGGAAAAAAGTACTAATGTAACATCCAATCTATAGCACCACACTATTGTACGAATGCTTATAGATGATGGCTATAGATGACATGGCGGTTCTTTATAGCCATCAGCTGGCTATATTATTAACCATGCTCTAAGACTAGCCACAATGGAGAGTAATATACGCATATCCCTAGACTATGTTACTACCTTCATAGTGGGTAGTAACATAAGTGTGGTGTCCTGCAAAACTTCATTTATTAGGTTATAAACTCATATTGCATTGGGACATGTGATGTTACAGTAACTAACTAAGTTACTCAAACTACCTCTCTCCTCATTAACTCATTGCCACATAAGCAAATTTGTTAAGTTAGACTCAATGTTACTGCTGAAATTACTTCCACTGTGGCTAGTCTAAGCGAGATCCAACGGCTGGGGAGACATCAATATGACTCTCGGAAACGTACATCCGACAAGATTCCTCGACGACGTCGCGATGGCGCGTCCTGATTGACTGATTATCTGTGCCATTTTTTTTTGCGGGTCCATAGTAATTTAATTTGATCGCGTGAACAGTCCGCGGCTTCAATTCTGCGGTCGGCCGGCCGCCCGGAGCCATTAACTGCCGCCCTCGCGCGCCATGACCCATAGTACGCGGCGTAGGGAGTAGCTGTTTTTTGCGTTGTCTGTCTTTTTTTTTTGCGGGTGCCGACTCTCAGTTTTTGCTTGTCTGTCGCGCGCGCGCCCGGCTGGCCGGCGGTGTCGATCCAGAAATGGCCGGCCGTGAACAGTGGGAGTACGTAAGTGGCGATCCGATACGGCAGTGATTCCAGATTTCCAGTGATCGATGTATGTAGCGTGAGCTGTGGTGCATCCGCCGTGGTTAGTCACCTGCACGCACGGTTCCAACAGTGCGCACTTGCTAGTTAGGCTACGAATCAGCCTTTAGTCCCGGTTCGTAAGGGTCTAGGACTGAAGGGTGGGGACTAAAGGCTATTCTTTAGTCCCGGTTCATCACGGTCCGGGACCAAAGACCCACCACGTGGCACGAGCCCGCGTCGGGGTTTGAGGGACCTTTAGTCCCGGTTGGTGACACCAACCGGGACTAGAGGTTTAGGGGTTCAGGGTTTTAGGATTTATGAATTATGATTTTTTTTTTGTTTTGTGTTTTTTATTTCAAACATATTTTACACTACTGCAGTCGTCATGTGCCACAGCTACCACATACTGTACACGTTATATATAATAGAATTTCTTGTACGACCAATCATATATCATAAAATTTCTCGTACGGCCATGCATATATATATATATATATATATATATATATATATATATACAATTTGGAATATACAATTTCTCCTACAATTTGCAGATCATTACATGCAGGCATTAGATGTAATGGTATTCTCCTTCGGGGTCTATGACCTGGTCAAACAAAAATCCCGCAATTTCCTCTTTAAGTGCTCGTATGCGGTCCGTTGGTAGGAGCTTATCCCGCATCTCCGTCATCTTTATTAAAGAAGGAGATCAATATGAATATATTAGTTGTGTGTATATATATTAGATCATGATAAAAAGAACTTTGAATTGTGTTTGCGACCCAAAATTGTCTTGCAGATGTGCTCCTTTCGGACGTCATAATGCGAATGTTCTCGCAAACGTAGCACGCACATAAATTATTCCCCGACGCCTGACTCATGCACCTTACAAGAATAGAATTAATCAGATAATAATTAATCAAGCATGATAATGGTGTTGAAATTAGAATTAAAGAGATGCGTGGACGTAGCTAGTACTACTTAATTACGTACCCTGGGTCGCACCCATTTCAGCTCTTGTTTCCATTGGTCTCTAACCTGTTTGATGAATTTTTGCCAAACCGCGCCCGCCCGCAAAGAAAATGAATAAAGGAGTTAGTAATTACCTGCCGAGCATGTCCTTCACGATTTAGTATTCTTTAGGTTCTTTAAGTAGTGAGTCCAGTACGTCAACTTTTTCCTCGTCAACTTCAATGATTAACAGGATCCAGTGGAAACTGCATGCACACACGTTTGTATAATTAAGCGGGCATGTGCATAACTCATCAACTACACTTATTAACATCTAGTAAGCAAAACAGAATTTGTAGTACAAGACAGTAATACTCACCCGAAGTTGTAAGGAAGTAGTATTTCTGGTTGGGTATTTAGTCGCTTCAAAAACTGTAGCAAGCTTTTCTCTGTGTCATTTTTGTGACGTGACCACACCTCTTCATTAACGGTATTTGGGTCAATGAACCCAATGCCATAGCGTCCATCTCTTTTCATTTCATAAATCTTCATTCTGCATAATACCACAGAAAAGAATATAGTGAGGATAATTACATGTAATGAACGAGCACATCTAGAGACTAAAATTACAGAAAGAAATCGCTTATAGACAATAGCAACTGACAAGAGATTTGTCGATCGCGTCCTGATTGAATAACTGAAACATTTCTTGAAATTCAACCCACAAATCTTTTGCATGGAAGTAATGCTCTTCCTTGACTTTCACCATGAGGGCCTCTTGCCCGTTCTTTATTTCTCTCAGGTACCAGTCATGCAATCTGCGCATTTTCGTTGATAGATTCTGGACCTCCTCAGGCTTGACCAGAGGTTGGACGGGGACATATTTCCATGCTAGTTCCGTCTCTTCAAACCCGGGGAGAACCTTGATTTCTAGGAGTTGTTCAACAACAGTGACACCGGCCTCTTTAGCCATCCGTCTATGAGCGTCGGTTATTTCCGGCCTACCGGCGGTACTCACATGTGATTGCACAATGAGCGGTGAGCGGGGGGGGGGGGGGGGGGGGGGGGATCGATTGCACTGCCTGTTCTCCCAGCTAGGGAACAGTTTTCCCGCTTTTTTACCAACTGCTTGGCTCGAGCTCGACTCCTTCTCTTTTTGTGAACGATATGACTTCTTAATAGAGCGCTCATAGTCTGAGTCCATTCTCTTCACAGCCGGTTGAGCCATTTCCACAAAGTGTTGTATGACTTCCTCAGGTATTTTCTCCTTTGGCGGCGGGGGCGGTTTCTTTGCAAAAAAGGCCTTCACTTGGGCATCCACTTCGGCTTCGTTTTCCTCGATGGTCATGTCGTAAGCCAACATCTTTTTGATAGGAGGAGAGGCTTTCTTGCTTGGTGCTCTCTTCCGCTTTGGAGAAGGCTGACGTGCCCGAGATCGATATGGCGGACTCGCGCTGATGGGCTCCGTCTCGGGGTGGGGTGGTGGAGTCGGATGACGCGGTGGCGGACTAGCGTCACGCTCCGTCTCCGGCAGGGTTGGAGTCGGCTGACGCGGTGGCGGACTTGGAGGAGGAGTCAGCTGACGCGGTGGCGGACTTGGAGGAGCAAGAGTCAGCTGACGCGGTGGCGGACTTGGAGGAGCAAGAGTCAGCTGACGCGGTGGCAGACTTGGAGGAGGAGTCGGTGGCCTTGGAAAGACGATGCAATCCTTTCTCCATAGAATGATACGACGTATGGCGTCTCCCAGTGTACGCTCCTTGTCACCTCCAGGAATGTCATGCTCTAGCGCGTAATATCCCGACATCACTTTATCCACCCCGACACGAGCATAGCCAGCTGGAATCGGATTGCCATGGAAGGTTGCTTCAGGGGGATTTGTTAAAGCATAGTCGTCCGCCACCTTCATGGATATGTTCTTCACTTTCATGTGTAGCTCACAAGTTGTCGTACCTTTGATATCATCCACAGGGTATCTAGCCAGCAGTGCATCATCGACCGGGGTGGAACCCACACTGCTTTTCGGCGTAGATTGGATGGTGCTATCCAATGCTGGATCTGCTTGCTGCTACCGCTGCTGAGATGCCCTTTCCTGGCTAAGTGAGTCAATCTGCTCCTGCTGCCGCATGAAAGCGCGTTCCAACTCCGCGTGCTTTGATTCTACCAGTTGAAGGCGGACTGCTTCCCCCTTCCTCTACTCCTCCTCCAGCTTCCTCTTCTCCTCCTCCTGCTGCTTCTTTCTCGCACGGCTTCTGTAAGTGGCGTTCCAATCCGCAAACCCCTCAAACCACGGAACAACGCCTTTGCCTCATGTTCGTCCTGAAGGAAATATGCCCTAGAGGCAATAATAAAGTTGTTATTTTATATTTCCTTATTCATGATAAAGGTTTATTATTCATGCTAGAATTGTATTGATCGAAAACCTAAATAGATGTGTGAATACACAAACAAACACCGTGTCCCTAGTGAGCCTCTACTTGACTAGCTCATTGATCAAAGATGGTTAAGGTTTCCTAACCATGGACATGAGTTATTGTTTGATAACGGGATCACATCATTAGGAGAATGATGTGATGGACAAGACCCATCCGTTAGCTTAGCATAATGATCGTTCAGTTTTATTGTTATTGCTTTCTTCATGTCAAGTACATATTCCTTCAACTATGAGATTATGCAACTCTCGGATACCGGAGGAATGCCTTGTGTGCTATCAAACGTCACAACGTAACTGGGTGATTATAAAGATGCTCTACAGGTATCTCCGAAGGTGTTTGTTGAGTTGGCATAACTCGAGATTAGGATTTGTCACACTGAGTATCGGACAGGTATCTCTGGGCCCTCTCGGTAATACACATCATAGGCTTGCAAGCAAACAACTAAGGAGTTAGTCACGAGGTGATGTTGTAGGGTAACGCAGCAGAAAACAAAAAATTTCCGACCTACGCACCAGCCCAGGACCACTATGGAGACTGCATACAAGGTTTGATCATTTTCGTTACCGACTCGTAGCGCAGCGGAAGTAGAGTCGATGACGATCGGCGGTGCAGATCCCCGCAGCTAGGATTTACAACCTCCCAACCGCAAGGATGTACTCCCTCATCTGCACCTCGGACAGCCCTCCGGGAGGCGGTCGAACAGTCCCCGGACGGTGTCGCGGACAGCCCTTCGGGAGGACCCACAGAACTCGGACCGTCACTTGGACAGCCCTTCGGGAGGCACTCTCGAACAGCCCCTCGGGCACTGAGATCGAAACTACGACCTCTCTACAGAGTTGCACAGATACGGTGTCATCCATCCAGCAGGGCTTCGCCGTCCAGAACTAGTTCCCACCGGAACCCAGACAGCCTTTCGGCTCTACGAAACTCTTTTCGTGGGAGGGAGAGAGAAGCCAGATCATTGCATGGCATGAGTATGAGAGCAAGGGATGGATTGTGGAGGGCTGCCCCTCCACCTCTATTTATAGGAAATCCCAAGGGGTAGGGTGGTTTTACAATAAAACCCAAAAGTACATGAATGAAGTCCTTCCACCAAGGGCATAGAAGTGAAACCAAGGAACAAGAGGGGCTCCATGGTGGAGCCCCAAGTGTGGCCGGCCACACCCCTTGGGGGGCCCCCAAGAGGGCCTCCCAGTCCATCCATGTCATCCCTAGATCTTTTGGGATAAAGCCCAAACAAGTGGCTTTCCAAAAAGTAACCCAAAAAGCACTTTCACTATTTATGACGACATTTTTTAGCGTCCGTTCGAACTGAAAATATTTATGTGGGCTTAGAACATTTCCAGTACCCACCATAATAATTTTCAACGCGTTCTGGAACAATTCCAGTTTAGTGATTTCACCTGCGAAAAGCATCTGAAGCGGTTCCGGCCGCTCCGGAACATTTCCGGTTTTCATCTCGGAAAATTCCCAGAAGTTTCCAGAATGATTCTGGCACCCTCCAAGAATTATCAGGCATGTGCCGAAACCAATTTGACTGAATGGAATACCCCGAAATAACTTTTCAGTTTCACCGAAACTCATCCGGTGACCTCTCTCTGCGGAACTTTTCCGCTGTCCGAAACTTTTTCGGTGATTTTCTCTCAGACTCCCTGTCTAGTATTCAGCAGATAGATGACCCTTAAGCGTGTGACCCTATAGGTTCGGTGAAGTATAGACATGACACGAAACCCTTTCCGATCAATGATCAACATCGGAGCCGTGGACACCCATATTGACCCCTATACCCACACGAATGAATATTCGAGTGAACGTCCAGTTGCCGTGTGCTATTCCTGTTGCTTCGCAATATGTTACAAATACCCGAGGTGAGACATGATGGCATCCCCGTGGGTCAACAACTTGTCCACTATGCCAGTTACCTCGTTACCGGTATTTGTTCTCTTTTCTCATTACCGTGTTCCGGCATCCCCATGATCAAATCACAAAGTGTCTGGCCAGACGATGATGGATACCGTAACACCGAGAGGGCCCAGAGATATATCTCCAACGTCGGATGAGCAAATCCCAATCTTGAGCTATCAAGTTACTTGACATACTTTTCCATGAACCCGTAAGCCGCCGTAATAGCCACCCATTTACGGATGACGTTTAACAAACCCCAAAGTTCATGAAGCAAGCATGAAGAAACTCGATACTCTCATGGTCTAACGAATCATGCAAACATTAACCATCTCTGTGTTATTAACCATTAACTTGTGACGAATGTATCTCATAGCATAACATCAATTCGGGTCGATTCAACACAAATGTTCTTCTAACATTGTGCCCTCAAAGTTGCTGGCATAGACATGCCCATGATCAGGAAAACAGAACCATCATGCAACACTTGAGCTAGTCTTAGAGGCCAGACTAGGAATACATTTTACCGTTTATTATTCCACACATGCATATGAGTCTTCCTCCGAGCCTCGTTTTATTTGTAGACTCGAGAACCATAGCAGTTATAGCATGGAACATAAACCTAATTATGAACAGGGAGATAAATAATAACATTTATTATTGCCTCTAGGGCATATCTCCTATAGACTCCCACTTGCACTAGATTCAATAATCTAGTTAATGCTAATGCACTTCACACCTGTGGCACACTGGTGTAAATATGCTTCGCTTGTAGTATAGCCTGATGTCCAACGGATCTGACGACTTCAGCTCCGTGTGTATCTTTGCATATCCTCGTGTTTTCATGCTTTCACAAAATTCATATTTTATGTGGACTTGGCTTTGTATGTATGTGAATCATAGGTCGAACCTGGATTCCTCAGACTGAGTTATGGAGCAACTACCTGCAGTAGTGTCCCATTGACAAAAGCCATCTTGGAACCATACTAAGTTCATGAATGAACTATATGATTCAACATCTTCTTTGTCGCTTTTAAAAGCGGCAACATACTTCGCCTCTGTTATAGAATTCGCCACAGTAACTTGTTTGGAACAATTTCCAACTACCGTGCTGTAACACCCGTGTGTAATAAGCACTGTGACATAATGATAATCATGCCAAGTCATACCCATTTGCAATGATAGATCACAGTGGTTAAACACTTCAATTCAAATTCCTCTCTGAAATAAATTCAAATTCAAAGTGAAAATAAAATCTGTTCAAATTTGGAAAACTAAATGTTCATTAGATAGCAAAAATCCCAAGGCAATTGTAAAATTGGAACCGACCTTACCAAAATTCCCAAAATGCCCCTGGACTTTAATCAGTAGTCCAGCAGCATTAATCCGTTCCTTTTCAATTTCAAAAAAAATATCTAACCTATTCTTTTGGCCTCCAAACTTTTTGTGGCAGTGCCTAAAAGTGTATTGGATTTACTGGACCTAAACCCATATTTTTCAAAATCATTTGGATGCCTACATAAATCTTTTCCCTTCTTTGTTAATTAAATAAAAGTAAAACAGTAAATAGAAAAAGGGAAAAGGCCAGAGCCACTTACCTGGCTGCTGGACCGAGCCGGCCCAGCCCATCTCCACCCACTCCCTCCTCCGTGTCACCTTCTCCATGGTCGCGCTCGCCGCACCGCTCGCTGCGCGCCTCCGCGGCCAGGCATGGGCTGGAGGGGATAAGGGCGAGACCCCGTTCCCTCCCCCTGGTCACCGCACCACTTCTCCTCCCCTCTCCCTCGCTCGCGCGTCTCTCCCTTCCCCTTCTCCAGATTCGCCGTGGCCTTCACCACCGAGCGCCACCGCCGCCACAGCTACATCGTCTTCACGGCCACCGGCACCTCCTCATCGTTCCGGTCCATCCAGGAGCTCCGTGGCGGCGAGCTCGTCCTCGCCAGCCTTTCTGCTCACGCCGGGAGGCCCTACTGAGCCGGATCCCCACCGCCCTCTTCACCGACCGCCGCCGATCCCCTCCGGCTCCAGCGACTCGCTGCTGCTACTAATCTGTCGCCGGACCCTCTTGTGTCCACGCGGTGAGCAACCTCGACGCCTTCCTCCTCCCTTCTTGCCCCGCTAGCTGCTCCGTCCGCCGCTCCCGCATGCACCCGAGCTCGGCGGCGCCCTTGCCGGCGAGCTACTCAGTGCAGTGCCGCCCGAGTCTTGCTGCCTTGCCTGTTGTGCTTCTGGTGCTCGCGGTAGCCCGCTCAGCCGCGTAGCTCGCTCTCTAGCTCCTCGCACCCGCGCAACCAAGTTCACCCGAATGCCACTCCGCCGCACGTCGTCGCCGGCGACATTCCGGCCACCCCCGAGTCCAACCGGTGGCACTGCTCGACGCGCGAGCTCACCAGCTTTCGAACGCAAGTGGAACCACGTGAAACGATGCACCACAGCCGATTTCCGGCGATGTCCGAGCCTCTCCGCCGCATTTCGGATCGCCGGCGGCAGAACTCCGGCGACTCCGACGTGGCTCGTCTTCGGTCGCTGACCACTGGGCCCCGCGGGCCCCTTTTGACCGCGTTGACCACAGTCAACGTAGGCACTAACTAGTGGGTCCCGCTGTCCTGATCACTGTTAACTGCTAATTAATGACTCTGTTAATTAGCTAGAGACACTGACAATAGGCCCCACCAGTAGATTAGTTAGTTTAATCAAATTATTAGGCTCTGAGGCATTGATAGGTGGGTCCCAACCATCAGTTTGACCCAGTCATCAGCCCAGCCGACGGCTGACGTATCGCTGACATCATGCTGACGCAGTAATCTTTTCTCTGATATTTAAATAATTTCAGAAAATAGTTTAAAACTCTAAAAATTCGTAACTTTCAAACTGTAGCTCGGATGGAAAAACTTTGTACATGAAATTTGCACAGAACGACGAGACGAATCCAATAGCGCGGTCCGTTCGTCCGCCGCACGTCCCTAACATAATGAACATGCAACCGTTCCCCTCTTTTGCGTCTGTCCGAAATGCCGGACACCGGGAATACTCTCCCGGATGTTTTTCTCTTTCGCCGGTATTACCTAGCCTTGCGATAGAACACCGCTAGCTCTGCTTGTTGACATGTCATGCACCTGTTGCTTTGTATTTACTATTCTTCCCCTTCTTCTCTCTTGTTAGATCCCGGTACCGACGTAGTCTCCGAGACCGATGCAGCTCCGGTGATTGGCTACACCACCGACGACCTTGCCCTTGCCGCCGAGCAACCAGGAAAGCCCCCCCCCTTTGATCATCTCGATATCACCCATTCTAATATCCCCTGCTTGCATTAGATTTTGCTACTGTTACTGTTTTACCTATTTCTGCTGCATAGCCTGTTTATTGCAACCTGCTGTTGATACCTTACTGTTTTCCTAAACTGTTTAGAATAGACTGGGTAGAGACCCATCAGAGACCCCCACTTGTCCTGACTGCCCTGCTGGATTCTCAGAAGACCCGATCAACGAGATCGAAGACCAGACCCCGGCACCGCACCTCACTTTCCCCTTAGTTGCTCGACACTACTGGGTTACTATCGAGTGCCAAGGGTGATACCTCGTCAGCACTTCTGATGATAACCTTGTAGGTTAGTTGATCGGTCGTGGTAAGCGAGGGTGATAGCTCCTACACCACCCCCGATACTGACAAAGCCGCGCAACACCTCACGTGTGGACCTTGAGGGTGATGCCTCCTATGTCCATCTAGATCTTACATCAGGTGGGAGTCCAACGAGGGTGATGCCTCGGATTCCCCTTGATATGGTGACCACACGTGTGGACCTTGAGTTATTCCACGAGGCGCGGCCGGGCATTCTTAGCCCTTGCAGCAAGTCCTCGAGACGGGGTGACGGGGTCACATCTTTCATGAGTCTCTGCTCATTTCTGCAAGCCCCTAGCCCTAATGATTTGGATATTTAATCTGAGCCGGCCTTTGGTCGGATAGCACTAACCATCACGTGGGCATAGTATGGGCGTTCTGCATCGTAACATCAGCCGAAAGCTCTGTCAGACGTCCAGTTCAGCATTGCGGCCGGGCTGGGCCGGCACCATCCGGTAGTGGTGGAGCCTGGTTCGCCCTGCACGCAATGACCCGGAGGGCTAGGGGCGATGGCCCAAGACCCCCTTGCGCTTAGGAGGTAGACCGGCGGGGACCTCTCTGCTGAGCTGTAGGTAGGGTTGCGGTGTATCATTTGGCCGAGGCCGGGCATGACCCAGGAAAGTGTGTCCGACCGGAGTTAAGCGAGCGTGGTGGGTAAGTTGGTGCACCCCTGCAGGGAAGAACACATCTATCGATAGCCGGTCCTACGGTAAAGGACACTCGGAGTTGTATCCCGATCGATACAGCTAGAACTTGAGATGATACCTGGATATGTGGCTCTGGGATCGCTTTCTCGTAGGGAGTCGAGGATGGATCTCTGGGCGAGACTGTTACCTGATTCTATTACTACTTTACATTATGCTGATCTGCACTCTTCTAATGCTGCAAGACCGATGAAGATGCTGAAGATGCTAGTCTTCGCTAGGACTAGGTTTTCCCCCTCTACTCTGGCATTTCTGCAACCCAGTCCACATATACAGCCTCCCTTTGATAATGTTGCATATGTAGTGTAGATCCTTGGCTTGCTGAGTACTTCGGATGAGTACTCACGGTTGCTTTACTTTCTTTTTCCCCCATTTTCATTTGATGCAACCAGCTGACGGAGCCCCTGAGACAGCTGCCCCGCCGACGACTTCCACTACTTCCCCGAGGGTGGATCCTTCTACAAGTTGGCCGACGTCCAGGAGTAGGAACGGAGGGTCCCAGGCAGGAGGCCTGCGCCTTTCGATCGTAGTGTTTTATTTTTGTCCCGCCTTTCTAAAGGCTTCTCTGTTTTCTATTTTATATATGTACACAGATATCTAACGCTTCCGCTAATGCTTGTTGTCATCAAGCTTTGTATTCGAGCCTTCGAGGCCCTGGCTTGTAATAAATGCTTGTATGATTTTGTTTATGTTTTAGAGTTGTGTTGTGATATCTTCAAGTGAGTCCTTAGGCTTGATCGTGTGCATTTGCGTGTAAGATTAGTGCACGATTAAGCCGGGGGCATCACAGGTTGATATCAGAGCCGACTGCTTGTAGGAACCCCCTTCCAACTCCTTGGCCGAAGTTGAGTCTAGTGGTCCGAAAACTGTTTTACTAACTTGGCTGTGTGGCTTACGGGCCCACGTCGCCAATTGGGTGGTATTAGGATCTTTTACTCCTCGACCTTTACTCTGGGACTTTGATCTCTTCTCTATTCGGGTTAAATGATTTGCTAACTCTAACATTAGGTTCTCGTGATCACATCCACCCGGAGTTCTGAAGTTATCCCCCCTTGCTTCAAGATTGTGGGCCAGGTTCTGCTTACAGGATCCTTTTATCGAGGGCACCCTGTATTGTCACTTGCAGAATCCTCGCTCCTACAGTTTTCTCCGACGTTGATGTAGCCTTTGCTATGTCTCGTTGAGTACTTCCTTACCGCGTGCCTGCGCGTCGCCTAGCTTGTCTAGCTGCGTACGTATCCAAACTCCTATCGCCGTTTGTGTCCAACTCTGTGCATCGTTTTGTATGTCTTTAATGACTACTAATATGCACCTGATGCCTCCCTGTTCATTACTCATGTTGCCTCATGAATGACCTCTTACACCTGCAATTTTGCTTGTTAAACTGCCCCTGTTGATTTGGCAGGATGGCTGACGATACTCCACCTCCACCCTATATTGCCGAAATGATGCAGCAGTTTGAACTGAACCGTCAGGTTATGACCGGGATATTGGCTCAGTTCCCACACCAGAATGCTCATCAACAGTCTGCTCCAATAACTCTGCCAGAATTTGTGCGCCTCAATCCATTCGTTTTCCGCAACTCCACCAACCCTATGGATGCTGATGATTGGCTTCATGATATCCAGTTTGAGATGGAGTCAGCTAGTGTGGCCCCTGACAGTTATGTCGCCTTTGCAACATTTCACTTGAAGGGTCCTGCTGCTCAATGGTGGGAAAGCCACAAGGATATGTTGCCTGCAGAGACTATAGCCACGTGGCAGGAATTTCAGTCAGCTTTTCGTGCACGGTACATTCCTCGAGGTCTGATCGACCAGAAGAAACAGGAGTTCCGTAAGATCACCCAGGGCACGATGACTGTGGATGAATATCAGAGGAAATTTCTCGAATTATCCCGCTATGCTAAAGATGATGTCGACACTGACGCACGTAAGCAGGAGAAATTTCGTGAAGGACTACGTTTCAATATACAGCTCGCACTTCTTGTCCATGATTGTGAGGACTTTGCGACGCTTGTCAGTCAAGCCTACCGAGTTGAAACTGGTCTGGCTAAATATCAGGAGTCGCTCAAACGTACTCGTGAAGTAGGCTCATCTTCGGGTCAGCCTGTTCAGAAGCGTCGAGTGTGGATTCCGCACAACGTTCATCACCGACCTGCTCCAACACCAAGGCCATCTTATGTTGCACCTCGTCTGCCTCCGCCGCCGAGACAACTAACGACTCAAAGTGGACAGCTCAATGCTATGGCTCCTCCCCATAATGATGGTTTATGCCGCAAGTGTGGACAGCCAGGGCACCGTGCTCTCAACTGTCGCCAGGTCAGCCGCAGGATTCAACGTGTCGACCTGTTGACAGTAGGAAGGGCCGTCGAAACCACCCTAGCAGAAAACGTAATGCTAGACCACCTACTATGAATAGTGGTCAGGTCACCCATGTCAAAATGGAAGAAGCTCGAGAGTCCCCTAAAATCGTGATGGGAACTCTTCCAGTTAATTCCGTGGCAGCTTCTATTCTCTTTGACTCCGGAGCATCACATTCCTTTGTGTCCCAGCAATTTGCACAATTACATGAGTTATCCATGAGCTCATTACCAACTCCATTGGAGATTAGTACTCCCTATTCCAGATGGCAAACCAAGATGGTAAGTCACAACAATCAGATCAGAATTGAAGGGTTGATGTTCTCTGCTTCCCTTATTGCTCTTGGACCTTCCGACATTGACATCATCCTTGGCATGGATTGGTTGATAGCGAATAAAGCTTTGATTGACTGTGCTGCTAAGACAGTCCAACTCACTCACCCTTCCGGCCAGACAGTCAGATACTCAGCTCGGACAGTTCAGGATGCCGAGAATCAGATATATGTTCTGAATGCATTGAACGCTTCACCTCTCGAGGGAATCGAAAACATTCCAGTCGTTCGTGATTTCCAGGATGTCTTTCCGGAAGAACTTCCCGGAATTCCCCCTGCTAGAGCTGTCGAGTTTGTCATCAACTTGAAACCAGGCACTACCCCTATTGCTAAGCGTCCGTATAAGATGCCTCCGCATCACCTTATTGAACTTAAGAAAGAAATTGACAAGTCACTTAAGAAGGGTTTCATTCGTCCTAGCTCCTCTGCCTGGGGAGCACCGTCTCTCTTTGTCTAGAAGAAAGATGGTACGAATAGGTTGGTTCAAGACTACCGTCCTATCAACCATGCAACAATTCAGAACAAGTATTCGCTTCCCAGAATCAACGATCTGTATGATCAACTTGCTGGTTCCTCAGTGTTCTCTAAGCTTGATTTGAGATTGGGATACCACCAGATCCGAGTTCGTGAAGAGGATATTCCGAAGACAGCGTTCGTTACTCGCTATGGTTCTTATGAGTACACTGTCATGTCCTTCGGTTTGACTAATGCTCCAGCAACCTTCTCCCGGTTAATGAACTACATCTTCATGGATTATCTAGACAAATTCGTCGTGTTATATCTGGATGATATTCTGGTATATTCGAAGAATGAAGAAGAACATGCCGAACATCTTCGGCTTGTACTGGAGAAGCTGCGTGAACATCAACTGTATGCCAAGTATTCCAAGTGCGAGTTCTGGTTATCTGAAGTGACATATCTCGGCCATGTGATTTCGAAAGAAGGCATTGCCATTAACCCAGAACGAGTTCAGGCTATTCTTAAATGGACTCCACCGAAGAATGTCAAGCAAGTCAGAAGTTTTCTCGGCCTTGCAAGCTATTGCCGTCGCTTTGTCGAGAATTTCTCAAAGATTGCTAAGCCTCTGACTGATCTGCTTCACAAAGACGTTAAGTTTGAATGGACAGAAAAATGTCAGGAAAGTTTTCAAACACTCAAAGACAAGCTGACATCTGCCCCAGTACTTGCTCCTCTAGATTCTCGCAAAGATTTTGTGATCTATTGTGACGCATCCCGTGAAGGACTAGGCTGTGTCCTAATGCAAGAGCGTAAAGTGACTGCCTATGGCTCTCGTCAGTTGCGCCCGCATGAAGAGAATTATCCGGTACATGATCTAGAACTAGCTGCTGTCATCTATGCACTGCAGTTGTGGCGACATTACCTCCTCTGTAATCGTTGCGAGATATACACGGATCATAAAAGCCTGAAGTACTTGTTCACTCAACCATCTCTAAACCTCCATCAGCAAAGATGGATGGAGACTATTGCGAACTATGATATGGGTATTTCTTATACCCCTGGCAAGGCTAATGTAATGGCTGATGCATTGAGCCGTAAATCCTATTGCTGCGAACTTGAAGTCCAGCTAGAGCAGCCACTCCTGTATGAAGAGCTTCGAAAGCTAAATATCGAGATAGTTCCTCAAGGATACCTAAAAACCTTGGTTGTTGAACCAGACCTTGAGAAGGCTGTTAAGAGTGCGCAAGCTAAAGATGCTGAAGTTGATATGATGAAGAAGGACCTTCACCTGGAAAAGTACAGGGATTTCTCGCTGTCTGAAGATGGAACCTTGTATTTCAGAGACCGCATTGTCGTACCTCGCTTCGAGCTTATGACTGATAAGGTCATGAAGGAGGCACATGATACACCGCTGTCTATTCATCCGGGTAGCACCAAGATGTATCGCGATCTTCGACAGAGGTACTGGTGGTCCAAAATGAAGCAGGACATTGCTCGATATGTTGCTGAATGTGACGTATGCCGTCGCGTGCAAGCAGAACATCAGAAGCCTGCTGGAATTCTACAACCACTCCCTATTCCTCTATGGAAATGGGATAAAGTGTAGATGGATTTCATTACTGGTCTTCCCAAGTCACAGAAGGGTCACGAAGCTATTCTTGTCGTCGTCGACCAACTTTACAAGGTTGCTCATTTCCTACCTGTCAAGGAGACTATCACTGCTAGCCAGTTAGCAGAGCTATATATCTCCAGAATCGTTTCACTCCACGGCATTCCGAAGGAGATCAGTTCGGACCGTGGCGGTCTTTTCACGTCCAAATTCTGGGAAAGTTTTCAAGAAGCTATGGGAACTCATATCACCTGGAGTTCAGCATATCATCCTCAATCCCAAGGCCAAGTCGAACGAGTAAATCAAGTGCTTGAAGACATGCTACGAGCTTGTGTTATTTCTTTCGGTATGAAGTGGGAAGAATCTCTCCCGTATGCCGAGTTCTCTTATAACAACAGCTATCAAGCTAGCTTGAAAATGGCCCCCTTTGAAGTTCTATATGGACGTAAGTGTCGAACCCCTCTGAATTGGTCAGAAACTGGGAACGACCGCTCGTGGGACCGGATATTATTCAACATGCCGAAGAACAAGTCAGAATTGTCCGCGAAAATCTCAAGGAGGCTCAAGACCGTCAAAAGAGCAATTATGATCGCAAGCGATGGGGTGTGATCTATCAACCTGGTGATCAAGCTTATCTTCGTGTCACTCCAATGAAGGGCACTCATCGTTTTGGAATCAAGGGCAAGTTAGCTCCTCGCTATATTGGTCCTTTTCGCATAGTTGCCAAACATGGACAGGTGGCTTATAAATTGGAGTTGCCGCCGCAATTCTCTCATATCCACGACGTGTTCCACGTGTCGCAGCTTCGAAAATGCTTCAAGGAGTCTCTGCACCGAGCAGTGGATCATGAGATGCTCGAATTGCAAGATGACCTATCTTATAAGGAGCATCCGATCCGCATCCTTGATGAAGCTGAACGTCGAACTCGTCATAAGACGACCAAGTTTCTGAAAGTGCAGTGGTCTAATCATACAGAAGATGAAGCCACTTGGGAATGCGAGGATCATCTTCGCAGTAATATCCCGATCTTTTTCCCTCTACTTCTTAATTCTTGGGACGAGAATTTCTTTTACAGGAGGAGAATTGTAAAACCCGTGTGTAATAAGCACTGTGACATAATGATAATCTTGCCAAGTCATACCCATTTGCAATGATAGATCACAGTGGTTAAACACTTCATTTCAAATTCCTCTCTGAAATAAATTCAAATTCAAAGTGAAAATAAAATCTGTTCAAATTTGGAAAACTAAATGTTCATTAGATAGCAAATAATCCCAAGGCAATTGTAAAATTGGAACCGACCTTACCAAAATTCCCAAAATGCCCCTGGACTTTAATCAGTAGTCCAGCAGCATTAATCCGTTCCTTTTCAATTTCAAAAAAAGATATCTAACCTATTCTTTTGGCCTCCAAACTTTTTGTGGCAGTGCCTAAAAGTGTATTGGATTTACTGGACCTAAACCCATATTTTTCAAAATCATTTGGATGCCTACATAAATCTTTTCCCTTCTCTGTTAATTAAATAAAAGTAAAATAGTAAATAGAAAAAGGGAAAAGGCCAGAGCCACTTACCTGGCTGCTGGACCGAGCCGGCCCAGCCCATCTCCACCCACTCCCTCCTCCGTGTCGCCTTCTCCATGGTCGCGCTCGCCGCACCGCTCGCTGCGCGCCACCGCGGCCAAACAGGGGCTGGAGGGGATAAGGGCGAGACCCCGTTCCCTCCCCCTAGTTACCGCACCACTTCTCCTCCCCTCTCCCTCGCTCGCGCGTCTCTCCCTTCCCCTCCTCCAGATTCGCCGTGGCCTTCACCACCGAGCGCCACCGCCGCCGTAGCTATGTCGTCTTCACGGCCACCGGCCCCTCCTCATCGTTCCGGTCCATCCAAGAGCTCCGTGGCGGCGAGCTCGTCCTCGCCAGCCTTTCTGCTCACGCCGGGAGGCCCTACTGAGCCGGATCCCCACCGCCCTCTTCACCGACCGCCGCCGATCCCCTCCGGCTCCAGCGACTCGCTGCTGGTACTAATCTGTCACCGGACCCTCTTATGTCCACACGGTGAGCAACCTCGACGCCTTCCTCCTCCCTTCTTGCCCCGCTAGCAGCTCCGTCCGCCGCTCCCGCATGCACCCGAGCTCGGCGGCGCCCTTGCCGGCGAGCTACTCAGTGCAGTGCCGCCTGAGTCTTGCCGCCTTGCCCGTTGTGCTTCTGGTCCTCGCGGTAGCCCACTCAGCTGCGTAGCTCGCTCGCTAGCTCCTCGCACCCGCGCAACCAAGTTCACCCGAATGCCTCTCCGTCGCACGTCGTCGCCGGCGACATTCCGGCCACCGCCGAGTCCAACCGGTGGCACTGCTCGACGCGCGAGCTCAACAGCTTTCGAACGCAAGTGGAACCACGCGAAACGATGCACCACAGCCGATTTCCGGCGATGTCCGAGCCTCTCCGCCGCATTTCGGATCGCCGGCGGCAGAACTCCGATGACTCCGACATGGCGCCGACGTGGCTCATCTTCGGTAGCTGACCGCTGGGCCCCGCCGGCCCCTTTTGACCGCGTTGACCACAGTCAACGTAGGCACTGTTCACCGTAGGCACTGACTAGTGGCTCCCGCTGTCCTGATCACTGTTAACTGCTAATTAATGACTCTGTTAATTAGCTAGAGACACTCACAATAGGCCCCACCAGTAGATTAGTGAGTTTAATCAAATTGTTAGGCTCTGAGGCATTGACAGGTGGGTCCCAACCGTCAGTTTGACCAAGTCAGCAGCCCAGCCGACGGTTGACACATCGCTGATGTCATGCTGACGCAGTAATCTTTTCTCTGATATTTAAATAATTTCATAAAATAGTTTAAAACTCTGAAAATTCGTAACTTTCAAACTGTACCTCGGATGGAAAAACTTTGTACATGAAACTTGCTCAGAACGACGAGACGAATCCAATTGCGCGGTCCGTTCATCCGCCACACGTCCCTAACATAGCGAACATGCAACCGTTCCCCTCTTTTGCGTCTGTCCAAAATGCCGGACACCGGGAATACTTTCCCGGATGTTTTTCTCTTTCGCCGGTATTACCTAGCCTTGCGATAGAACACCGCTAGCTCAGCTTGTTGACATGTCATGCACCTGTTGCTTTGTATTTACTATTCTTCCCCTTCTTCTCTCTCATTAGATCCCGGTAGCGACGTAGTCTCCGAGACCGACGCAGCTCCGGTGATTGGCTACACCACCGACGACCTTGCCCTTGCCGCCGAGCAACCATGCAAGCCCCCCCCCCCCTTTGATCATCTCGATATCACCCATTCTAATATCCCCTGCTTGCATTAGATTTTGGTACTATTACTGTTTTACCTATTTCTGCTGCATAGCCTGTTTATTGTAACCTGCTGTTGATACCTTACTGTTTTCCTAAACTGTTTAGAATAGACTGGGTAGAGACCCATCAGAGACCCCCACTTGTCCTGACTGCCCTGCTGGATTCTCAGAAGACCCGATCAACGGGATCGAAGACCAGACCCCGGCACCGCACCTCACTTTCCCCTTAGTTGCTCGACACTACTGGGTTACTATCGAGTGCCGAGGGTGATACCTCGTCAGCACTTCTGATGATAACCTTGTAGGTTAGTTGATCGGTCATGGTAAGCGAGGGTGATACCTCCTACACCACCCCCGATACTGACAAAGCCGCGCAACACCTCACGTGTGGACCTCGAGGGTGATGCCTCCTATGTCCATCTAGATGTTACATCAGGTGGGAGTCCAACGAGGGTGATGCCTCGGATTCCCCTTGATATGGTGACCACACGGATGCCTTACATTACTGTTGACACTGATGCTTGGAAAGGCGGGTCGACCCTGAGGAGTACCCACGAATGATGGATAGATACCCGTGAGTTATTCCACGAGGCGCGGCCGGGCATTCTTAGCCCTTGCAGCAAGTCCTCGAGACGGGGCGACGAGGTCACATCTTTCGTGAGTCTCTGCTCGTTTCCGCAAGCCCCTAGCCCTAACGATTTGGATATTTAATCTGAGCCAGCCTTTGGTCGGATAGCACTAACCATCACGTGGGCATAGTATGGTAGTTCTGCATCGTAACATCAGCCGAAAGCACTGTCAGACGTCCAGTTCAGCATTGCGGCCGGGCTGGGCCGGCACCATCTGGTAGTGGTGGAGCCTGGTTCGCCCTGCATGCAACGACCCGGAGGGCGAGGGGCGATGGCCCAAGACCCCCTTGCGCTTAGGAGGTAGACCGGCGGGGACCTCTCTGCTGAGCTGTAGGTAGGGTTGCGGTGTATCGTTTGGCCGAGGCTGGGCATGACCCAGGAAAGTGTGTCCGGCCGGATTTAAGCGAGCATGGTGGGTAAGTTGGTGCACCCCTGCAGGAAGAACACATCTATCGATAGCCGGTCCTACGGTAAAGGACACTCGGAGTTGTATCCCGATCGATACAGCTAGAACTTGAGATGATACCTGGATATGTGGCTCTGGGATCGCTTTCTCGCAGGGAGTCGAGGAAGGATCTCTGGGCGAGACTGTTACCTGATTCTATTACTACTTTACATTATGCTGATCTGCACTCTTCTAATGCTGCAAGACCGATGAAGATGCTGAAGATGCTAGTCTTCGCTAGGACTAGGTTTTCCCCCTCTACTCTGGCATTTCTGCAACCCAGTCCACATATACAGCCTCCCTTTGATAATGTTGCATATGTAGTGTAGATCCTTGGCTTTCTGAGTACTTCGGATGAGTACTCACGGTTGCTTTACTTTCTTTTTCCCCCATTTTCATTTGATGCAACCAGCTGACGAAGCCCCTAAGACAGCTGCCCCACCGACGACTTCCACTACTTCCCCGAGGGAGGATCCTTCTACAAGTTGGCCGACGTCCAGGAGTAGGAATGGAGGGTCCCAGGCAGGAGGCCTGCGCCTTTCGATCGTAGTGTTTTATTTTTGTCCCGCCTTTCTAAAGGCTTCTCTGTTTTCTTTTTTATATCTGTACACAGATATCTAACGCTTCCGCTAATGCTTGTTGTCAGCAAGCTTTGTATTCGAGCCTTCGAGGCCCTGGCTTGTAATAAATGCTTGTATGATTTTGTTTATGTTTTTGAGTTGTGTTGTGATATCTTCAAGTGAGTCCTTAGGCTTGATCGTGTGCATTTGCGTGTAAGATTAGTGCACGATTAAGCCGGGGGCGTCACACGTGCCAGCATATTGTGTATTGCACAAAACCCTTAACTTAAATCGAAAATCGCTTGGAGCATGGATGAAGACTGTGTCGATGTAAGCTTTTACAACGAACTCTTCATGATCTCCGCTTGCGAGAAAACATGTCATCAGTGCTACTATAGTACTCAATGACCATTTTTCACTGTTGTCCCATGATCAGTACTTTTGATCACTTTGGTATCTATACTCGCAACAACTTTGGGAGTATTGGACATATCGGGTTGTGTTACATACCATGGAATACAGGATTAATCCAAACACAAGAGTGTGTGGAATCTCCATCATGTATTTTGCTCATCAGTGTTTTGGGACACCAAGTCTTGCAAAAACTCTTTCCATGTGACTTCGGCAAGAATCACTCCTTGACGTTTTTAATACTAAATGGTTTTAGCATCTTGTCAATATGTATCTTTGCTCAGCCCCATTAGGTAAATCTATCTCCATAGATCATCATGCCTAATATAAAGGATATTTAGCCCAAGTACTTCATCGAAAAACTATTTTCAAATGAAGTCCTAATTCATGTCAAGAAATTTATTTCCAATTAACAATGTGTCAAGCACACAACGTTTTTTAGAAATTTTATTATGCTCCCACTTACTTTCTTGAATCATAAGCAACTTCGTTACCCATTGATGAAGTCAAACCCCTTTGACTATTTCATCAAAAGACGAAGATTCCAACTCCATTTCGCTCTCTTCTGTCCATTGCTGGAACTCTGAAGTTTGCATACTTACTAGCATCCTCTGGACTGACAAAATACCTTGGACTGTAACACATGCAAGTCCTTGGTTTCATTTCCATCAGATGGAAATCCTATTGTCATCCATGTTTCATATCTCATGATTGAAATATGTATTAATTGCTAGTTCAACCCGAACCGACTTTAAGCATCGCTACGATGAAACAACCTCATCGTAGCCAACTCCTTGAACTTGTTATTGCAACAATTCGAGCTTTATGGATAAAACATTTTTATCCGTATCAGTTTTTAAGTTCCATAAATATTCGTTAGACTCTAAGTCTTCCGAAAGGTGTATCAAGGTTTTAATCTTGAATCACTTATATGGAAACTAACTCGGGTTGTATTGGCATTTAGCCAATTCCGGAGTCATGGCCCATCAACGCTTCCTTGTGTATCGTAGGTATATTGTTGTCTAACAACATTATCTCGTTTGCGCACCTAAGAGGTTTGCACGAGCTTTGCCTACGTGGTTCAACTGCAAGTTCGACCGAAGTCCATACATTTTATTGTAGAGACTTCCGTATCAGTCGCAGTAGGAAACTCCAGAATCACTTCCAAGGTTCCTTTCTTTCGACCTGATGACGAAGATACTGTTTATCTTGTCGAGTTGCATTATTCTCCCACTCACCTTTTGGAAAGAACCATTTTCTTCAAAAAGCATACCATTCTTTGTGGCAAACCTTTTGCCTTGGCATAGTGAGGGAGGAATACCCAACATTTTGGGATAACCTACAAAGTAGCACTTGTCTGATTTGGAATAGGTTTGTAACCTTTTACACAATCCCCATATTCCAAATGTTAAGAAAAGATATAACATGGTTGGGCGTACCATACCATGGTGTCATTTCAACAGACCCGATAGAGCTCTTTTCAGTGTAAAAGCCGCAGTCTCTAAAGCATCACCTTTTAAAAGGGATAATGGCAAATTTATTTATGTTATCTTTGATCTTACCATGTCATAAATGGTTCGATTACATCTTCACGGACTTTCCACTTGCAGTGGTGTTCCGGGAGGTGCAAGTTATGAAACCCCTTTCACAACTCATCAGACATTCGCTAAACTTGTAACTCAGATATTCCTTTCTGCAATCGAATTGTAGAAACATAATTTTCTTGTTACAATAACTTCTACTTCATATTTGAAAACCTTTTGAATGAATTCAAAAGATCCAGACATACGTCTCATTAAGTAAATATCCACATATCTACTTGAGTCATTTCTGAAGATAGATAAATCCACTACTTGCAACAACATTTATTGAACTACATACATCAAAATGTATGATCACCAATAAGTTCTTTGCTCGTTCCTTGTGGCCTGTGAACGAAATTTCAGTCACTTCACTTTTCGGAGGAAAGTTGCAAGTGTCAGATGATTCAAAATCAAACGACTTCAAAATCCATCATAATGGAATTTATCCATGCGGGTTTCTCCAATGTGACCAAATGCAGTGCCACACTTTTGTGATATTCTCTTAGTCTTACGACATTTAGCGTCAGTGTTATGGATGTATCATATTACTATCAATATTCATAACATACATCCCATCTGGATGGAAGCATGGCCCTTCATGTTATTCATAATACTGAACAACAATTGTTCTTTTATGAAAAACCCTTTTGCAACAACATTGTGCAAGGAGCTAGAGTGTAAAACTCTAAAATGAATTATGAAAGTAAATCCAGAGATAATATATTATTTATCATTATTCATAACATATATCTCATTCTCAATGAAAGTATGGCCCTTATGTTATTCATAACATCGAACATAAAAAGTTCTCTTATGAACAACCTTCTTGCAAGATACCTTATGCAATGGGCTAGAGATTGTGAAACTCTAAATGAATTATGAAAATAAATACAGATGGTAATACACTGATGGAAGGTAAAGTAACATTTACTATGTTCCCTGTGTATACCTAAACCTTATTCCCGGCTAGTCTTTCAGGCCATAGTAGTGCTTACATCGAGTTGCAACAGAATGCAATCGAGCGGGTATCTTTGTGATTAACTCACAATACCCAAGAATTAGTGATTAACATGTTTAACCATAATTCCCAAGAACTATATCTTTGACCAGCCTTCTATACATCAAAAACTTATATGACATTCATACATGAGCTGGATATTCCAGTCTTTTTTCTTTATGCCTTTATACTTCTAACAGTTTAACTTTTAGTATTTCTCCTACTCTCAGAAGAAGCATCCAACTCAAGAGTGGCGTTAGCCCCGGACTTCCTAGGCGTGAAAGTTTCACTAACACCCTTCGGACACTTCCTTTCTCTTTAAGTTGTTTGTTTTATTCACCTTTCATCATATGACAGGCGTTCTTTTGGATCCCTCTCTTATCAGTCTAATGCATAGTAAACTCCTTTACTAATAGTTTGCAAACAAACATTTCTTTGGATATCTCATATCTTTTAGCCTTTGTCTGTCTCTGAAAATGATTTTCAGATTCCATGAATATCACATAACTATCCAAACTTTCAAAGTTCAGGTCTCATGGAAGCAAACATTTTGCACTTTGACCGTAACGGAATTCTAGCTTTTGGATCGAAGGACGAGAGTCACATGATCCATAGCATTAGCGAGAGAATACCGAAAGTATGCGATAGGACAAAGTCCTTCTCAGCAAACTTGAGGACAATCCTCACATTACGTTACCAACCGTAAAGTTTTAACCAGATATTTAACAGCTATTCAATTTTAATAGGGAAGGTGGAAACGCGAGCCATTATTCTACAACTATTTTGCAAATCACACTTTAGACAGTGTTCAAAATTAATTGCACAGAGAATTAAACAAGTTAATTCTAAAGTGCGCTTCCACTCAAATCAATATCTCTCATAATTGATTGTGAATGATTCAAGACCCGAGTTTTGATTGTTTGCCATGATGGTAGCATCACAGATGACAAAAATCTCAACCGGTAGGCCAACTTGCCAATCACATCTCTATGTGACTCTTGTTCATCTTTCGATGCGTGTGTTCCAAGCTCATGACTTTCATGCCTGAACGTCAAGGCAACCAAGTGATCTCGCTGCGAGGTCTCAACTCACCCGCCTCACACATCCCTAATCGTTCGTACCCATGGTAGCATGTGATACCCGGAAAAGTTAGGTGCCGTGACGGTGCTACACTTGGGAGAACACTAACTACTTGATATTTTTGTGAGAGATCACCCTAATAAAAAGCGACTACCGCGCAATCAAAAAGGGTGCATCATAAGGGATAAACATCTCAGGCAATTCATAATAGCATGATATGGTATAGCCCCTTCTGACGGAGAAGTCTTGTATTTCTTCGTCTTCGGCATTCGCGTTGGTGTTCACCTTTGCGAAGATTGCCACCACCTTGTCGATGCACCAGATAATATTGCTATCTCTTTAGCTAATAAAATAACTGCATTACAAAAGGTTGACACGCAGGTCATTTAAAGTGACAATCATATGGCTCCAGCCATCATGCCGAATCATGACACGCAGGTCATGTTAATCAATTTACATCATATAGTCATCTCATACATAATCAAATTATTATGAGCACTGCTATACCACATCATATGCACATGCAAACCCTCCTGCAAAACCAAGTTAGACGTCTCTAATCGGTTCATGCAAAAACTTGTTTTCATGGCTTCTAAAGTTTCGAAACAAACCGAAGCTACCAACGTCCATCATCAAGCATGATTATCCAAGTCGCTAGATTAACATTCCGGGGTGTATGAAACACGAGATAATAAAATCTCGAGCCCCATACTGAACTTCGTCATACGCATGACCCCCGTGCAGATTATATCTGCATTGCCCTTTCATTTGCGAAATTTCATCTTTCTTTTTAACTACGGTGGAATTCAATGAACTGTTAGCACTTCGTTGATCAATCAGGATCGCGGATTGCCAGAACATTGAAACTCCACCATGCTGTTATCAAGATCAGAAATATGCAAATTCTAGGGAAGCAACAAGAACATCGGGTAACAGATTTCATCTGCTACCCGCACAAATAATTTTCAGTAATAGATCTCATCTACTACCTAATAATATTGTGCAACACCCATACATCTCCATGTATTCTAGATCGCAACCTGCATCTATGCATAGCACGGCTCATGATGCCACTGTAGGGTAACACAGCAGAAAACAAAAAATTTCCGACCTACGCACCAGCCCAGGACCACTATGGAGACTGCATAAAAGGTTTGATCATTTTCATTACCGACTCGTAGCGCAGCGGAAGTAGAGTCGATGACGATCAGCGGTGCAGATCCCCGCAGCTAGGATTTACAACCTCCCAACCGCGAGGATGTACTCCCTCATCTGCCCCTCGGACAGCCCTCCGGGAGGCGGTTGAACAGTCCCCGGACGGTGTCACGGACAGCCCTTCGGGAGGACCCACAGAACTCGGACCGTCACTTGGACAGCCCTTCGGGTGGCACTCTCGAACAGCCCCTCGGGAACTAAGATCGAAACTACGACCTCTCTACAGAGTTGCACACATACGGTGTCATCTATCCGGCAGGCCTTCGCCGTCCAGAACTAGTTCCCACCGAAACCCAGACAGCCTTTCGGCTCTACGAAACTCTTTTCGTGGGAGGGAGAGAGAAGCCAGATCATTGCATGGCATGAGTATGAGAGGAAGGGATGGATTGTGGAGGGCTGCCCCTCCACCTCTATTTATAGGAAATCCCAAGGGGTAGGGTGGTTTTACAATAAAACCCAAAAGTACATGAATGAAGTCCTTCCACCAAGGGCATAGAAGTGAAACCAAGGAACAAGCAGGGCTCCATGGTGGAGCCCCAAGTGTGGCCGGCCACACCCCTTGGGGGGCCCCCAAGAGGGCCTCCCAATCCATCTATGTCATCCCTAGATCTTTTGGGATAAAGCCCAAACAAGTGGCTTTCCAAAAAGTAACCCAAAAAGCACTTTCACTATTCACGATGACATTTTTCAGCGTCCGTTGGAACTAAAAATATTTTTGTGGGCTTAGAACATTTCCAGTACCCACCATAATAATTTTCAACGTGTTCTGGAACAATTCTAGTTTAGTGATTTCATCTGCGAAAAGCATCTGAAGCGGTTCCGACAGCTCCGGAACATTTCCGGTTTTCATCTCGGAAAATTCCCAGAAGTTTCCAGAATGATTCTGGCACCCGCCAAGAATTATCAGGCATGTGCCGAAACCAATTTGACTTAATGGAATCTTGAGCTATCAAGTTACATGACATACTTTTCCATGGACCCGTAAGCCGCCGTACTAGCCACCCATTTACGGATGACTTTTAACAAACCCCAAAGTTCATGAAGAAAGCATGAAGAAACTCGATACTCTCATGGTCTAAGGAATCATGCAAACATTAACCATCTTTGTGTTATTAACCATTAACTTGTGACGAATGTATCTCATAGCATAACATCAATTCGGGTCGATTCAACACAAATGTTCTTCTAACATTGTGCCCTCAAAGTTGATGGCATAGACATGCCCATGATCAGGAAAACAGAACCATCATGCAACACTTGAGCTAGTCTTAGAGGCCAGACTAGGAATACATTTTACCGTTTATTATTCCACACATGCATATGAGTCTTCCTCCGAGCCTCGTTTTATTTGTAGACTCGAGAACCATAGCAGTTATAGCATGGAACATAAACCTAATTATGAACAGGGAGATAAATAAAAACATTTATTATTGCCTCTAGGGCATATCTCCTACAGATGTATTACGGAACAGTAAAGAGACTTGCCGGTAACAAGATTGAACTAGGTATGAAGATACCGACGATCGAATCTCAGGCAAGTAACATACCGATGGACAAAGGGAATTACGTATGTTGTCATAACGGTTCAACCGATAAAGATCTTCGTAGAATATGTAGGATCCAATATGGGCATCCAGGTTCCGATACTGGTTATTGACCGGAGAGGTGTCTCGGTCATGTCTACATAGTTCTCGAACCCGTAAGGTCCGCACGCTTAACGTTCGTTGACGATATAGTATTATATGAGTTATGTGATTTGGTGACCGAATATTGTTCGGAATCCCGGATGAGATCACAGACATGACGAGGAGTCTCTAAATGGTCGAGAGGTAAATATTGATATATATGACGAGGGTATTCAGACACCGAAAGTGTTTCGGGGGGTACCGGGTACTTATCAGGTCACCGGAAGGGGTTCCGGACACCCCGGGCAAAAGATATGGGCCTTATGGGCCAAGAGGGGAAACGCACCAGCCAGAAGGGGCTGGTGCGCCCCCATATAGTCTAGCTTAAGGAGGAGAAGCAAAGGGGAGAAGGGAAAGGAAAGTGTGGATTAGGATTCCCACTTCCTTCCCTCTCCCCTCCTCTTTCCTTCCCCCTCGGTTATATATGGCAGGGGGGCGCAGCTTGGGAGGCACTCCAAGTAGGATTCCTTCTACTTGGGCGCCTCCTATGGCTGCTCCTCCCTCCCTCCCACCTATATATATGTGGGAGGGGGGCGCCTAGCACACCCCAGACAATTGCCTAGCTATGTGCGGCGCCCCCTCCACCGTTTACACCCCCGGTCATATTTTCGTAGTGCTTAGGCGAAACCCTGTGGAGATCACTTCACCATTACCGTCACCATGCTGTCGTGCTGACGGAACTCATCTACTACCTCGACGTCTTGCTGGATCAAGAAGGCGAGGGAAATCACCGAGCTGAACATGTGCAGAACGCGGAGGTGCCATGCGTTCGGTACTTGATCGGTTGAAGCACGAAGAAGTTCGACTATATCAACCGCATTGTGAAACGCTTCCGCTTACGGTCTACAAGGGTACGTAGACACACTCTCCCTCTCGTTGCTACGCATCTCCATGGATAGATCATTGCGTGTGCATAGATTTTTTTTTTGTTTTTCCATGCAATGTTTCCCAACAGTGGTATCAGAGCAAGGTCTATGCGTAGATGATATGCACGAGTAGAACACAAAGAGTTGTGGGCGGTGATAGTCATACTGCTTACCACCAACATCTTAATTTGATTCGGCGGTATTGTGGGAGGAAGCGGCCAGGACCAACCTTACATGTCCACGCACATGAGACCGGTTCCACCGACTAACATGCAACTAGTTTTGCATAAATGTGGCTGGCGGGTGTCTGTTTCTCCTACTTTAGTTGAATCGAATTTAATTATAGCCGGTCCTTGAAGAAGGTTGAAACAACAAACTTGACGAATCACCGTTGTGGATTTTGCCGTAGGTAAGAACGGTTATTGCTAGAAACCCGTAGCAGCCACGTAAAACTTGCAACAACAAAGTAGAGGACGTCTAAGTTGTTTTTGCAGGGTATGTTGTGATGTGATATGGTCAAGACATGATGTGATATACGTTATTGTATGAGATGATCATGGTTTGGTAAGATATCAGGCAACTGGCAGGAGCCTTATGGTTGTCTCTTTATTATATGAAATACAAACGCCTTGTAATTGCTTTACTTTATCGCTATGAGTTAGCAATAGTTGTAGAAGCAATAGTTGGCGAGACGACCATGACGCAACGATGGAGATCAAGGTGTCGAGCCGGTCACGATGGAAATCATGACGATGCTTTGCAGATGGAGATCAAAAGCACGAGATGATGATGGCCATATCATGTCACATATTTTGATTGCATGTGATGTTTATCTTTTATGCATCTTATTTTGCTTAGTTCGGCGGTAGCATTATAAGATGATCCCTTCACTAAATTTCAAGGTAGAAGTGTTCTCCTTGAGTATGCACCGTTGCTACAGTTCGTCGTGTTGAGACACCATGTGATGATCGGGTGTGATAGACTCTACGTTCACATACAACGGGTGTAAGACAATTTTGCACATGCAGAATACTTGGGTTAAACTTGATGAGCCTAGCATGTACAGACATGGCCTCGGAACACTGGAGATCGAAAGATCGAACGTGAATCATATAGTAGATATGATCAACATAGAGATGTTCACCATTGATGACTACCCCATCTCACGTGATGATCGGACATGGGTTAGTTGATTTGGATCATGTATCACTTAGATGACTTGAGGGATGTCTATTTAAGTGTGAGTTCTTAAGTAATTTGATTTATTGAACTTAATTTATCATGAACTTAGTCCTGATAGTATTTGCATATCTATGTTGTAAATCAATGGCCCGTGCTACCGTTCCCCTGAATTTTAATGCATTCCTAGAGAAAGCTAAGTTGAAAGATGATGGTAGCAACTACACGGACTGGGTCCGTAACTTGAGGATTATCCTCATTGCTGCACAGAAGAATTATGTCCTTGATGCACCGCTAGGTGAAAGGCCTGCTGCAGGAGCAGAAGCTGATGTTTTGAATGTCTGGCAAGCTCAATCTGATGACTACTTGATAGTTCAGTGTGCCATGCTTTACGGCTTAGAACCGGGACTTCAAAGACGTTTTGAACGTCATGGAGCATACGAGATGTTCCAAGAGTTGAAGTTAATATTTCAAGCAAATGCTCGGGTTGAGAGATATGAAGTCTCCAACAAGTTCTATAGCTGCAAGATGGAGGAGAACAGTTCTGTCAGTGAACACATACTCAAAATATCTAGGTATTATAATCACTTGACTCAGCTGGGAGTTGATCTTCCGGTTGATTGTGTTATTGACAGAGTTTTTCAATCACTGCCACCAAGCTACAATGGCTTTGTGATGAACTATAATATGCAAGGGATGAACAAAACAATTCCCGAGCTCTTCGCAATGCTTAAGGCCGCGGAGGTAGAAATCAAGAAGGAGCATCAAGTGTTGATGGTTAACAAAACCACTAGTTTCAAGAAAAAGGGCAAGGGAAAGAAAGGGAACTTCAAAAAGAATGGCAAGCAAGTTGCCACTCCCAGGAAGAAGCCCAAAGCTGGACCCAAGCCTGAAACTGAGTGCTTCTACTTCAAAGGGACTGGTCACTTGAAGTGGAACTGCCCCAAGTATTTTTCGGATAAGAAGGATGGCAAAGTGAACAAAGGTATATTTAATATACATGTTATTGATGTGTACCTTACTAATGCTCGTAGTAGCGCCTGGGTATTTGATACTGGTTCGGTTGCTCATATTTGTAACTCGAAACAGGAGCTACGGATTAAAAGAAGATTGGCTAAGGACGAGGTGACGATGCGCATCGGGAATGGGTCCAAGGTCGATGTGATCGCCGTCGGCACGCTACCTCTACATCTAACTTCGGGATTAGTTTTAGACCTGAGTAATTGTTATTTGGTGCCAGCGTTGAGCATGAACATTATATCTGGATCTTGTTTAGTGTGAGACGGTTATTCATTTAAATCAGAGAATAATGGTTGTTCTATTTATATGAGTAATATCTTTTATGGTCATGCACCCTTGAAGAGTGGTCTATTTTTGTTGAATCTCGATTGTAGTGATACACATATTCATAATATTGATGCCAAAAGATGCAAAGTTGATAATGATAGTGCAACATATTTGTGGCACTGCCGTTTAGGTCATATTGGTGTAAAGCGCATGAAGAAACTCCATGCAGATGGGCTTTTGGAATCACTTGATTATGAATCATTTGATACTTGCGAACCATGCCTCATGGGCAAGATGACTAAAACTCCGTTCTCCAGAACAATGGAGCGAGCCAATGACTTATTGGAAATAATACATACCGATGTATGCGGTCTGATGAGTGTTGAGGCACGCGGCGGGTATCGTTATTTTCTGACCTTCACAGATGATTTCAGTAGATATGCGTATATCTACTTAATGAAACACAAGTCTGAAACATTTGAAAAGTTCAAAGAATTTCAGAGTGAAGTGGAGAATCATCGTAACAAGAAAATAAAGTTTCTACGATCTAATCGCGGAGGCGAATATTTGAGTTACGAGTTTGGCCTTCATTTAAAACAATGTGGAATAGTTTCACAACTCACGCCACCTAGAACACCATAGCGTAATGGTGTGTCCGAACATTGTAACCATACTTTATTGGATATGGTGCGTTCTATGATGTCTCTTACCGATTTACCACTATCGTTTTGGGATTATGCATTAGAGACAGCTGCATTCACGTTAAATAGGGCACCATCTAAATCCGTTGAGACGACACCGTATGAACTATGGTTTGGCAAGAAACCTAAGCCGTCGTTTCTTAAAGTTTGGGGTTGCGACACTTATGTCAAAAGGCTTCAGCCTGATAAGCTTGAACGCAAATCGGAGAAGTGCGTCTTCATAGGATACCCTAAGGAAACAATTGGGTACACCTTCTACCACAGATCCGAAGGCAAGATCTTTGTTGCCAAGAATGGAACCTTTCTAGATAAGGAGTTTCTCTTGAAAGAAGTGAGTGGGAAGAAAGTAGAACTTGATGAGGTAATCATACCTTCTCTCGAATTGCAAAGTAGCACATCAGAGAAATCCGTTCCCGTGATGCCTACACCAACTAGAGAGGAAGCAAATGATAATGATCATGAAACTTCAGATCAAGTTGCTACTGAACCTCGTAGGTCAACCAGAGCACGATCCGCACCAGAGTGGTACGGTAATCCTGTTCTGGAAGTCATGTTATTAGACCAAGGCGAACCTACGAACTATGAAGAAGCTATGATGAGCCCAGATTCTGACAGATGGCTTGAGGCCATGAAATCTGAGATAGGATCCATGTATGAGAACAAAGTGTGGACTTTGGTGGACTTGCCCGACGAGCGGCAAGCCATAGAGAATAAATGGATCTTCAAGAAGAAGACTGATGCTAATGGTAATGTTACTGTCTACAAAGCTCGACTTGTCGCAAAAGGTTTTTGACAAGTTCAAGGGGTTGACTACGATGAGACTTTCTCACCCGTAGCGATGCTTAAGTCCGTCCAAATCATGTTAGCAATTGCCGCATTTTATGATTATGAAATCTGGCAAATGGATGTCAAAACCGCTTTCCTTAATGGATTTCTTAAAGAAGAGTTGTATATGATGCAACCAGAAGGTTTTGTCGATCCTAAAGGTGCTAACAAAGTGTGCAAGCTCCAGCGATCCATCTATGGACTGGTGCAAGCATCTCGGAGTTGGAATATACGCTTTGATGAGGTGATCAAAGCATATGGGTTTTTACAGACTTTCAGTGAAGCATGTATTTACAAGAAAGTGAGTGGGAGCTCTGTAGCATTTCTAATATTATATGTAGATGACATATTGTTGATTGGAAATGTTATAGAATTTCTGGATAGCATAAAAGGATACTTGAATAAGAGTTTTTTCAATGAAAGACCTCGGTGAAGCTGCTTATATATTAGGCATCAAGATCTATAGGGATAGATCAAGACGCTTAATAGGACTTTCACAAAGCACACACCTTGATAAAGTTTTGAAGAAGTTCAAAATGGATCAGTCAAAGAAAGGGTTCTTGCCAGTGTTACAAGGTGTGAAGTTGAGTCAGACTGAAAGCCCGACCACTGCAGAAGATAGAGAGAAAATGAAAGTCATTCCCTATGCCTCAGCCATAGGTTCTATCATGTATGCTATGATGTGTACCATACCTGATGTGTGCCTTGCCATAAGTTTGGGAGGGAGGTACCAAAGTAATCCAGGAGTGGATCACTGGACAGCGGTTAAGAACATCCTGAAGTACCTGAAAAGGACCAAGGATATGTTTATCGTTTATGGAGGTGACAAAGAGCTCGTCGTAAATGGTTACGTCGATGCTAGCTTTGACACTGATCCGGATGACTCTAAGTCACAAACCGGATACATATTTATATTGAATGGTGAAGCTGTCAGTTGGTGCAGTTCCAAGCAGAGCGTTATGGCAGGATCTACGTGTGAAGTGGAGTACATAGCTGCTTCGAAAGCAGCAAATGAAGAAGTCTAGATGAAGGAGTTCATATCCGATCTGGGTGTAGTACCTAGTGCATCGGATCCGATGAAAATCTTTTGTGACAACACTGGAGCAATTGCCTTGGCGAAGGAATCCAGTTTTGTCAAGAGAACCAAACACATCAAGAGACGCTTCAACTCCATTCGTGAACAAGTCAAGGATGGAGACATAGAAATTTGCAAGATACATACGGATCTGAATGTAGCTAACCCGTTAACTAAGCCTCTTCCACGAGCAAAACATGATCAACACCAAGACTCCATGGGTTTTAGATTCATTACAATGTAATCTAGATTATTGACTCTAGTGCAAGTGGGAGACTGAAGGATATATGCCCTAGAGGCAATCATAAAGTTGTTATTTTATATTTCCTTATTCATGATAAAGGTTTATTATTCATGCTAGAATTGTATTGATCGGAAACCTAAATACATGTGTGAATACATAATCAAATACCGTGTCCCTAGTGAGCCTCTACTTGACTAGCTCATTGATCAAAGATGGTTAAGGTTTCCTAACCATGGACATGAGCTGTTGTTTGATAATGGGATCACATCATTAGGTGAATGATGTGATGGACAAGACCCATCCGTTAGCTTAGCATAATGATCGTTCAGTATTATTGCTATTGCTTTCTTCATGTCAAATACATATTCCTTCGATTTTGAGATTATGCAACTCCCGAATACCGGAGGATTGCCTTGTGTGCTATCAAATGTCACAACATAACTGGGTGATTATAAAGATGCTCTACAGGTATCTCTGAAGGTGTTTGTTGAGTTGGCATAAATCAAGATTAGGATTTGTCACTCCGAGTATCGGACAGGTATCTCTGGGCCCTCTCGGTAATACACATCATAAGCTTGCAAGCAAACGAGTAAGGAGTTAGTCATGAGGTGATGTATCACGGAACGAGTAAAGATACTCTTCGGTAACGAGATTGAACTAGGTATGAAGATACTGACGATCGAATCTCAGGCAAGTATCATACCGATGGACAAAGTGAATTACGTATGTTGTCATAACGGTTCGACCGATAAAGATCTTCGTAGAATATGTAGGAGCCAATATGGGCATCTAGGTTCCGATATTGGTTATTGACCGGAGAGGTGTCTCGGTCATGTCTACATAGTTCTCGAACCCGTAAGGTCCGCACGCTTAACGTTCGTTGACGATATAGTATTATATGAGTTATGTGATTTGGTGACCGAATGTTGTTCGGAATCCTGGATGAGATCACAGACATGACGAGGAGTCTCTAAATGGTCGAGAGGTAAATATTGATATATATGACAATGGTATTCAGACACCGAAAGTGTTTCGGGGGGTATCGGGTACTTATCAGGTCACCGGAAGGGGTTCCGGACACCCCGGGCAAAAGATATGGGCCTTATGGGCCAAGAGGGGAAACGCACTAGCCACAAGGGGCTGGTGCGCCCCCATATAGTCTAGCTTAAGGAGGAGAAGCAAAGGGGAGAAGGGAAAGGAAAGTGTGGATTAGGATTCCCACTTCCTTCCCTCTCCCCTCCTCTTTCCTTCCCCCTCGGTTATATATGGCAAGGGGGCGGCTTGGGAGGGACTCCAAGTAGGATTCCTCCTACTTGGGCGCCTGCTATGGCTGCTCCTCCCTCCCTTCCACCTATATATATGTGGGAGGGGGGCGCCTAGCACATCCGAGACAATTGCCTAGCCGTGTGCGGCGCCTCCCTCCACCGTTTACACCCCCGGTCATATTTTCGTAGTGCTTAGGCGAAGCCCTGCGGAGATCACTTCACCATCACCGTCACCACGACGTCGTGCTGACGGAACTCATCTACTACCTTGACATCTTGCTAGATCAAGAAGGCGAGGGACGTCACCGAGCTGAACGTGTGCAGAACGCGGAGGTGCCGTGCGTTCGGTACTTGATCGGTTGAAGCGCGAAGAAGTTCGACTACATCAACCGCGTTGTGAAACGCTTCCACTTACGGTCTATGAGGGTACGTAGACACACTCTCCCCCTCGTTGCTATGCATCTCCATGGATAGATCATTGCGTGTGCGTAGAATTTTTTTTGTTTTTCCATGCAACGTTTCCCAACACGTCCCGGGTGCTCAGGATTCTTCAGGGCGCGCATAAGCTCGTCATTCTCTCTCTCGGGCTTGAACGCCCCCGTTCGAGCCTCTTGTATTGCAACAAGTAAAGCGTCGGAGACTTCTTTAAGACTTGCCCGCTCCATAACCAGCCATGTCTTTGGGTCCAACTTCCCCCTATGCGCATAAAACCAAGTCCCGCACTTGTCGGGCCAGCTCAATGTAACTGGAGTGACCCCTGCAGCAATCATCTGTTCCTCAACGAGATCCCACTTAGGCCGGCCGACCTGGTAGCCACCTGGCCCTAGAGTATAGTGCCACTTTTTTTTCGCAGCATTAATCTAGTTTATCCTGAACCGTTCCTGAGCTGCTTCTGATTCCTTGAACTTCACGAAAGAGTCCCAGTGATCTTTTGCCTTCTTCAGTCTTCCCTTGAATTCTGGAGTCTGCTTTCCGTCTGCTTCATACTTGGCCCATATTCTTTTCTTGTGGTTGCAGAAGCACGTGGCCATCTTCTTAAGAGCACTCTTCTTGACTTTCTCCCGTTCTGCATCTGTCAAATGCTCTGGTAGGGTGAAATGTGACATGAGCGATTCCCAAAGCAGATCTTTTGCTCTTTTGGAGACAAAACTAGCTCCTTGATCTCCCTTTGCTGGCTTATTCCATTCTTGAACGGAGATCGCGATTTGGTCCCTGACTATAACTCCGCATTGACGAGTAAATTTGTCCGCATTCTTTTTAGGAGCAAACGGTTCGCCATTTGGTTTGATCTCATCGATGTTGTACTTTATGCCAGCCTGCAACTTTTTGGCCGGGCCTCGTACTGCCCTGCTTGTAGAAGATTTGCTCGATCCGGAGGGCTAAAAGAAGAAAGATTGATTTGTTAATATATATATATATATATATATATATATATATATATATATATATATATATATATATATATATATATATATACATACCTTTGATATCATCCACAGGGTATCTAGCCAACGGTACATCATCGGCCGGGGTGGAACCCACGCTGCTCTTCGGCATAGATGGGACGGTGCTATCCAATGCTGGATCTGCTTGCTGCTGCCGCTGCTGAGACGCCATTTCCTGGCTAAGTGAGTTGATCTGCTCCTACTGCCGCATGAAAGCGCGTTCCAACTCCGCGTGCTTTGATTCTACCAGTTGAAGGCGGACTGCTTCCTCCTTCCTCTGCTCCTCCTCCAGCTTCCTCTTCTCCTCCTCCTGGAGCTTCTTTCTCGCACGGCTTTTGTAAGTGGCGTTCCAATCCGTAAACCCCTCAAACCACGGAACAACGCCTTTGCCTCGTGTTTGTCCCGGGTGCTCAGGATTCTTTAGGGCGCGCATAAGCTCGTCGTTCTCTCTCTCGGGCTTGAACGCCCCCGTTCGAGCCTCTTGTGTTGCAACAAGTAAAGCTTCGGAGGCTTCTTTAAGACTTGCCCGCTCCATAACCAGGCCTGTCTTTGGGTCCAACTTCCCCCCATGCGCATAAAACCAAGTCCCGCGTCGGGCCAACTCAATGTAACTGGAGTGACCCCTGCAGCAATCATCTGTTCCTCAGCAAGATCCCACTTAGGCCGGCCGACCTGGTAGCCACCTGGCACCAGAGTATGGTGCCACTTTTTTTCGCAGCATTAATCTTGTTTATATTGAACCGTTCCTGAACTGCTTCTGATTCCTTGAACTTCATGAAATTGTTCCAGTGATCTCTTGCCTTCTCTAGTCTTCCCTTGAATTCTGGAGTCTGCTTTTCGTCTGCTTCGTACTTCGCCCATATTCTTTTCTTGTGGTTGCAAAAGCACTCGGCCATCTTCTTAAGAGCACTCTTTTTGACTTTCTCCCGTTCTGCATTTGTCAAATGCTCTGGTAGGGTGAAATGGGACATGAGTGATTCCCAAAGCAGATCTTTTGCTCTTTCGGAGACAAAACTAACTCCTTGATCTCCCTTTGCTGGCTTATTCCATTCTTGAACGGAGATCGCGATTTGGTCCCTGACAATAACTCCGCATTAACGAGTAAATTTGTCCGCATTCTTTTTAGGAGCAAACGGTTCGCCATTTGGTTTGATCTCATCGATGTTGTACTTCATGCCAGCCTGCAACTTTTTGTCCGGGCCTCGTACTGCCCTGCTTGTAGAAGATTTGCTTGATTCGAAGGGCTAAAAGAAGAAAGATCGATTCATTAATATATATATATATATATATATATATATATGTATATGTATATATATATATATATAAATCAATTAATACATGTAATGATCACCAGAGGCCTTATATATGTACCTCGCCGGTCTTTGTTAATTCAACAACATTTCCTTCGTCATCATTGTTGTGGCCTTCATCTCTTCATTCGTCTTCATCAAATATACCCTCACCGGAATTGTTCAGATATTGCGAGCCGTCATCTTCAGGTTCATTGTCTGGGATCGGGGAGCATATGATGTCGAACATGGTCTCATCTCCGTCTCTGCCGGTATCGTCTATAGCTTAACTAATTCAGAAGAAAGATAAAACAATTTAGTATTCAAATTAGAATTCAATCAATAAGGAAAAACTGAATCATAGTAGATAATATGCATCTTGAATAATATCACTAATACATCTCGAATAATTCAGATAATATGCATCATCGAATATAATCTCGAAAACATCGTCTCAAATATTATCGAATAATATAATCTCGAATACATCGTCTCGAATATTATCGAATATAATCTCGAATACATCATCTCAAATATTATCGAATATAATCTCGAATACATCTCGAGTATTATCACTAATACATCTCGAATATTATCATATAACATCACTAGCTAATACAGATCGAATATTATCGAAGAATCTAGTTCACTCGCGGCTCCTGAGGTGCGGGCAGTGGACACCCAAAGAGAAGGAAGCATCACAGGATCATAGCTCGGCTGAGATCCCTGAAGAACCTTCCAGGTATTGGAGAACCTGACGTCCAACGCAACCATGTAGCTACAGACGTGCTCGTCCTCCTCCCTAACACGGCGACGTACCACCTCCGCAGGGGCCGGCTGCCTCCGCACCGATGTAGCCCACGCGACCGCCACCAAAGAAGCTCCTGGTCGACGACAGGAGACCGGTTCCTCACCAAGCTATGCACCCCGGAAGGTAGCACCTCCGAGTGCCAGCCTGGCGGAGCCCAGTCCTGGACATGGCGCCTCTCAAGCAGGTTGTCGCCGACTAGTCGACGACGACGATGCGGGCTGGGCATCGTCGACGTCGAGAACAAATTCTTATGAAAACAAATTCCTATACAATAATTATCATTTTATACATTATGCTACTCATATTTAATAAACTACATATACATCAATACACCTAACATTCTACATATATATACATCAATACACCTAACATTCTACATATACTTCTAACATTCATCATATGCATACATACAAAAATTAGTTATGTGTTCATCTACATACATACATACAAAAAATAGTTATGTGTTCATCTACATATATACAAAAATTAGTTATGTGTTCATCGATCATATACATACATATATACATAACATTCAATATCATATACATACATAATAAACTCTACACACAAAAATTCCTACTCAATATAATCTACATATACATCTAACATTCATCTACATATACACATACATACATAAATTCCTACACATACATACATATATAAAAGAAGATGAACAAAAATGAAAAAGAAGATGGCCGCCGGCCGGAGAGCTCACCACGGGTATTAGGGGGCCGGATCGGTTGTCGGGGTGGGGGCCGGGCAGCGTGGAGGAGCGGCGCGGGCTCATCGGGGCAGGGGAGGAGTTGGGGCCGGCGTGGGCTCGGAGGATGACAACGGTGGTGTGTGGGAGGCGTCAACGGGGCGCGTGGAGGAGAGCGGCGCCGGCGGGCTCGGGCGCTGCGCGTGGAGGCCGGCGGCGGCGGGAGCTGATGTCGACGGCGCAGTCGGGCAGCCTGACGGCGTCACGTCGAGGCCGGCGGCGAAGCGGAGAGGACGAGGGGTCGGGCGTGAGGGAGAGTGGGATTTGGGGGAGGGAGAAGGGGGAGTTTAAATACAAGGAGGCCTTTAGTCCCGGGTCGTGGCACCAACCGGGACTAAAGACCTTTAGTCCCGGTTGGTGCCACAACCCGGGACTAAAGGCCTCCCCTTTTCGGCGCGGGCGGGAGAAGGGCCTTTTGTCTCGGTTGGTGGCACCAACCGGGACTAAAGGCCTGTGCTTCCCGTGCCGAAAGTTTAGTCCCACCTCGCTAGTTGGCACCAACCGGGACTAAACGCCTGTGCTTCCCGTGTCGAAAGTTTAGTCCCACCACGCTAGTTGAGAGGAGCTCGCAGCGGTTTATAAGCCCCGCCGCGGCTTCCCTGTCGAGCTCCTCTCTAAGCAGGCCTGTGTGGGCCTACCTAACTTATCCTTCCCTGTGGGGCCTACTGGGCTGTGTGGGCCTGCATCCTGGCCCAACTAGTAGTTGGGTTTCTAGTCGTATGCACGCCGTGGCAGCCCAGTAGGCGGGCATTTTTTTCCAGTTTTTTTTTGCTTTATTTATTTTCTTTTGTTTCTACTTACAGCCAAATATTTAGAATTTCTGAGTGAATCTTTTTGCTTTAGGTCACAAAAATTATAAACTTTCTGTTAGTGCCAGTAGTTTTCAATTTTGAATAGTTTAAATTTGAATTATTTGAAATTTGTGTGAATCACTAGTTTGCGAATAACTTTACTTTAAAAATAGATTTTTGAGTGATTCTTTTTTCCGCTGTTTAATATTAGTGTGTTTTATCATTATATTCAATTTGGTAATTCTTAGGTTATTTCAAATGGGTGTTTTAATAAAAAACAGATTCTGTTTAGCTTTTTTAGTTTTATAGCTCAAAAAATTCAGTAAATGCATGAAAAATAGCGAATGAAGTCAGGAAGGGTTGAAAATTGATGATGTGGCTTTGAATGGTGCATGTTGAACGAACAAAAAGTCTGGAGTTGAAATAAGTTTAAAAAATGAAATGCCTTTGTAACAGATGAGTTTTCGTCCGAAACCCTGATACTTCGAAAAAGATTGTCCATTTTGTACACGAAGTGCATCCAGTTTTTGCCGTAACCCTCTCAATTTTTTAGCACATGCTATGTGGGTGAAATGATGATACCATGCCAACTTTCAACCTTTTCAGAGTTCATTTGTAGTGCTTTTCAATTTCAGGGTCATTTAGCTCAAAAAAATTCAAAATGAAGTCCTACATAATGCATGAAATATTTTGTTTGGAAATAATATTTCATCGCGTTTCAAATGCCAAAACACATAAGTACCCTAACTATTACAAAGATTCCCTCCGGTTTGTCCGAAGTGGGACTTTCCAGATATATAAGTCCGGAAACTCACTAGAGAAGAAAGTGATGACGGTGAAGCCAGTCACATCCCAGTGTGGGATCTTGGGGTATAAAACATTTTCTTCACATGTGTCCCTTTGCGCCGTAACCATGGAAAATCTTCATCATTTAACTCTATGCTCGGGTCAATATTCACTGTGAAGGGAGCAATTTCATGAAACTTTTCATAATCTTCTGACATGTCTGTCTTGGCCTCCACTCCCACGATGTTTGTTTTCCCTGAAAGAACTATGTGGCTCTTTGGCTCATCGTATGATGTATTCGCTTCCTTATCTTTTCTTTTTCTCGGCTTGGTAGACATGTCCTTCACATAGAAAACCTGCGCCACATCATTGCCTAGGACGAATGGTTCGTCTGCGTACCCAAGATTGTTGAGATCCACTGTTGTCATTCCGTACCGCGGGTCTTCCTTTACCCCGCCTCCTGTCAGATTGACCCATTTGCACCGAAACAAAGCGACCTTCAAATCATGTCCATAGTCAAGTTCCCATATCTCCTCTATGTAACCATAATATGTGTCCTTTGGCCTATTGGTGTTTGCTGCATCAAAGAGGACACCACTGTTTTGGTTGGTGCTCCTTTTATCTTGGGCAATCGTGTAAAATGTATTCCCATTTATCTCGTACCTTTTGAAAGTCAATATAGTCGAAGATGGTAACTTGGCCAGCAAGTACAACTCATCTTCAATAGTGTCGTCATGCATGAGACGTGCCTGCAACCAACCACCAAAAGTCCCCGTTTGTTCACGTGTAATCCAGTCGTCAGACTGCTCCGGGTGTTTGGAGCGTAGAATATTCTTGTGTTCCTCGATATATGGAGCCACCAAGGCGGAATTTTGTAGAACTGTGTTGTGTGCTTGTGCCCAAAAATGCCCATATTACTTGGTCCTTTCCTAGCGTGCCTTTTCCACCCAGTCTGCCTTCATGCCGTGATTCAGGAACACCAATCGGCTTAAGGTCAGGAATAAAGTCAACACAAAACTCAATGAACACCTCTGTTTCATGGCCCTTGGAGATGCTACCTTCTGGCCTAGCATGGTTATGAACATATTTCTTTAAGACTCCCATGAACCTCTCAAAGGGGAACATATTGTGTAGAAATATAGGACCCAGAATGGCAATCTCGTCGACTAGCTGAACTAGGACGTGCGTCATGATATTGAAGAAGGATGGTGGGAACACCAACTCAAAACTGACAAGACATTGCACCAAATCATATTGTCACCTTGGTAGGATTTCTGGATCGATTACCTTCTGAGAGATTGCATTGAGGAATGCACATAGCTTCACAATGGCTAATCGAACATTTTCCGGTAGAAGCCCCCTCAATGCAACCGGAAGCAGTTGCGTCATAATCACGTGGCAGTCATGAGACTTTAGGTTCTGGAACATTTTCTCTGCCATATTTATTATTCCCTTTATATTCGACGAGAAGCCAGACGGGACCTTCATACTGAGCAGGCATTGAAAGAAGATTTCCTTCTCTTCTTTGGAAAGTGCGTAGCTGGCACAATCCTGATACTGCTTTGGATGCATGCCATCTTTTTCGCGCATACATTGCTGGTCCTCTCGTGCCTTCGGTGTATCTTTTGTCTTCCCCATACACGCCCAAGAAGCCTACCAGGTTCACGCATAGATTCTTCGTCACGTGCATCACGTCGATTGCTGCGCGGACCTCTAGTTCTTTCCAATAGGGTAGGTACCAAAATATAGATTTCTTCTTCCACATGGGTGCGTGTCCGTCAGCGTCATTCGGAACAGATTGTCTGCCAGGACCCTTTCCAAAGATTACTTTTAAATCCTTGACCATATCAAGTATATCACAACCAGTACGGTGGCGAGGCTTCTTCTGGTGATCTGCCTCACCTTTGAAATGCTTGCCTTTCTTTCTTAAGAGATGCTTGATCAGATGAAATCGACGACGTCCCAGGTACACACTCTTCTTACATTTATCCAAATATATACTGTCGGTATCATCTAAACAGTGCGTGCATGTGTGGTATCCCTTGTTTGTTTGTCCTGAAAGGTTACTAAGAGCAGGCCAATCATTGATGGTTACAAACAGCAACGCTCGCAGGTCAAATTCCTACTGTTTGTGCTCATACCACACACGTACACCTTTTTTGTCCCACAGGTGTAAAAGTTCTTCAACTAATGGCCTTAGGTACCCATCAATGTCATTGCCGGGTTGCTTGGGGCCTTGGATGAGCATTGGCATCACAATGAACTTTCTCTTCATGCACAACCAAGGAGGAAGGTGATAGATACATAGAGTCACATGCCAGGTGCTATGTGCTACATCTTGAGCTTGCATTGGTTTTTCCCTTGAAGAGGAAAGGGTGATGCAGCAAAGTAGAGATAAGTATTTCCCTCAGTTAAGAACCAAGGTATCAATCCAGTAGGAGACACACGCAAGTCTCCAATCTATGCACCTGCACAAAGAATCAAACACTTGCACCCAACGCGATAAAGGGGTTGTCAATCCCTTCACGGTCACTTGCAAGGATGAGATCTGATAGAGATAGATATAAAAGCTTACTAAAATGTAAAACAAAGTAAAAACAAATAAATTGTAGCAAGGTATTTTTGGTTTATAGATCTGAAAATATATGATGGAAAATAGACCCGGGGGCCATAGGTTTCACTAGAGGCTTCTCTCTTGAAGGCAAATAATACGGTGGGTGAACAAATTACTGTCGAGCAATTGATAGAAAAGCTCAAAGTTATGACGATATCCAAGGCAATGATTATGAATATAGGCATCATGTCCGTGTCAAGTAGACCGACTCCTGCCTGCATCTACTACTATTACTCCACACATCGACCGCTATCCAGCATGCATCTAGAGTATTAAGTTCAAAATAATGGAGTAACGCCTTAAGTAAGATGACATGATGTAGAGGGATAAACTCAAGAAATATGATGAAAACCCCATCTTTTTACCCTTGATGGCAACAATACAATACGTGCCTCGCTACCCCTACTTTGTCACTGGGTGAGGACACCGCAAGATTGAACCCAAAACTAAGCACTTCTCCCATTGCAAGAAGAACCAATCTAGTTCGCCAAACCAAACTGATAATTCGAAGAGAAATACAAAGATATCAAATCATGCATATAAGAATTCAGAGAAGATTCAAATAATATTCATAGATAAACTGATCATAAATCCACAATTCATCGGATCTCGACAAACACACCGCAAAAGAATATTACATCGGATAGATCTCCAAGAACATCGAGGAGAACATGGTATTGAGGATCAAAGAGAGAGAAGAAGCCATCTAGCTACTAGCTATGGACCCGTAGGTCTGAGGTAAACTACTCACACTTCATCGGAAGGGCAATAGAGTTGATGTAGAAGCCCTTCGTGATCGAATCCCCCTCCGGCAGGATGCCGGAAAAGGCCCCAAGATGGGATCTCATGGGTACAGAAGGTTACGGCGGCGGAAAAGTATTTTGGTGGACACTTCTGGTCGTTTGGGAATATTTCTGAATTTATAGGCCAAAGGTTAGGGTTGGAGAACTCCTATGGGGCCCACAAGCCAGGGGGCGTGCCCCCCTAGGGCGTGCCCTGAGGGATTGTGGAGCCCTCGGGACTCTTCTGCCTTCCTCTCCAAGTCCTACGTGTGTCTTCTGGTCCAAGAAAAATCATCGCGAAAATTTTATTCCGTTTGGACTCCGTATGGTATTCCTTTTCTGTAGAACTCAAAAACAAGTAAAAAACAGAAACTGGCACTGGGCTCTAGGTTAATAAGTTAGTACCAAAAATAATATAAAATAGCATATTAATGCATATAAAACATCCAAAACATATAATATAATAGCATGGAACAATAAAAAATTATAGATACGTTGGAGACGTATCAAGCATCCCCAAGCTTAATTCTTGCTCGTCCTCGAGTAGGTAAATGATAAAAACAGAATTTTTGATGTGGAATGCTACCTAACATATTTATCCATGTAATTTTCTTTATTGTGGCATGAATATTCAGATCCATAAGATTCAAAACAAAAGTTTAATATTGACATAAAAACAATAATACTTCAAGCATAATAATAAAGCAATCGTGTGTTCTCAAAATAACATGGCCAAAGAAAGTTATCCCTACAAAATCATATAGTCTGGCTATGCTCCATCTTCATCACACAAAGTATTAAATCATGCACAAACCCGATGACAAGCCAAGCAATTGTTTCATACTTTTGATGTTCTCAAGTTTTTTCAACTTTCACGCAATACATGAGCGTGAGCCATGGATATAGCACTATAGGTGGAACATAATATGGTGGTTGTGGAGAAGACAAAAAGAAGGAGATAGTCTCACATCAACTAGGCATATTAACGGTCTATAGAGATGCCCATCAGTAGATATCAATGTGAGTGAGTAGGGATTGCCATGCAACGGATGCACTAGAGCTATAAGTTTATGAAAGCTCAAAAAGAAACTAAGTGGGTGTGCATCCAACTCGCTTGGTCACGAATACCTAGGGCAATTTGAGGAAGACCATCATTGGAATATACAAGCCAAGTTCTATAATGAAAAATTCCCACTAGTATATGAAAGTGACAACATAGGAGACTCTCTATCATGAAGATCATGGTGCTACTTTGAAGCACAAGTGTGGTAAAAGGATAGTAGCATTGCCCCTTCTCTCTTTTCTCTCATTTTTTTTCTCTTTTTTTATTTGGGGTTCTTTTGGCCTCTTTTATTTTTTTCAAAGTCAGAAGACTCATCCCAACTTGTGAGGGAATCATAGCTTCCATCATCCTTTCCTCACATGGGACAATGCTCTAATAATGATGATCATCACACTTTTATTTACTTACAACTCAAGAATTACAACTCGATACTAGAACAAAGATATGACTCTATATGAATGCCTCCGGTGGTGTACCGGGATGTGCAATGATCAAGAGTGATATGTATAAAACATATGAACGGTGGCCTTGCCACAAATACTATGTCCACTACATGATCATGCAAAGCAATATGTCAATGATGAAGCGTGTCATAATAAAACGGAGTGGTGGAAGTTGCATGGCAATATATCTCGGAATGGCTATGGAAATGCCATAATAGGTAGGTATGGTGGCTGTTTTGAGGAAGGTATATGGTGGGTGTAATGCACCGGCGAAAGTTGCGAGGTACTAGAGAGGCTAGCAATGGTGGAATGGTGAGAGTGCGTATAATCCATGGACTCGACATTAGTCATAAAGAAATCACATATTTATTGAAAAATTCTATTAGCTATCGAAACAAAGTACTACACGCATGCTCCTAGGGGAATAGTTTGGTAGGAAAAGACCATCGCTCGTCCCCGACCACCACTCATAAGGAAGACAATCAATAAATAAATCATGCTTTGACTTCATCACATAACGGTTCACCATACGTGCATGCTATGGGAATCACAAACTTTAACACAAGTATTTCTACCAATCCACAATTACTCACTAGCATGACTCTAATATCACCATCTTTATATCTCAAAACAATCATAAGGAATCAAACTTCTCATAGTATTCAACGCTCTTTATATGAAAGTTTTTATTATATCCCTCTTGGATGCCCATCATATTAGGACTAAATTCATAACTTAAGCAAATTACCATGCTGTTTAGATAGACTCTCAAAATAATATAAGTGAAGAATGAGAGTTCAAAAATTTCTATAAAATAAAGCCACCGCCGTGCTCTAAAAATATATAAGTGAAGCACTAGAGCAAATTGCCTAGCTCAAAAGATATAAGTGAAGCACATAGAGTATTCTAATAAATTCACGATTCATGCATGTCCCTCTCAAAAGGTGTGTACAGTAAGGATGATTGTGAAAAACTAAAAAGCAAAGACTCATATTATACAAGACGCTCCAAGCAAAACACATATCATGTGGTGAATAAAAATATAGCCTCAAGTAAATTTACCGATAGACGAAGACGAAAGAGGAGATGCCATCCAGGGCATCCCCAAGCTTAGATGCTTGGTTGTCCTTGAATATTACCTTGGGGTGCCTTGGGCATCCCCAATCTTAGGCTCTTATCACTCCTTATTCCATAGTCCATCAAATCTTTACCCAAAATTTGAAAACTTCAGAACACAAAACTCAACAGAAAACTCATGAGATCCGTTAGTATAAGAAAATAAATCACCACTTTTTGGTACTGTTGTTAACTCATTCTTTATTTATATTGGTGTAATATCTACTGTATTCCAACTTTTCCATCGTTCATACCCCCCGATACTACCCATAGATTCATCAAAATAAGCAAACAACACAAATAAAACAGAATCTCTCAAAAACAGAACAGTCTGCGAAGTTCTGAATTGTTCTCATACTTATGTAACTCCAAAAATTCTGAAACATTAGGAAAACATAGAAAATTTGTATATAAATCTTTTGTAAAAAATTCAGAGTTTTTACATGCACCAGTGAATTTAAACAATTCTGTTACTGGACGCAAAAGTTTCTGTTTTTCAGCAAAATCAAATCAACTATCGCCATAGATCATCCCAAAGGTCTTACTTGGCTCAAACACTAATTAAAACACCAAAAAACAATTACTACAGAGGTAATAATGTGTATACTCATAAAAACAGAAAATAAAAATATTGGGTTGTCTCCCAACAAGCGGTTTTCTTTAAAGCCTTTTAGCTAGGCATTGATAATTTTAATGATGCTCACATAAAAGATAATAATTGCAACACAAAGAGAGCATCATAAAACATGTGACAAACAAATTTAAGTCTAACATGCTTCCTATGCACAGGCATTTTATAGGCAAACAAATTATCAAGGCATGCAAAAACTAGCATATGCAAGGAAGAAGAAAGAAACAATAGTAATCTCAACATAACGAGAGGTAATTTAGTAACATTAAAATTTCTACAACCATATTTTCCTCTCTCATAATAATTACATGTAGGATCATAATCAAATTCAACAATATAACTATCACATAAAATTTTCTCTTCATGATCCACATGCATGCAAAGTTGACACTCTTCCAAAATAGTGGGATTAACATAAAATAAAGTCATTACTTCTCCAAGCCCACTTTTATCAAAAAATTCTTAAGATTGATCATTCTCCAAAGTAGTGGAATCATTATTACCTAGAGTTGACACTCTTCCAAACCCACTTTCAATATTATTGCAAACATTATTATCAATATCATAATCATCATGAGGCTTAAATAAATTTTCAAGATCATAAGAAACATTATCGCCCCAATCATGATCATTGCAACAAGTAAGGGACATAACAAAACTAGCATCCCCAAGCTTAGAGTTTTGCATATTATTAGCAAAATTTACATTAATAGAATTTATAATAACACCATTGCAATCATGCTTTTCATTCAAGGTGCTATCATGAATCACTTCATAAATTTCTTCACAATTTTTAGATTTACGAATTTCAAGCAAAACTTCATAAAGATAATCTAGTGTACACAACTCACTAGCAGTTGGTTCATCATAATTGGATATCTTAAAAAGATTAGTAAGTGGATGAGGATCCATAAACTTTTTGCTTTCTGATTTTCAATAAATACACAATTATTCCAAGCGAACAAGCAAACAAACCAAGTAAGACATAAAAGGCAAACGAAAAGAAGGCAAATATTTTTGTGTTTTTCTGAAAACGTTTTAGAAGTGGGGGAGAGGAAAACAAGAGGCAAATGGCAAATAATGTAATGCAAGAGATGATAGTTTATGGTGGGTACTTGGTAGGATTGATGTAGATCTCCCCAGCAACGGCGCCAGAAATTCTTCCTGCTACTTCTTGAGCTTGCATTGGTTTTTCCCTTGCAGAGGAAAGGGTGATGCAGCAAAGTAGAGATAAGTATTTTCCTCAGTTAAGAACCAAGGTATCAATCCAGTAGGAGATACACGCAAGTCTCCAATCTATGCACCTGCACAAACAATCAAACACTTGCACCCAACGCGATAAAGGGGTTGTCAATCCCTTCACAGTAACTTGCAAAGGCGAGATCTGATAGAGATAGATATAAAATCTTACTAAAACATAAAACAAAGTAAAAACAAACAAATTGCAGCAAGGTATTTTTGGGTTTTTTGGTTTATAGATCTGAAAATATATGATGGAAAATAGACCCGGGGGCATAGGTTTCACTAGAGGCTTCTCTCTTGAAGGCAAATAATACGGTGGGTGAACAAATTACTGTCGAGCAATTGATAGAAAAGCGCAAAGTTATGACGATATCCAAGGCAATGATTATGAATATAGGCATCACGTCTGTGTCAAGTAGACCGACTCCTGCCTGCATCTACTACTATTACTCCACACATCGACCGCTATCCAGCATGCATCTAGAGTGTTAAGTTCAAAAGAACGGTGTAACGCCTTAAGTAAGATGACATGATGTAGAGGGATAAACTCAAGCAATATGATAAAAACCCCATCTTTTTACCCTTGATGGCAACAATACAATACGTGCCTCGCTACCCCTACTTCGTCACTGGGTGAGGACACCGCAAGATTGAACCCAAAACTAAGCACCTCTCCCATTGCAAGAAGAACCAATCTAGTTGGCCAAACCAAACCGATAATTCGAAGAGAAATACAAAGATATCAAATCATGCATATAAGAATTGAGAGAAGATTCAAATAATATTCATAGATAAACTAATCATAAATCCACAATTCATCAGATCTCGACAAACACACCGCAAAAGAATATTACATCGGATAGATCTCCAAGAACATCGAGCAGAACATGGTATTGAGGATCAAAGAGAGAGAAGAAGCCATCTAGCTACTAGCTATGGACCCGGAGATGTGAGGTAAACTACTCACGCTTCATCGGAAGGGCAATAGAGTTGATGTAGAAGCCCTCCGCGATCGAATCCCCCTCCGGAGGATGCCGGAAAAGTCCCCAAGATGGGATCTCACGGGTACAGAAGGTTACGCCGGCGAAAAAGTATTTTGGTGGACGCTTCTGGTCGTTTGGGAATATTTCTGAATTTATAGGCCAATGATTAGGGTTGGAGGACTCCCGTGGGGCCCACAAGCCAGGGGGCGCCCCCCCTAGGGCGTGCCCTGAGGGCTTATGGAGTCCTCGGGAGTCTTCTGCCTTTCTCTCCAAGTCCTACGTGTGTCTTTTGATCCAAAAAAATCATCGCGAACGTTTTATTCCGTTTGGGCTCCGTTTGGTATTCCTTTTCTATAAAACTCAAAAACAAGGAAAAAACAGAAACTGGCACTGGGCGCTAGGTTAATAAGTTAGACTCAAAAATAATATAAAATAGCATATTAATGCATATAAAACATCCAAAACAGATAATATAATAGCATGGAGCAATAAAAAAATATAGATACGTTCGAGATGTATCACTATGATTGCTGCTCTTCTCCCCAAAAGGATTAATGCCATCTGCACTTAAACCAAACCATACGTTCCTTGCATCATCTGCAAAGTCCTCTCACTTTCTCTCGATTTTTCTCCACTGCGACCCGTCAGCGGGTACTCTCAACTTCCCGCCTTTCTTACGGTCTTCTTTGTGCCATCGCATCAACTTGGCATGCTCTTTGTTTTAAAACAAACGTTTCAACCGTGGTATGATAGGAGCATACCACATCACCTCGGCAGGAATCCTCTTCCTGGGGCGCTCGCCCTCAGCATCTCCAGGGTCATCGCGGCTGATCTTATAGTGCAATGCACTGCATACCGGGCATGCATTCAAATCCTCGTACTCGCCGCGGTAGAGGATGCAGTCACTAGGGCATGCATGTATCTTCTGCACGTCTAATCCTAGAGGGCAAACAACCTTCTTTGCTTCGTACGTACTGTCAGGCAATTTGTTGTCCTTTGGAAGCATCTTCTTTAACATTATCAGCAACTTTTCAAATCCCTTGTCAGATACACCATTCTCTGCCTTCCATTGCAGCAATTCCAGTGCGGTACCTATTTTTTCTTGTCATCTTCGCAATTTGGGTACAAATAATTTCTTGTGATCCTCTAACATGCGCTGCAACTTTTGCTTCTTCTTTTCACTTGCGCAGTTTCTCTTTGCATCGGCAATGGCCCGACCAAGATCATCAACGGGCTCATCTGATGCCTCTTCTTCAGCTTCTTCCCCCATTGTTGTACCATCGTATTCAGGAAACCCATGGCCAGGATAGCTGTCATCATTCTCTTCTTCTTCTTTCTCTTTCATTAGGACCCCTCTTTCTCCGTGCTTGGTCCAAAAATTATAGCCGGACATGAAACCGGACGTAAACAGGTGGATGTGAATGGTTCTTGATTTAGAGTAATTGTGATCATTCTTACAGACAGCACATGGACAACACATAAAACCATCCGCCCGCTTGTTTGCCTCAGCCGCAACTAGAAAAGTATGCACGTCATTAATGAACTGGGAAGAGCATCGGTCATCGTACATCCATTGCCGGCTCATCTTCATTACACAACACCGAAAAGACCAAATTAATACAACTTCATACATAAATTTCATACACACTTATTCTCATAAAACAACATACAAAATATCTAATTAAAGCATTTAAATGCAACAACAAATGCGATCAAGATCGCAACTAAGGTAACAATTGATCCAATAGCATAGTGATACCAAGCCACTTTATTAACGGCATATTTTCTAATCTTCAAGCGCATTGCATCCATTTTGATCTTGTGATCATCGACGACATCGGCAACAAACAACTACAGTTTCATCTTCTCTTCTTCAATTCTTTTCAATTTTTCTTTCAAATACTCGTTTTATTTTTCAACTAAATTTAACTTCTCGACAAGAGGGTCGGTTGCAATTTCCGGTTCACATACCTCCTAGATAAAAATATCTATGTCAACTTGATGGGCATAATTGTCATAAACACGAAATGCAATAAATAGTTATAAAAGAGAGTATATACCACATCCGAATCATAAACTGGACGAGGGCCGACGGGGACGTATATCAAAACCATGCCACTATGTATAACAAACAACCATACAGGTAAGAAAATTACAAGTAACTATCTAAATCACACAAACATGATTTTTTTATATAAAAAGGATAAGAACAAGATGCTCACCAAGGTGGTGCCGGCGACGGGACGGTGCGGGCGATCGATGGTGGTTAGGACGGGGATGGGAAGGCACTAAGTAAACCACACCTACATATGCAAACTAAGAAGTTAATTTGAACACAAATTGCATATAAATCAAATAAACTCACACATATAATTACTCCCAAACTAAAACCCACAAATCACTATACTTATAGAGCATTGCAAGAGCTAATCTAACAATGAGAAATAAAAGGACAAAGTTGCTAACCTTTGTGAACACTTGGATAGATGGGGTGCCTTCAAATCTTGACAAATTTTGGCAAAAATGAAGGTGAGCTCGAGCAAGAGGGGAAGAACAGAGAGAAGAGAAAAGAGGAAAAACAGAGAGCTTCGGCTCCCCGGTTGATGATACAAACCGGGACTAAAGGTGTTCCTCTAGTCCGGGTTTGTGACACAAACCGGGACTAAATGAGCTCGTGGAGGCCTCAGCCTGACACCAGCCTGCCACCACCCCTTTAGTCCTGGTTTCTGTCACAAACCGGGACTAGAGGTTCAACACGAACCGGAACTAATGATGCCCCTGCCCTAGCCGTTGGAACCGGGACTAATGGTCACATTAGTCCCGAACCGTAGCCAAACCGAAACTAATAAGGTGAACGTAAGGTCATTTTTCTACCGGTGCTAGCGAACGCCAGGCGCAACTGTCGCGTACGAAGGCGTGCAGCCAGTCGCCGACTCACCGTACCTTACTGTACGGTGCCGGCCGCCGGCAACAACCGTGGTCCGCGGGTGCACCTGATGCACTCGGCACGTGTGCATGTATTGAACTTCCTCCCTTTCTAAATGTAAGTTATTTTTTACAGATTCCAATATAAACTACATATAAAGTAAAATGAGTGAATCTACACTACAAATTACCTCTATATACATCTATATGTAGTTTATATTAAGAACTCTAAAAAAGACTTATATTTAGGAACGGAGCGAGTAGACGGGACGTCCTGAGCTTCGTGGGAAGGAGTGCGTGCGCTTCCCATACTAGTGCATATAGAGAGAGCAGAAACTCCCTACTACTCAATGCTTGGGTTACCTACTTAATTAGCCCCAAACCGACTGATTATCTGAGTACACACGCAATGATTTTATCAGACCGGCGGGCGGCGCAGCCGGAGCGGGGGTGCTTTAAGTCGCCGGCACGATCGGGCGATCTGATTTGCGAGCACCTGTTCACGGCGGTCTGGCGCCGTACGACCGTGGTATCCGCTGCCGGCCGTCCCGCGGACAGCAGTAATAACTGCGCTTGCGGCCCACTGTGCCCGGAATGTATTTGCTTTGGTTTTTTATATGGCGCCTGGAGTCCGCATGTGTGCATAGATTCTGAAAAGGAAAAAAGACGATCTGATTTCACTCTGTAAAAATGGGAACTCCTCTCGATTGGACAACTCTGTACACCTCGGTCGGCATTTCTCACTCGATATTGATGGCCATTTAATACAACGAATTTTAGATCGATGATTGCTTGTAGCATCCACTTGGAAACACAACTATATTTCCCATTGCTTGAGAATGAGCATGGCAGTACCTCGTAGAACGCGGTTTTCCACACTCCGAGCGTCAGCCACACTCGTGTACATCCACGCACCCACGCAGCCCGGCGTACGTCCCTTCCTCCCCTTCGAAATGTGAAACAGGACAAGGAGTGTGGGGCCGGCCAACGGCCCTCCCATGCATCTGATCACTGCTGACTTCAGCATTACTACCGGGAATTCATGCCGCCACCTGCCACGCAGATGCTCCATCCAAGTGGCCGGTGCATTTACACCCAGACGCCCCAAACCCCCTTCAAATGCTCGGGCAGGCAGACTGGTCAAAAAATTCCGACCCATTCGGATGCCTTACACCTGCTTGAAACGCCTGGCGAACCGGCACCCCTCATATCTAGTCTAAATATAGGGAGGATATGAGGTGGCGAGCCTGTCAGCCATGTCCGCCCAAGCCCACCTCTACCTCTAGCCTGCAGTGATCCTACAAAGTCCACACCCGGATCGAACCCTAGCCTCACTTCCCTCCGGTCCGCTCTACTCCCCTTTTTTCCAATTCGTCAACTCCCGATCTCCGGCGACCATGTCCAGCACCGCCAGCCACTCCGACGGCTCCGGCGACGACGATTTTGACGCGTTGCTCCGCGATGCTGCTGGAGATGAGGATGAGCTGGCCCTCCGCAGCGCGCTGCAACGCTCGCGGATGGACACGGGAGGCAGCTCCGGTTCTGCTGCTACGCCACCGGTCGCCCGCGGCGCAGCGCGGATGCCCGGGCTGTCCTTTCCCTCCCCACGCGCGGATCTGCGAGGGCAGCAAAATCGGCGCCACACGTCTGTCGGCCTCCTCCCCCTCCGGCCGCTGCTCCACGTGGGTAGCGGCGGGATCTAGTGCCCGCTCTGCCAGCCCCGCAGATACGCACTCCGGAATTGGAGGCGTGCCGCCCGCTGCGAGAGGCAGAGGGCAAGGGAGATGGCGGCCACGTCAGACGCGGCCCCACAGCCGTCCTGCCGCCGTTGCGTCACTAGTAGAAAACAGGGCTTTGGTTCTGGCCAGATCAGAGCAATAGTCCCGGTCGCCTTACGAACCGGGACTAATGTGAGCATCAGTCTCGGTTCGAGCGGCTAGGACGCCGGCCGGGCCTCGGCAGGCATCAGTCTCGGTTCAAATGGGACCTTTAGTCCCGGTTGGAGACACCAACCGGGACTAAAGGGCCTGGCGCAACCCCTTTAGTCTCGGCCTGTCTTTAGTCCCGGTTCTAGACACCAACCGGGACTAAAACAGTGCCTATATATATCCTCGCCCCTGCCCGCCCTTTCCTCTATTTTTGGCTCATAGAAGGTGGGAGGTGTGTGCTACTTTGCTCTCCCTTCCTATGCGCATGAGGTGTTCGATGAAATGCCTGAGAGCATGATGCCACTGGAGTTCACTTAAGCTTTCTCCTCTTTCTTCTCCTCTGTTCTTCCTCCAAGTTCGACCTCCAAGCTTCATTTTCCCCAAGATTTGTCTAGATTTGGCGGTGCATCAACTATCCAAGTGTTCTAAAAGGTTAGCAACTTCATCATTTCATCTCTCATTGCTAGTTTAGCTCATTTCATATGCTCTAGAAGTAGAGTGGTTTGTGGATTTTAGTGGAGTAGTGTATGTGGGAGTTTATTTTATTTAGATGCACAATTTGAGCTCAAATTAATTTCTTAGTTTGCACATGTGTAGGATGCTGTCCCGTCCCCGTCCCCGTCCTCATCGCCGTCGATCGCCCGCGCCAATCTCGTCGCCGACACCACCGTGGTGAGCCTCTTGTTCTTATCTTTTTTTAAAAGAAAAAAACTTACTTGTATGATTTAGATAGCTACTTGTATAATTTTCTTATTTGTATTATCGTTTGTTATTATATAGTGCCATGGTTTTGGTATCCGCCCCCGTCGGCTCTCGTCCGGTCTATGATTCGGATGTGTTATATTATCTTTTATAACTATTTATTCCATTTAGTGTTTATGACAATTATGCCGACCAACTTGAGATAGATGTTTTTATCTAGGAGGCATGTGAACCGGAAATTCCAACCGACCCTCTTGTCGAGAGGTTAAATTTAGTTGAAAAAGAAAATAATTATTTGAAATTTTTTTTTGAAAAGAATTAAAGAAGAGAAGATGAAATTGGAGTTGCATGTTGCCGATGTCATCGATCTACACAAGATCCAGATGGATGCAATGCGCTTGAAAATTAGAAAGATTAGAAAATATGCCATTGATAAAGAGGCTTGGTATCATTATGTTGTTAGATCAATTGTTACCTTAGTTGCGATTTTGATCACATTTGTTGTTGCATTTAAATGTTTTACATAGTTGTATGCTGTTTTATGAGAACTATGTATGAACTTTATGAATTTATTTTTTCAGTAATAACATTTGATCACTACTGTACTTTGGTTTTAATGTGATGATGAACTTGTATTAATTTGGTCATAGCTCTATTCATGATGTTCTGTAATGGTTTTTGATATACTTAATTATATAATGCAGATGTACCGGTAATGGATGTACGGTGACCGACGCACTTCTGACTACATTACGGGCCTGCATAATTTTATCGATGTGGCTGAGGCAAATAGTCAGAATGGTTTTATGTATGGTCTATGTACTGTCTGTGAGAATACGAAGGATTACTCTTCCTCGAAAACCCTTCACTTCCACCTGCTTAAGTCTGGTTTCTTGCCCCACTATAATTGTTGGACCAAGCATGGAGAAAGAGGGGTTATGATGGAAGACAATGAAGAAGAAGAGGATGATGACAACTATCCTATGTTCCCTGAATACGGTGATACTGCAATGGGGGAAGCTGAAGATCAAGAGGCACCAGATGTGCCCGCTGATGATCTTCGCCGGGTCATTGTTGATGCACAGAGAGAATGCGATAGTGAAAGGGAGAAGTTGAAGTTCGATCGCATGTTAGAGGATCACAAAAAATGGTTGTACCCAAATTGCGAAGATGGCAACACAAAGCTCGGTACAACACTGGAATTGCTGCAATGAAAGGCAGAGAATGGTGTATCTGACAAGGGATTTGAGAAGCTACTGAAAATAATGAAGAAGAAGCTGCCAAAGGATAACGAATTGCCTGACAGTACGTACGAAGCAAAGAAGGTTCTCTTCCCTCTAAGATTAGAGGTGCAGAAGATACATGCAAGCCCTAATGACTACATCCTCTACCATAGTGAGGAGTACGAGAATTTGAATGCATGCTAGGTATGCAGTGCATTGCGGTATAAGATCAGACGAGAAGACCCTGGTGATCTTGAGGGCGAGAGCCCCAGGAAGAGGGTTCCTGCCAAGGTGATGTGGTATGCTCCTATAATACCATGGTTGAAACGTCTGTTTAGAAACAACGAGCATGCCAAGTTGTTGCGATGGCACAAAGAAGACCGTAAGAAAGACGAGATGTTGAGAGTACCCATTGATGGGTCGCAGTGGAGAAAAATCGAGAGAAAGTGGCGGGAGTTTGCAGGTGAAGCAAGGAACTTATGGTTTGGTATAAGTGCAGATGGCATTAATCCTTTTGGGGAGCAGAGCAGCAATCATAGCACCTGCCCTGTGACTCTATGTATCTATAACCATCCTCCTTGGTTGTGCATGAAGCGGAAGTTCATTATGATGCCAGTGCTCATCCAAGGCCCTAAGCAACCCGCCAACGACATTGATGTGTACCTAAGGTCATTTTTTGAAGAACTTTTACAGCTGTGGGATATCAAAGGTGTATGTGTGTGGGATGAGCACAAACAGGAGGAATTTGGCCTTCGAGCATTGTTGTTTGTAACCATCAATGATTGGCCTGCTCTTAGTAACCTTTCAGGATAGACAAACAAGGGCTACAATGCATGCACACACTGTTTAAATGAGACAAAAAGTATATATTTGGACAAATGTAAGAAGAATGTGTACCTGGGACATCGTCGATTTCTTCTGACCAAGCATGCCTTAAGAAAGAAAGGCAAGCATTTCAAAGGTGAGGCAGATCACCGGAAGAAGCCTGTCCCTCGTATTGGTGAAGATATATTTGATATGGTCAAGGATTTAAAAGCAATCTTTGGAAAGGGTCCTGGTGGACAATCTGTTCCGAATGATGCTGACGGACACACACCCATGTGGAAGAAGAAATCTATATTTTGGGACCTACCCTATTGGAAAGTCCTAGAGGTCCGCCCTGCAATCGACATGATGCACGTGACGAAGAATCTTTCCGTGAACCTGCTAGGCTTCTTGGGCGTGTATGGGAAGACATAAGATACACCGGAGGGACGGGACGACCATCAGCGTATGAACAAAAAAGATGGCATGCCTCCAAAGCAGTATCAAGGTCCTGCCAGCTGCGCTCTTACCAAAGCAGAGAAGGAAATCTTTTTTGAATGCCTGCTTAGTATCAAGGTCCCGTCTGGCTTCTCGTCGAATATGAAGGGAATAATAAATATGGCAGAGAAAAAAATTCCATTACCTAAAGTCTCATGACTGCCACGTGATTATGACGCAATTGCTTCCGGTTGCATTGAGGGGGCTTCTACCAGAAAATGTTCGATTAGCCATTGTGAAGCTATGTGCATTCCTCAATGCAATTTCCTAGAAGGTAATCGATCCATAAATCCTACCAAAGTTACAGAATGATTTGGTCCAATGTCTTGTCAGTTTTGAGTTGATGTTCCCACCATCCTTCATCAATATTATGAAGCACGTGCTAGTTCACTTAGTCAGCGAGATTGCCATTCTGGGTCCTGTATTTCTACACAATATGTTCCCCTTTGAGAGGTCCATGGGAGTCTTAAAGAAATATGTTCATAACCGTGCTAGGCCAGAAGGAAGCATCTCCAAGGGCCATGAATCAGAGGAGGTTATTGAGTTTTGTGTTGACTTTATTCCTGAACTTAAGCCGATTGGTGCTCCTCAATCGCGGCATGAGGGGAGACTGAGTGGAAAAGGCACGCTAGCTCCAAAAGCAATAATATGTAGGGACGAGCATTCTTGCGCGCAAATACACTACACAGTTCTACAAAATTATTCCTTGGTGGCCCCGTATATCAATGAACACAAGAATATTGTATGCTCCCAACACCCGGGGCAGTCTGACGACTGGATTACACATGCATACATGGGGACTTTCGGCGGTTGGTTGCAAACACATCTCATGCGTAATACCATTGTTGGAGATGAGCTGTACTTGTTGTCCAGGACACCATCTTCGACTGTATTAACTTTCCAAGGGTACGAGATAAATGGGAATACATTTTAGATGATCACCCAAGATAAAAAGAGCACCAATCAAAACAGTGGTGTCCGCTTTGATGCAGCAAACACTAATAGGGCAAAGGACACATATTATGGTTACATAGAGGAGATATGGGAACTTGACTATGGACGTGATTTTAAGGTCCCTTTGTTTCGGTGCAAATGGGTCAATCTGGCAGGAGGTGGGGTACAGGTAGACCCGCAGTACAGAATGACAATAGTGGATCTCACCAATCTTGGGTACACAGACAAACCATTCGTCCTAGAAAATGATGTGGCGCATGTTTTCTACGTGAAGGACATGTCTACCAAACTGAGAAAAGGAAAAGATAAGAAAGCGAATACATCATACGATGAGCCAAAGCGCCACATAGTTCTTTCAGGGAAAAGAAACATCGTGGGAGTGGAGGACAAGACAGACATGTCAGAAGATTATGAAAACTTTCATGAAATTCCTCCCTTTAGAGTGAAGACTGACCCAAGCATCCTATTAAATGATGAAGATTATCCATGGTTACGGCGCAATAAGCAAGGGACAAGCGCGAAGAAAAAGTTGTATACCCCAAGATCCCTGATGTCGCTTGAGACTGCTTCGGCATTTCCCCAAAGAGGAAGGGATGATGCATTACAGCTACGGTAGGTATTTCCCTCAGTTATGAAACCAAGGCATCAATCCAGTAGGAGAACCAAGCAACACTATGTAAATGGTAGATGCACACAAAGAACAAATACTTGCAACCCAACGCGTAAGAGGGGTTGTCAATCCCTCCTGGGTAACGGCGCCAGAAATTGGCAAGTGAACGGGAAAATATTTGTGATAGATTGGATAAATATCTCTTGATAAAACGCAAAATAAAATAAGTAATAAAAAGTGGAGCAAGGTATTTTTGGGTTTTTGGAATAATAGATCTAAAAATAAAAGCGAATAAAAATAGATCTCAAAGCAAATATGATAAAGAATAGACCCGGGGCCCGTAGATTTCACTAGTGGCTTCTCTCGATAAAATAGCACACGGTGGATAAACAAAACTATTGGGCAATTGATAGAAGATCGAATAATTATGACGATATCCAAGGCAATGATCAATATATAGGCATCACGTCCAAGATTAGTAGACCTACTCCTTCCTGCATATACTACTATTACTCCACACATCGACCGCTATCCAGCATGCATCTAGTGTATTAAGTTCATGGAGAAACAGAGTAATGCAATATGAACGATGACATGATGTAGACAAGATCTATTCATGTAGGAATAGCCCCATCTTGTTATCCTTAATAGCAACAATACATGCGTGTCTTGCTGCCCCTTCTATCACTGGGAAGGAACACCGCAAGATCGAACCCATCACAAGGCACCTCTTCCCATGGCAAGAAAAATCGATCTAGTTGGACTAACTAAACCAAAGATTCGAAGAAGAAATACGAGGTTATAAATAATCATGCATATAAGAGATCAAAGAAGACTCAAATAATATTCATGGATATAGATCTGATCATAAACTCAAAGTTCATCGGATCCCAACAAACACACCGCAAAAAAGAGTTACATCAAATAGATCTCCAAGAGACCATTGTATTGAGAATCAAAAAGAGAGAAGAAGCCATCTAGCTACTGCCTACAGACCCTTAGGTCTATGGTGAACTACTCATGCATCATCGGAGAGGCACCAATTAGGATGATGAACCCCTCCGTGATGGTGTCTAGATTGGATCTCGTGGTTCTGGAACTTGCGACGGCTGGAATTGTGTTTCGTCGACTCCCCTAGGGTTTCTGGAATATTTGGGAATTTATAGGGCAAAGAGGTGGTGCGGGAGGTCACCGAGGTGGGCACAACCGACCTGGGCGCGCCTGGGCCTCCTGGCGCACACAGGTGTCTTGTGCTCACCTCGAGCCTCCCCTCTGGTACTTCTTTGGCCCACCGGGTGTCTTCTGGTCCAGAATAAATCTCCAAAAAGTTTCGCTGCATTTTGACTCCGTTTGGTACTGATATTCTGTGAAGTAAAAAACAAGCAAAAATAGCAACTGGCACTGGGCACTATGTCAATAGGTTAGTCCCAAAAAATGATATAAAGTTGCTATAAAATGATTGTAAAACATCCAAGAATGATAATATAACACCATGGAATAAGGAAAAATTATAGATACGTTGGAGACGTATCAATCCCACTCTGGGATGTGACCGGCTTCACCGCCATCACTTTCTCTCTAATGTGAGTTTCCGGACTTATAGCTGGAAAGTGCCACTTCGGGCAAACCAGAGGGAATCTTTGTAAGAGCTAGATAGTGCATTTTGGCATTTGAAACATGATTTTACTATAATTATTTATTAAGTTATGAAATTTCAATTATTCCTATCCTTTTAGTATTTCAATTATAAGAGAGAAACGTTGTATGACATAAAGTTGGAGGTACTGTGTGGTTTCTCTGATCGGAGGACCCCTTATGCCTGCCAAGTCCAGATGAGGAGATCTAGTTGCTTTCTGGTGAAACTGAGGACAACATATCGGATGGTAGGATTGTTCAACTAACTGTTCGACATATACAAGAATCACTGCAGTTACATGAAGCCGATGTATTAATTGGCAAAATTAAGAATGTGAATAAAAATAGGTTCATAGTTTACCTAACATGCATGCAAGCAGAGTGAAATGAAGTGATGAAACTTTGGAAAATCTTGATGAGGTTGGTTTACATACAAGATGATTTCCATAGCAATTTTTCTGTAGTTAAATTCAGGAAAGGTTTAAAGGGGAAGTTGATGATATGTTGAGGTCTGAGAAATCAGACAATCCTATGAGAATAGTTTATTGTTTTGGCATATCTCAAGAACATCCAGACACCTTTATATTATCTTACATCAGGAGTTCAAACCCACATCATGAGTATGTTGGGTTATACCCAAAGGGCTTTAGATTCCGGAAGAAAGATTTTGACATCATTGATCGCCTTGTGTCATATTTTCAAAAACATATTGACAAACCACCACCTGATGCTGGGCCTTGAATGCGAAATGTTGCGGCAATGGTACCTATGAAAAATAACTTGATAGAACTATTTGTCACTCTCTGATGAAAATCTACATAATCAAACATCGCATTCATATAAGCATTCACTCTAGCAAGCATTCTAGCAATCAAAATACAATCAATGAATAAATAAATAAAGAAAACAGTAAGAAATAGCAAATATAAAGCAAAACAAAACTTCAAGGAAATCCAAGTACAAACTCCTAAGGGCCGGAACTGTAGGACTTAAGTACAAATAACAAAAAATAGTTTTTGTCCTAAATAAAACTTAGCAGCAAAGAAAAATACTAAACTAATAACTTAACAAAAAAGAAAATATAAGATTATTAGGTTAACAGAAAATACTAAACTAAAACCTAGCTTTAGTCCCGGTTAGTGGCACCAACCAGGAGTAAAGGCCTACCGCACATTTTCACCCCCGTATTAGTCCCACCTCGCCAAGTGACGAGCTAGTCCACCACCTTAAATATCCGGGTCGTCCAGAAGGGATAAGCTTCTCACATCATTGCATCCTTTGTTAAGGATATGGACTCTTACTATCAATCTAATCTTCTAAAAGATTCATAGTAAGGGTCCATCTCCTTCACATAGGGAACATTGGTGTCGGCTTTTTTTGAATCACTACGTGTCTATGCATCAAAATAAATTAGGTTAACAAAAAGTATTAGGTTAAACTAATAACTTAACAAAAAATAAAATATAACATTATTAGGTTAACAAGAAGTATTTTATAATATTCTTCAATAGCAAAAAGAATCAACTAAAAAGCTTTTATAAATCTCTAGTCATGATCAAAATAATATTAACTTAGAATTATATAAAATTTATCCAACTAAAATTTTCATAAAGTATTTTCTGTTAAAAACTTTAATAGCAAAAATAATTAAATCAAAACTAGGCATGTACACTACTATTTTTGAATCTGTTTAAAAGAAAACTAAAACTAAAATATCCTAAAATGGTCTAAAACCAAAAATGGAAAAATAGATTTAGTCCCGGTTGGTGGCTAGGACCGGGACTAAAGGCCTACCTTTAGTCCCGGTCGGAGCCACCAACCGGGACTAAAGGCCTGACCTTTCGCGCCCATTTGGCTGCCGAAAACGAGCTTTAGTCCCGGTTTGTGGCACCGATCAGGACTAAAGGTAGGCTTTAGTCCCGATTGGAGCCACCAACCGGGACTAAAGCTCATGGTATATTAACCGCGCGTCCCGGCCTTCTTCCTCCCCAATCTTCTTTTCTCTCGCACGACGCCCTGCCCCGACGCCGAACCACCACACGCCGCCGCCAGGATGCCGTGACGCTCTGCCCCGACGCCCTGCCGCGACGCTCTGCCCCGACGCCCTGCCGCGATGCCTTGCCCCGACGCCCTCGCCGACGCCCTGCCCTGATGCCCTCGTCAACTCCCTGCACCGACGCCCCCACTCCTTGCCTCATCGCTGTGAGTGCCGCCGTTCTGATCCCCTCCTCCTCCTATCCCCCTTACTGGCCGACGCCGACGCTGACGCCGACCCCGACGTCGCCCGCGCTGCTGGCCGACGCCGACGCCGATGCCGCCCGCGCTGTAGGCCGATGCCGACGCTGACACCGACCCCGACGCCGCCCGTGCACTACTGGCCGAGGCCGCCCGCGCTCTGCTAGCCGACGCCGCGCTGTTTTTTTAATAAAAAATTTCATGTTGTTCATTGACTTATTTTTGTGTTGTTCATGTTGTTCATTGACTTAGAAATAGCTCATGTTGTTCATTGACTTAGAAACTATAATAACGTATTTAATCTTTTTACAGAATTATTTTTCATTTTGTTCATTGACTTACAAATAAAAATTAATAATTATCGAGAAATAGCTCATTGACATTACTTTGTGCAATTCTGAAATAATCTAGAAAAAAGGTTTGCACAAGTCATTATGAAAGTTAGAGAAAACGCCAACCCCGACGCCGCCCGCGCTAGCCAGCTGTTCTTTTTTTATATAAATTTCATCTTATGTATTCATCTTGTGTATAAATCTTGTATTCATCTTGTGTATAAATCTACGCACCATAGACATGATAACATAGATACAAATATCGTCATAACTTCGACATGAGGGTGGGGGTCGTTAAAACATAACCCCGATAACTTCGGTGGAATCTTTGCTGATGTCAGCATTATTGTGTTAAACATGCAGCGTTGTGCTCTTTCTTCCTGATGACCCACAAGGATAGGGGATCAATCGTAATCCTTTCGATAAATAAGAGTGTTGCACCCAACGAGGAGCAGAAGGAAATGACAAGTGGTTTTCACGAAGGTATTTTCTGCAAGCACTGAAATAGTCGGTAACAAGTAGTTTGATAGCAAGATAATTTGTAATGAGCAAGTAACGGTAACGGTAAATAAAGTGCAGCAAGGTAGCCCAATCCTTTTGTGACAAAGGACAGGCCAAAACGGTCTCTTATGATAAGCAAAGCGTTCTTGAGGGTACACGGGAATTTTACCATGTCACTTTCATCATGTTGGTTTGATTTGTGTTCGCTACTTTGATAATTTGATATGTGGGTGGACCGGTGCTTAGGTGCTGTTCTTACTTGAACAAACATCCTACTTATGATTAACCCCCTCGCAAGCATCCGCAACTACGAGAAAAGTATTAAGATAAAATCTAACCATAGCATTAAACTTTTGGATCCAAATATGTCCCTTACGAAGTAGCGCATAAACTAGGGTTTAAGCTTCTGTCACTCTAGCAACCCATCATCGAATAACTACTCCACAATGCATTCCCTTAGGCCCAAATATGGTAAAGTGTCATGTAGTCGATGTTCACATGACACCACTAAGGGAATCACAACATACATATCATCAAAATATCGATCACATATCAAGTTCACATGATTACTTGCAACATGACTTCTCCCGTGACCTTAAGAACAAAAGTAACTACTCACAAATGATAATCATGCTCAAGATCAGAGGGGTATTAAATAGCATAATGGATCTGAACTTATAATCTTCCACCAAATAAATCATATAGTAATCAACTACAAGATGTAATCAACACTACTAGTCACCCACAAGCACCAATCTAAGGTTCTGGTACAAAGATTGAACACAAGAGATGAACTAGGATTTGAGAGGAGATGGTGATGTTGAAGATGTTGATGGAGATGGCCCTCCCAAAGATGGGAGAATTGTTGGTGATGACGATGGCGATGATTTGCCCCTCCGGGAGGGAAGTTCCCTCAGCGGAATCGCTCCGCCGGAGGGCAAAAGTGCTGCTGCCCAAGTTCTGCCTTGGGACGGCGGTGCTTCATCCCGAAAGTCCCCTCCTGATTTTTTCTACGTCAAAATAACCTATATACCAGAATATGGGCACCGGAGGTGGGCCGAGGAGGACACAACCCACCATGGCACGCCTGGGGGGCCTGGTGCGCCCAGGTGGGTTGTGCCCAACTGGTGGGCCTCCTCCAGTAGTTATTTGCTCCAGTATTTTTTATATATTGCAAAATAATTCTCCGTAAGTTTTCAGCTCATTTGAAGATGTGCAGAATAGGTAACTCTGACATAGCTTTTTCAGGTCCAGAATTCCAGCTGCCGGTATTCTCCCTCTTTGTGTAAACCTTGTATATTATGAGAGAAAAGGCATTAGAATTACTCCAAAAAGCATTATTATGCATAAAAACATTATAAATAATGGTAGGAAAACATGATGCAAAATGGACGTATCAACTCCCCCAAGCTTAGACCTCGCTTGTCCTCAAGCGAAAAACCGAAATAAAAAAACATGTCCACATGCTTAGAGAGAGAGGTGTCGATAAAAACAAAATACATACATAGAAGCATCATGGATATTATTATAACAGCAAGGAACTTTAACATAAAACATTATCAAACAACTTTTATCGTATAACTTCTCATGAACAAGTAACAATTCATCACAACATTGAAGTATAAAGCATAAACCTTATTGAAAACCGACAAACTATGTTCTCAGTCAACTTTGCAACTACAATTCATCATATTTTCAGGAAGGGTCAAGTATCGGAGCCTTTAGGCAAGTCCACATACTCAACCATCATTTAATCTTCTATGATTGCTAACACTCACAGCATACCCATGAACAAAAAGTTTCAACCGGACACATAGAAAGATAGGGGCTTATAGTTTCGCTTCCCAACGTATTGACCTCAATGGTGATGTCAACAATAATAACTCATGCCCACTCATATTGAACTGGATATATGTGCCTAGATCTTTCCTCACCACATGATGCTTGCAAAAAGAGAAAATAAAAAGGAATAGGGGAGAATACTTTGACTCTTACATAAAAGTAAATGCATAAAGGTAAAAGATAGGCCCTTCGCAGAGGGAAGCAGAGGTTGTCATGCGCTTATTTGTTTGTATGCCAAATCCCTTAATGCAAAAGAACGTCACGTTATATTGCCCCTTATGATAGCAACCTTTATTATGCAGTCCGTCGCTTTTATTACTTTGCCATCATAAGTTCGTACAACGCTCAATTTTCTCTTACACTAAATGATCCAACACATTTAGAAGCAATTTTTATTGCCTTATTGCCCCGATGACAACTTACTTGAAGGATCTTACTCTATCCATAGGAAGGTATGGTGGACTCTCAAAATAAGATTTCGGGTTAAGGGTTTTTGCATGCACAAGTATTATCTCTACTTTGTGCGGAATTCTTGGCTAGAAAAAATATTGAGCAAGCACCACATGTTGAAGGATCTATGACAATATAACTTCTACGTGAATATGAACAAACATAAATCATTACGTTGTCTTCCTTGTCCAGCGTCAACTATTTTGACACAACATATTTAATGGGGGCTCACAATCATAAAAGATGTCCAAGATAGTGTATTTGCATGTGAATCTTCTCTTCCCTTATTAATTCTTTCATGAATTGCATCATTAACCAATGCTATGTTTGTCAATCTCCAATAAATTTTACCACTTATACTTTTTCTTATGTGATGTCATTACTTACCATAAGATTAGCATATGATCTTTTTCATTTATTTTCCTTTCTTTTTATTGGAAAAAACAAAGAAAGAAACAAGACTCGACTAATCTTTATTATATATCTCGCACATGATTACATAGATAGATCACTAAGTAAGCACTCGAAAAGAAAGGATCGAACTAAACTTTTATTCAACTAAATCATGGGATAACAAAAGATCAAACTAAAATAGATGAAAGCAAAGATAGTGCTGGTGATACGATACCGGGGCACCTCCCCAAGCTTGGCACAAGCCAAGGGGAGTGCTCATACCATGAACTCAAGTTTCTTTTGTTGGAGAAGATGATGAAGGTGGTGGTGAAGTAGTAGCGGGCTTATCCTCCGGCTTCCATGGCAGCGGCTCACCATCATAAGAAGAAGCGCGAGTCTCACGAGTCCTGCAACTGGCAGCTAAACTCATACCTTTAAATCTTGCCTCATATTCAAAGACTTGATTTTGGAGATTATAGATTTGGCTTTGCAGAAAATTGATTTGTTCATTGAAGGTGAAGACGATGTCCTTCATGGATTTTCCATCCACCTTGAGATCACGGGTGTAATCCGCGATCATGAGGTGATTGGCATTGAGTCCACGTTCCACCATCCCCTTGCACTTGAAGACTTCTTGCTCCATAGCTTCGAGCCTGGCATCCATGGTTCCCGTCCCCTTGGGACCCTGGATGTCCCGAATGTGGAGCACCCCCTCACGCATCTCAATGGCTTGAGGGTGCTCCATCACCTCCCGCAAATACAGGTTGATGACGTTCTCGAAGAACTTGTCCTTTGGAGGAGCTCGAAGCGGCCACGGCGATCTAGATCTGTCAGAAAACAGCGAGAAAAAAGAACATAATATTTCTCCTCAATACGGTGGTCAATATGTTCGGGGGGTATATAAAGGTTTTTTATCTTGGGAAACAAGCAAACGGGAGGAAAACAGAGTCGGGAGGATTCCCGAGGTGGGCACAACCCACCTGGGCGCGCCAGGGGGCCCTGGCATGCCCAGGTGTCTTGTGCCCTCCTCGGTTGCCTTCCTAGTTGTTTCTTATTTTCGTAATTTTTGTAATATTCCAAAACCAACAGAAAATATTTTTGCGGATTTTTCGGAGTCCATTTACTTACCGTATCACGTACCTCCCCTTTTTTTAGTATTCTGGAGCATGCCGGAAGGTCTCCTTTATGTGTTCCCCGGGTGTCATGGTTTGAATAATATTGCTTTCAACATTAATAGGCGTACCTGAGATATAGTGTTTAATTCTTTGACCATTGACCACCTTGTGGTTAGTACCTTCGACATTATTAATCTTGATGGCTCCAGAGTGATAAACCTCCTCGATAATATATGGTCCTTCCCATTTAGAGAGAAGTTTTCCTGCAAAGAATCTAAAACGAGAGTTGTACAAAAGAACATATTCTCCAACTTTGAATTCCCGCTTTTGGATTCTTTTGTCATGCCATCTTTTAACTCTTTCTTTAAATAATTTGGCATTTTCATAAGCTTGGGTTCTCCATTCATCTAATGAGCTAATATCAAATAACCTCTTTTCACCGGCAATTTTGAAATCATAGTTGAGTTCTTTAATATCCCAATATGCTTTATGTTCTAACTCTAGAGGCAAATGGCAAGCTTTTCCATAAACCATTTTATAAGGAGACATACACATAGGATTTTTATATGCTGTTCTGTAGGCCCAAAGTAAGTCATCCAATTTCTTAGACCAATTCTTTCGGGACCTATTATCAGTTTTTTGTAATATTAGTTTTATTTCTCTATTGCTAAGTTCAACTTGACCACTAGATTGAGGATGATAGGGTGATGCGATTCTATGGTTATAATCATATTTAGCCAGCATTTTACGGAAAGCACCATGAATAAAGTGTGAACCACCATCAGTCATTAAATATCTAGGGACTTGAAACCTCAGGAAAATAACTTCTTTAAGCATTTAATTGGAAGTGTTATGATCAGCACTACTAGTTGGAATAGCTTCTACCCACTTAGTAACGTAATCAACAACAACCAAAATATGTGTATACCCATTAGAGGAAGGAAAAGGTCCCATATAATCAAAACCCCAAACATCAAATGGTTCAACAGCAAGTGAATAATTCATAAGCATTTCTTGACGCTTACCGATATTACCAATTCTTTGACATTCATCGCAAGATAAAACAAACTTACGGGCATCCTTGAAGAGAGTAGGCCAATAAAAACCAGATTGTAATACCTTATGAGCAGTTCTATCTCCCACATGATGCCCGCCATAAGCTTCAGAGTGACATTTCCGTAAGATTTGTTCCTATTCATGCTCAGGTACACAACGTCTAATAATACCATCTACTCCTTCTTTATAAAGATGTGGGTCATCCCAAAGGTAATGTCCTAAATGATAGAAGAATTTTTTTCTTTTGTTGATATGTGAAACTAGGTGGTATGTATTTAGCAACAATATAATTAGCATAGTCAGCATACCAAGGAGTATTATGAGAAACATTTATTGCAGCTATTTGTTCATCAGGAAAGCTATCATCAATAGGTAGTGGGTCATCAAGGATATTCTCTAACCTAGATAAGTTATCATCTATGGGGTTCTCAGCTCCTTTTCTATCAGTAATATGTAAATCAAATTCTTGTAGCAAGAGAACCCACCTAATGAGTCTAGGTTTAGCATCTTTATTTTCCATAAGATATTTAATAGCAGCATGATTGGTGTGAACAATTATTTTGGAATCAACAATGTAAGATCTGAATTTATCACAAGCAAACACAACTGCTAAAAATTCTTTTTCTGTAGTAGCATAATTTCTCTGGGCACTGTCTAGAGTTTTGCTAGCATAATGAATAACATTTATATTCTTATCAAATCTTTGTCCTAGAACAACACCAATAGCATAATCACTAGCATCACACATAATTTCAAAAGGCAAGTTCCAATCAGGTGGTTGAACAATAGGTGCAGAAGTTAAGGCTTTCTTAAGTGTTTCAAAGGCTTCTACACAATCGTCATAAAAAACAAATGGAACATTCTTGTGCAAAAGATTTGTAAGAGGCCTAGATATTTTAGAGAAGTCTTTAATAAACCTCCTATAGAAACCAGCATGACCAAGAAAGCCATGAATACCTTTAATATCTTTAGGACATGGCATTTTCTCAATTGCATCAACTTTAGCTTGGTCCACCTCAATACCTCATTCAGAAATTTTATGCCCCAAGACAATACCTTCGTTAAACATAAAGTGGCACTTCTCCGAATTCAAGATAAGATTAGTTTGCTCACATCTCTGCAAAACTCGATCAAGGTTGCTTAAGCAATCATCAAAAGAAGTTCCATAAACAAAAAACTCATCCATGAAAACCTCAACAATCTTTTCACAAAAGTCAGAGAATATAGCAGTCATACCTCTTTGAAAAGTAGCAGGTGCATTCCATAAACCAAAAGGCATGCGTCTATAAGCATAAGTTCCAAAAGGGCAAGTAAAGGTGGTTTTCTCTTGATCAGGTTGTGAAACAGGTATTTGAGAAAACCCAGAATATCCATCAAGAAAACAAAAGTGTGTGTGCTTAGATAATCTTTCCAACATTTGATCAATAAATGGCAAAGGGTAATGATCTTTTCTAGTTGCTTTATCTAATTTTCTAAAATCAATTACCATTCTGTAGCCAGTAACAATTCTTTGTGGAATGAGTTCATTTTTATCACTAGGAACAACAGTAATACCTCCCTTCTTAGGGACACAATGAAAGGAGCTTACCCATCTACTATCAGCTATGGGATAGATTATACCTACTTCCAGAAGCTTTAATATTTCAGTTCTTACCACTTCTTTCATCTTAGGATTCAAACATCATTGATGATCAACAACAGGTTTACCATCAGGTTCCATATTAATATTGTGCTGACAGAGAGTGGGAGTAATGCCCTTAAGATCATCAAGAGTATATCCAATAGCAGCACGTTGCTTCTTCAGAATTTTTAATAAACTTTCTTCTTCATGTTCTGAAAGGTTAGCACTAATAATAACAGGATATATCTTTTTCTCATCAAGATAAGCATACTTCAAAGTGTCAGGCAATTGTTTTAATTCAAACACGGGATCACGTTTAGGTGGAGGAGGGCCTCCTAGAGTTTCAATAGGCAAATTGTGTTTGAGCAAAGGTCGTTGTTCAAAGAAAATTTTATCTATCTCATTTCTTTCATGCATATGCATATCATTTTCATGGTCTAGCAAATATTGTTCTAGTGGATCAGTATTAGGCACGGCAATAGAAGCAAGACCAATTATTTCATCCTTACTAGGCAATTCTTTCTTATGAGGTTGTCTATTAAACTTGGAAAAATTAAATTCATGAGACTCATCACCAAAGCTAACACTGACAGTTTGTTTATGACAATCTATAGTAGCATTGACAGTGTTCAAGAAAGGTCTACAAAGATAATGGGACAGAAGTCTTCTTGTGGGGAACCAAGAACTAGAAAAGCAGTAGGGTATTTTATTTTCCCACACAAGACTTTAACATCTCTAACAATCCCAAGTGGTGTGATGGTGTCTCTATTTGCAAGTTTAATAGTGACATCTATGTCTTCTATTTCAGCGGGTGCTATATCGTTCATAATTTCTTGGTATAAGGTAAAAGGAATGGCACTCACGCTAGCACCTAAGTCACATAAACCATGATAACAATGATCTCCTATTTTAACTGAGACAACATGCATGCCAACAATAGGTCTATGTTTATCTTTTTGATCGGGTTTGGCAATTCTAGCAGCTTCATCACATAAGTAAATAACATGCTCGTCAATGTTTTCTACCAGGAGATCTTTAACCATAGCAACACTAGGTTCAACTTTAATTTGTTCAGCAGGTTTAGGTGCTCTAATATTACTTTTGCGAACCACAGTTAAAACCTTAGCATGTTCCTTTATCCTAACTAGGAAATGTGGTTTTTCAATATAAGCAGTAGGCACAACTGGATCAACATTGTAAATAATAGTTTCATCTTTAGCTATGTCAGGTTCTTTAATTTCTTCTTTGATAGGGGGATGATATTTAAACCACTTCTCTTTGGGGAGATCAACATGAGTAGAAAATGATTCACAAAAGTTGGCTACTATCTCAAAGTCAAGTCCATATTTAGTGCTAAACTTGTGAAAAGCATTGGTATTCATAAAAGATTTAACACAATCAAATTCAAGCTTAATACCTGACTCTTTACCTTTGTCGAGTTCCCAATCTTCAGAGTTGCATTTAATTCTTTCTAAAAGATCCCACCTGAATTCGATAGTCTTCTTCATAAAAGAACCAGTACAAGAAGTATCGAGCATGGATTGATCATGGCGAGAAAGCCGAGCATAAAAATTCTGAATGATAATTTCTCTAGAGAGCTCATGATTGCGGCATGAATATAAGATTGACTTAATCCTCCCCCAAGCTAGATCGATACTTTCTCCTTCACGAGGCCAAAAATTATATATATAATTCCGATCACGATGAACTAGATGCACAGGATAATTTTTTTGGTGAAATTCCAATTTCAATCGATTCCAGTTCCAAGATCTAATATCATCGCATAGCCTATACCATGTCAATGCTTTACCCTTCAAAGATAAATGGAAAAACTTCTTCTTAGCTTCATCTCCGGATAAACCTGCAGGCTTAAATAATCCACAAATTTCATCCACATATATCAAGTGCATATCAGGATGTTCAGTTCCATCTCCTGCATAAGGATTAGCTAGCAGTTGTTCTATCATACCCGAAGGAATTTCATAACCAATATTTCTAGTAGGTCCAGTAGATTGAGTGGTAGCTAATTGTGGTTCCGGTCGAGGTGAAGATACCCCGAACAAACCCCTCAAAGATGATTCTCCATAGTAACAAGTGACAATAAATTTCAGCGCGTAGTAATAATTTTTTCTTACCAAGAGCGCTTCACTACCCGGCAACGGCACCAGAAAAGAGCCTTGATGACCCACAAGTATAGGGGATCAATCGTAGTCAATTCGATAAGTAAGAGTGTTGAACCCAACGAGGAGCAGAAGGAAATGACTAGTGGTTTTCAACAAGGTATTTTCTACAAGCACTGAAATAGTCGGTAACAAGTAGTTTGATAGCAAGATAATTTGTAACGAGCAAGTAACGGTAACGGTAAATAAAGTACAGCAAGGTAGCCCAATCCTTTTGTGACAAAGGATAGGCCAAAATGGTCTCTTATATAAGCAAAGTGTTCTTGAGGGTACACGGGAATTTCCCCATGTCACTTTCATCATGTTGGTTTGATTTGTGTTCGCTACTTTGATAGGTTGATATGTGGGTGGACCGGTGCTTAGGTGTTGTTCTTACTTGAACAAACCTCCTACTTATGATTAACCCCCTCGCAAGCATCCGAAACTACAAGAAAAGTATTAAGATAAAATCTAACCATAGCATTAAACTTTTGGATCCAAATCGGTCCCTTACGAAGTAGCGCATAAACTAGGGTTTAAGCTTCTATCACTCTACCAGCCCATAATCTAATAACTACTCCACAATGCATTCCCTTAGGCCCAAATATGGTGAAGTGCCATGTAGTTGACGTTCACATGACACCACTAAGGGAATCACAACATACATATCATCAAAATATCGAACACATATCAAGTTAACATCATTACTTGCAACATGACTTCTATCATGACCTCAAGAACAAAAGTAACTACTCACAAATGATAATCATGCTCAAGATCAGAGGGGTATTAAATAGCATATTGGATTTGAACTTATAATCTTCCACCAAATAAACCATATAGTAATCAACTACAAGATGTAATCAACACTACTAGTCACCCACAAGCACCAATCTAAGGTTCGGGTACAAAGATTGAACACAAGAGATGAACTTGGGTTTGAGAGGAGATGGTGCTGTTGAAGATGTTGATGGAGATGGCCCTCCCAAAGATGGGAGAGTTGTTGGTGATGACGATGGCGATGATTTTCCTCTCTGGGAGGGAAGTTCCCCCGGCGGAATCGCTCCGTCGGAGGGCAAAAGTGCTCCTGCCCAAGTTCCGCCTCGAGACGGCGGCGCTTCGTCCCGAAAGTCCCCTCCTGATTTTTTCTAGGTAAAAATGACCTATATACCAGAAGATGGGCAACGGAGGTGGGCCGAGGAGGGCACAACCCACCAGGGCGCGCCTGGGGGGCCTGGCGCGCCCAGGTGGGTTGTGCCCACCTGGTGGGCCTCCTCTGGTAGTTATTTGCTCCAGTATTTTTTATATATTGCAAAATAATTCTCCGTAAATTTTTAGCTCATTTGGAGATGTGCAGAATAGGTAACTCTGACGCAGCTTTTTCAGGTCCAGAATTCCAGCTACCGGTATTCTCCCTCTTTGTGTAAACCTTGCATATTATTAGAGAAAAGGCTTTAGAATTACTCCAAAAAGCATTATTATGCATAAAAACATTATAAATAACAATAGGAAAACATGATGCAAAATGGACGTATCACTTGCATCCACGTTTAAAAAAGAAAGGAGGACTCGAGAGTGAGGGTGATCGAAGGAATTAAGAAACTGTTCGGATCTATTGCTTACAAACCTAACGTTTAATATTTAGCACAATCCTTAAGAAATATATTCATCTTGTATTAAGAAATATATTTATTATACAATGTGTATTTGGGAAAAGGTTCAATATTATTTATACTAGCAAACTTGCCCGTGCGTTACACTGAGAGAAAAAAAAGTAGCACACGCCCACTACTTGTGTCATCGATTATTCTTCTTCCTAACCTCCTCATGGTGGCCGTGGTGTCCATCACTACTGGAATCAGGATCTTTGCCTCAGCCAGTTCTTTGTCGTCCGCTAGCTGACGGCAAAGAAGGTGTTTGCCATCAGCTTACAGAAAACTGACGGCAAAGAAAGGGCTAACGGCAAAGATCATGTTTGCCGTCAGCCAGGTCTTTGCCGTCAGCTAGCAGACGGCATAGAAGCTTTGTCGTCTGCTAGCAGATGGCAAAGAGGGAGGTTGGCCCACTAACGAGAACAACCTAACGGCCCCCCTCTTTGCCGTCTGCTAGCAGACGGCAAAGAAAGTGGCCAACCTAACGGCAGTTCCCCCTGGCCCCACCCCACTAGCTAGGCTCTTTGCCGTGTGCTAGCAGACGGCAAAGAAATTTGACCTAACTAAAAAACGGTCAGTGGCCCGCGCCCCACCCGTCTCTCTCTCCCCTCTCTCTCTCTCTCCCCTCACCTCACCCGCGCCGCCCCCGTGCCCGAGCCGCCGCCGCCCCGCGCCACCCCCGTAGCCCGAGGCGCCGCCGGCCAGCCCCGCCCCCGGGAACCCGCCCCCGTGCCCGAGCCGCCGCCGCCCCGCGCCACCCCCGTAGCCCGAGGCGCCGCCGGCCAGCCCCGCCCCCGGGAACCCGCCCCGTCGCCGGCCCGCTCGCCCGCCCAGCGGACACAGGCTGCGGCGGCCGCCCTGCCCCGCCCCATCGCCGGAGCCGCGCTGCCCCGCCCCGTCGCCGGCCGCCCTTCCCCTCGGCCTCCTCAAGCCGCGCCGCCTCCCCGTGGCCTGCCTCCTCAACCCGTGCCCCCTCCCCGTGGTGAGTTTTTGTTTTTTTTCTATTTTTTTAGATTTAGTTTAGGTTAGTTTAGTTTAGGTTAGGTTAGTTTAGTTTAGTTTAGTTTAGTTTAGGTTAGTTTAGTTTAGTTTACGTTAGATTTAGTTTAGTTTAGTTTAGGATTTTTTTCTTCTGTTTTTTAAGAATAAACAAGAAAGATGAAAAAAAAGAAGTAAAAGAAGAAGAGGAAGATGAAGAAGAAGAGGAAGAAGAAGAAGATGAAAAAAAAAAGAACAATAAGTGGAAGAAGAAGAAGAAGAAGAAGATGATGAAAAAAAAGAAGTAGAAGAAGAAGATGAAAAAAAGAAGTAGGAAAAGTAGAAAAAGAGGGTCGCCGAGAGGTCGAGGGTCGCCGAGTGGTCGAGGGGTCGAGGATCGAGGGGAAAAGGAGTCGAGGCTCTAGGGGTCGAGGATCGAGGTGTCGAGGGGAAAACGGGTCGAGGGGTTGAGGGTCGCCGAGGAGTCGAGGATTTGCCATCCCGACCCCGACACCCCGACCCCCTGACCCCGATAGCCCGACCCCGACACGACACCCCTACACCGCGACCCCGACCCCGACACGGCACCCCCGACCCCAACACAGCACCCTGACCCCGACACGACACCCCCGACACCCCGACCCTCGACACCTCCCGAAAAGGTGCTCTTCGGCCTTCCAGAGGCCGACGGGGTCATATATTTGTGAATTATGAGTTAGGTCATATATTTTTCGATTTTGTTATAAAAAACATCATATTTGTGTTGATCAGGTGGTTTAAAATGTGCAGTTGTTTCGTCGCTGCGAGGGTCTGGTGTTCGACGACCTCCCCGTGCATTCGACGAGCTCCGCCCCTACGTTCGTGGGTGAGCACAAATGACATCTCCTTCTCCCCCCTTCATTTGCTCTGTTCCGGTCTTCGAGCCGATGAAACTTGCTAGCTATAGGTGTGTTTGTGGCGCCCTCGACTCATCATACACTAATCATACACGCAAACGTGTACGATCAAGCACAGGGACTCACGGGAAGATATCACAACACAACTCTAACACAATTTAAACGGAGGTCCACAATATTACAGACCAGGGATCCGAATATCCGAATACATAAGTCAGTCATACAAATATTATCTGAGTATAGACATAGTTAGACAAGTTTTGCCTTAAGAAGGCTAGCACAAACAGCGACACTGGATCAAAAGGCGTTGGCCTCCTGCCTGGGAGCCTCCGGTCCTACTCCTGGTCATCTGGCTCAATCCAGTAGTAAGTACCCTCTGGACCCTCCTGGTAGTAAGCTCCGGTGGTGGCATCTGGCTCCTGGACTCCATCGTCTGTTTGTATCATCAATGTGGGGTATATGGGGAAAAGAGAAAGTAAAGCAACCGTGAGTACTCATCCGAAGTACTCAGCAAGCAAGGATCTAAACTACATATGCAACATTATCAATGGAGAAAGGCTGTATATGTGGACTGGGCTGCAGAAATGCCAGAATAGAGAGAAGGCCTAGTCCTACCGAAGACTAGCATCTTCAAACATCTTCACAAGGCCATCATCTTGCAGCAGTAGAAGAGAGTAGAATAGCATTTTATTTAGCAAACATGTTGAAGTACAGCTTAAAGATCCTTCCTCGACTCCCAAGCGAGAAAGCGATCCCGAAGCTTCAATTAAGTAACAAGTATCCAGTTTAAGTAGTAGATCGGGATACACAAACTGAGCGTCCTTTACCGTAGGACCGGCTATGGATAGAAGATTCATCCCTGCAGGGGTGCACTACTGTTACCCAACACGCTCGATCAACTCTGGCCGGACACACTTGCTGGGTAATGCCCGTCCTCGGAAGATCAACACAAAGCAGCGCTCTACCTAGGCTCGGCAGAGAGGTCAGCACGCCGGACTAACCTATGCACCCAGAGGTCTCGGGCCATCGCTCTGGGCACCCTGCGCGTTGCGAGACTGGCCGGGGAGTAGGCGCGACACTGAACTCGTCAGTGAAGTATCCAGCCCAATCCCGACAATCAGCCCGCATGGTGAATCGTGACGTCAGACGAGCTTTCGGAGAAACGTACTTCGCAGAGGGTCCCATAACCATTATCCCGCGTGGTGGTAGTGCGTATAGGGCACGTCGACCCACTCAGATCACACACCCAAATCCAATAGGCTCAATTAGTATCACGCGGAGACAATCAGAGTCTCTGATGCTCCGCCACAATGTCACACTCGAGTGCCCTTCCGGCACCCGAAATCATAGATCCCCAGCGGGTACCCACCAGGGTGGACCCGCCTGTAACAATGGTTAAAGTAATCGTGTGGTCATAACATCAAGGGGGAAACCCGAGGAATCACCCTCGGAGGATTCCACTCGACGAAAACATCAGGGTGAACGTATGAGGTATCACCCTCGAGGTTCACACTGGGGGTTGCACGACAGAGTCGTATCGGAAGTGGAGAAGGAGGAATCACCCTCGATGACCACGACCGAACAGCTACACTGCAGAGTATTCATCGGGAGTGCGTTACGAGGTATCACCCTCGGCACTCGATAGTTACTACGCAGAGTCGTACAACTAAGGGGGTGTGAAGTGAGGTGTCGGTCTCTGGTCGACGATCACGTTGATCGAGTCGTCGATGATCAAGCAGGGGCAACAAATGAAAGGTGGTGGGGTCACTGATGGTTCATTCCAACCTAAACTAAATAGTTTATCATAGGCAGGTAAGGTAGCAATGAACAGGTTACAACAGCAGGCTATGCATCAGAATAGGAGCATACATTAACAGTAGCAAAATCTAATGCAAGCAGGAGAATAGAATGGGCGATATCTGGATGCTCAAGGGGGGGCTTGCCTGGTTGCTCTGGCAAGAGGGGAAGGTCGTCAACGGGCTGCTCGTCGGTAGAGTAGTCGTATCCTGGTGCAGCGTCGTCGGTCTCAGCGTCTATCGAGAGAGAGAAGGAGGGGGAGAGAAACAATAAATTCACGGCAATAATGCAAACAATATGTATGACATGCCTAAATGATATGCCGGGGTGTTCTACTGCCCAACTAAATGATTTAGTTAATTTAGGAATTTATTTGGATTTATTTAATTAAAGTTGGACACTATTCATTTACTGAAAATGGTCTAAAACTTCAACGTTCTTATAGCTGCGGGCGTCTGACGGGAATACGGAGGGCGTATCCGGGTTCGTATCGGAATTCTGAGCAAGTTTCTTGTATAAAGTATTTTCATCGAAGTTACGGATTATTTAATATGATTTTCTAAAGTTTTTATTAATTTCTGGAATTTATTTAATTATTTAAATCAACATTATCCGAAACAGTGTTGCGATGACATCAGCATGACATCATGCTGATGTCAGCGGGCGTCCTGACAGGGTGGGTCCCACCTGTCACAGACTGTTAGCTTAATTAGGATTAACTAATTAGATTACTGTTTAATTAAACTAATTAATTAAATTAGATTAGTCTAAACAGAGTTAATTAACCTAATTAGGATTAATTAATTAATTAATTTAATTATTATTATTATTATTATTATATTTTTTTCATTTTTTTTTCTAAAAGGTTTTTGGGCCGGGCCCGCTGTCAGTGGCCAGGGGGGTTTCGGGCCCAGCGGCCAGGGGCACAGGGGCGCGAGGACCCACCTGGCGGTGGCCCAGGGGCCACGGGCGGGCGCGGGTTCGGCGCCCGTGCGCGGGCGCGCGGCGAGGCGGGCGCGGGCGCGCGGCGAGGGGCAGGGGCGAGCGCGGGCAGCGGCAGGCGGCAGGCGGGCACAGCAGCTGCAGCGGAGCCACAGCAGCAGCGCGGGGCACGGCGGCGGAGCGCGGGCAGGCGAGGCGAGCGGGAGGGGGCCATGGGCGGCGAGCAGCAGAGGGAGAGGCGAGGCGAGGCCGACGCGGTCGGGCGCGCGGGCGTGGGGCGCGCGCGCGAGGGAGGGAGGCAGAGGCCGTGGCCGGGCCTCACCGGCGTTGTAGATGACCGGGCGGCGAGGCGTGATGGAGCGGCTTGGGGAGGAGGTCGGAGACGTCCGGCGAGGCGAGCAGCGCGGTCCGGCGAGCGGGACGAGGCGGCGCGGCGAGGCAGCGGCGTGCGGCGGCGGTTGAGCGCGTCGGGGCGTCGGGGCGCGGTCGGGTACGAGCGCGCGCAGGCGCGGGGCTGGCCCGATCCGGTTCTGGATCGGGTGGGGGGAAGGACGGTAGCGCGAGGGGGGGGGGGGGGTCGGGGGGGGGGTGTCGGGTGGGGGGGTGGGGATTAGGGTTTGGCTTCCTGGGGGAGGCCATATAGGGGAGAGGTGGGCCGGTGGCCCAGTTGGGCCGTGGGGGGGGGTTTCTCTTTTCTCCTTTTTCTGTCTCGTTTTTCTTTTTCTTTTTATTTATTCCCTTTTCTCAGTTTAGTAAATAGTTAGGCCTCATATTAAATTTTGCAAAACATAGGAACTGCTCCAACAAATACTAGGCATTACCTAACGCTACCAAAAATTGGTTTGGAGACAATATGAGCTCACACAATTTTTATAATAATTAAAATGCATCATTCCTTACTATTTTAATTATGTTAGTGCCACCTAATTATTTTATTATTTGTTGGTTACAATTTTAGACTAGCCTCTGCAATATTTGTTATTTATCGAACATTTTAGTTTTTATGTTGGACAACTTTTATATTTCACTTTCATTTAAATTTGAATTTGACTTAGGAGTTGAAATGCAATATGATGCTAATGATGATTATGCAGTGTTAATCATGCTGACATGTCATTATCAAAAGTGAATACTGTTGCTAATCACCGGGGGTGTTATAATTCTCCTCATCTATTAAGAATTCTCGTCCCGAGAATTAAGAGGAAGACTGAAAGAAAGTGGGGTATTCTTCGCGAAGACGATCCTCGCGTTCCCAAGTGGCCTCATCTTCAGAATGATTTGACCACTGAACCTTGAGGAATTTGATTGACTTTTGACGAGTCCGACGTTCAGCTTCATCAAGAATACGGATAGGATATTCTGGATAAGACAGATCTTCCCGTAATTCAAGCACTTCGTGATCCACAGCTCGAATAGGATCCTTGAAGCAGCGATGGAGTTGGGATACATGAAAGACATCATGTACTTGAGAAAGATTTGACGGCAACTGCAATTGATATGCCACTTCTCCTCGACGGGCAAGAATACGAAACGGGCCAATGTAGCGAGGAGCTAACTTGCCTTTGATTCCGAACCTATGAGTGCCTTTCAACGGAGTGACGCGGAGGTAAGCTTGCTCGCCAGGTTGATAGACTATTTCCTGGTGCTTTCGGTCATAGTTGCTTTTCTGACGAGATTGAGCAGCTTTCAAATGTTCACGGACAATGCAGAATTGATCTTCTGCTTGCTGAATAATGTCCGGTCCGACGAGTGAGCGTTCCCCAGTTTCTGACCAATTCAGAGGGGTTCGACACTTACGTCCGTAAAGAACTTCAAACGGTGCCATCTTCAGACTAGCCTGATAGCTATTGTTGTAAGAGAATTCGGCATACGAGAGAGATTCCTCTCACTTCTTACCGAAGGAGATGACGCAAGCTCGAAGCATATCTTCGAGCACTTGATTAACTCGTTCAACTTGACCCTGTGACTGAGGGTGAAAAGCGGTGCTGAAAGACAGATGTGTTCCCATAGCTTCTTGGAAACTATTCCAGAATCTGGAGGTGAAGAGGCTGCCACGATCAGAACTGATCTCCAACGGAACACCGTGGAGTGACACAATTCGGGAAACATACAAGTCTGCTAACTGGCTAGCAGTGATTGTCTCTTTAACTGGCAGAAAGTGAGCAACCTTAGAGAATCGGTCAATGACGACAAATATAGCATCATTACCCTTCTGGGATTTGGGAAAACCAGTAATGAAATCCATTTGGACCTTGTCCCATTTCCATTCAGGAATTGCAAGGGGTTGCAGAGTTCCAGCGGGCCTTTGATGTTGAGCTTTAACGCGGCGGCAAACGTCACACTCAGAAACATAACGAGCAATATCTCGCTTCATATTAGGCCACCAGTATCTCTGACAAATGTCACGGTACATCTTTGTGCTACCAGGATGAATTGATAGAGGAGTGTCATGAGCTTCCATCATAACGTGTTCCCTCTCATCTTTGAACTTAGGTACGAAGAGACGGTGTTGGAAAAATAGGATCCGATCATTATCAAGATGGAACTCCGACGGTTTTCCTTTTTCAAGGTATCGCTTGATCCTTTCAACTTCAGAGTCATACCGTTGCATAGTTTTGATGCTGTGTTCTAAATCTGGTTCGACAACGAGGGTATTGAGATAACCCTGTGGAATAATATGGAGGTTCAATTTACGAAACTCTTCATAAAGAAGAGGTTGTGATTCCTGAACCATATGGTTGTTGCAATAAGCCTTACGGCTCAAAGCATCGGCCATTACATTTGCCTTGCCAGGGGTGTATGAGATATTCATATCATAATCGGCTATTGTCTCGAGCCATCTTTGTTGACGAAGGTTCAGATCCGGTTGAGTATATAAATACTTCAAACTTTGATGATCCGTATATATCTCGCAACGGTTACCGAGAAGGTAATGTCGCCATAGCTTCAGGGCATAAATAACCGCAGAAAGTTCGAGATCATGCACTGGGAAATTTTCTTCGTGAGGACGCAATTGTCGGGAGGCATAAGCAATCACTTTGCGTTCTTGCATTAGGACACAGCCTAATCCTTGACGGGAGGCATCGCAGTATATCACGAAATCCTTTTGGGAATCCGGGGGTGCTAATACTGGGGCAGATGTCAATTTATCTTTTAGTGTCTGAAAGCTTTCTTGACATTTTTCTGTCCACTCAAATTTAACACCTTTGTGAAGCAGATTTGTCAATGGTTTTGCAATCTTGGAAAAGTTCTCAACGAATCGACGGCAATAACTAGCAAGTCCGAGAAAACTTCTAAACTTGCTTGACATTCTTCGGGGGAGTCCAGTCAAGAATAGCCTGAACTCGTTCGGGGTTAACAGCAATTCCATCCTTGGAAATCACATGTCCAAGGTAAGTTACTTCAGAAAGCCAAAATTCACATTTGGAATACTTGGCATACAACTGGTGTTCTCGGAGCCTTTCTAGTACCAAACGGAGGTGTTCAGCATGTTCTTCTTTATTCTTAGAATAGATAAGGATATCATCCAAATAAACCACGACGAATTTGTCGAGGTAATCCATGAATATATAATTCATCAGACGAGAGAACGTAGCTAGGGCATTCGTTAGGCCAAATGACATGACGGTGTATTCATAGGAGCCATAACGAGTGACGAATGCAGTCTTGGGAATATCCTCTTCGCGGACACGGATCTGGTGATAACCCAACCTCAGGTCGAGTTTAGAGAACACCGATGATCGATCAACTTGCTGGATCCTACTCTCCGTGTGCACTCTGATGCAGAAGCCGGTCTCGAGCTGTAAGAAGAGGTCCAAATGCAGGTGTATGACCTCCAACAGCAGGCCAATCAATACCAGCATTTATCTGAGTCCTGCGCGGGTAAAGGATGTGCTCAGGATGTATCCCTGCGCGAACAGCGGGTAGCAACTGCGTCATAGCATCGTAGAGACGTGCTCGAGTGGCAACCAACTCGACGGCAAGAGCCCGAACAGTGCGATCCAGAGCCTGAGTGCTCTGAATCAGAACGCGCGGGTCATAGCGACGAGGCACGAACGGGGCACAGATAGCTGTGTAATATCCAGTAGCATCTCCAGCAGGGGCATACAGAATGTATCGGAACTCAGAGTCATCCAAGATATCGCTGAACTCTCCTCGGAGACGTGCGACGGCAGAGTAGGCGGCATCATGGACTGCCATCTCAATCGTCACGCCGATACCGTGAAAAAGGTGTAGCTCGGTGTCTGAGTCATTTTGCTGATCATAGATACGAACATCAGCATGATACTGCTCCTGATTGAACTCACGGTAATCCTCGTAAACCAAGTACTCAGGGTACCAACGGTAGCCAAGTCTGGTCATGAGAGCGATCAGGATAGCTGGAAACCCAGGGGCATTACGAGCCCAAGTGCGAAGCACAAGCTGTGTCGTAGGACGTGGTGGAAACAAACGATCCATCTGAAATAGAGGAAATTCAGATTTGTCAAATGACAATGAGAAGTTTAACACAACTCGGAGAGAAAGGTTAAACAAAACAATGGAAAGGAAAATGATTATAAGACTAATCAGATCAATGACAGGGAAATCGCACAGATATCCAGCACTCCGGGTAGATGGGATTTACGAGATCCTAAGTGTCAGCGTTAGTAAAATTTATTTAACCCGAATAGAAGAGAGATCAGAGTCCCAGAGTATTGACGAGGAATAAAAGATCCTAATACCACCCAGTTGGCAACGTGGGCCCGTAAGCCACACAGCCAAGTTAGTAAATTAGTTTTTCGGTTTCTAGACTCAACTTCGGCCAAGGAATTGGAAGGGGGCTTCCTACAGGCAGTCGGCTCTGATACCAACTTGTGGCGCCCCCGACTCAATCGTACACTAATCATACACGCAAACGTGTACGATCAAGCACAGGGATTCACGGGAAGATATCACAACACAACTCTAACACAATTTAAACGGAGGTCCACAATATTACAGACCAGGGATCCGAAGATCCGAATACATAAGTCAGTCATACAAATATTATCTGAGTACAGACATAGTTAGACAAGTTTTGCCTTAAGAAGGCTAGCACAAACAGCGACACTAGATCAAAAGGCGTTGGTCTCCTGCCTGGGAGCCTCCGATCCTACTCCTGGTCATCTGGCTCGATCCAGTAGTAAGTACCCTCTGGACCCTCCTGGTAGTAAGCTCCGGTGGTGGCATCTGGCTCCTGGACTCCATCGTCTGTTTGTATCATCAATGTGGGGTATATGGGGAAAAGAGAAAGTAAAGCAACCGTGAGTACTCATCCGAAGTACTCAGCAAGCAAGGATCTAAACTAGATATGCAACATTATCAATGGAGAAAGGCTGTATATGTGGACTGGGCTGCAGAAATGCCAGAATAGAGAGAAGGCCTAGTCCTACCGAAGACTAGCATCTTCAAACATCTTCACAAGGCCATCATCTTGCAGCAGTAGAAGAGAGTAGAATAGCATTTTATTTAGCAAACATGTTGAAGTACAGCTTAAAGATCCTTCCTCGACTCCCAAGCGAGAAAGCGATCCCGAAGCTTCAATTAAGTAACAAGTATCCAGTTTAAGTAGTAGATCGGGATACACAAACTGAGCGTCCTTTACCATAGGACCGGCTATCGATAGAAGATTCATCCCTGCAGGGGTGCACTACTGTTACCCAACACGCTCGATCAACTCTGGCCGGACACACTTGCTGGGTAATGCCCGTCCTCGGAAGATCAACACAAAGCAGCGCTCTACCTAGGCTCGGCAGAGAGGTCAGCACGCCGGACTAACCTATGCACCCAGAGGTCTCGAGCCATCGCCCTGGGCACCCTGCGCGTTGCGAGACTGGCCGGGGTGCAGGCGCGACACTGTACTCGTCAGTGAAGTATCCAGCCCAATCCTGACAATCAGCCCGCACGGTGAATCGTGACGTCAGACGAGCTTTCGGAGAAACGTACTTCGCAGAGGGTCCCATAACCATTATCCCGCGTGGTGGTAGTGCGTATAGGGCACGTCGACCCACTCAGATCACACACCCAAATCCAATAGGCTCAATTAGTATCACGCGGAGACAATCAGAGTCTCTGATGCTCCGCCACAATGTCACACTCGAGTGCCCTTCCGGCACCCGAAATCATAGATCCCCAGCGGGTACCCACCAGGGTGGACCCGCCTGTAACAATGGTCAAAGTAATCGTGTGGTCATAACATCAAGGGGGAAACCCGAGGAATCACCCTCGGAGGATTCCACTCGACGAAAACATCAGGGTGAACGTATGAGGTATCACCCTCGAGGTTCACACTGAGGGTTGCACGACAAAGTCGTATCGGAAGTGGAGAAGGAGGAATCACCCTTGATGACCACGACCGAACAGCTACACTGCAGAGTATTCATCGGGAGTGCGTTACGAGGTATCACCCTCGGCACTCGATAGTTACTACGCAGAGTCGTACAACTAAGGGGGTGTGAAGTGAGGTGTCGGTCTCTGGTCGACGATCACGTTGATCGAGTCGTCGATGATCAAGCAGGGGCAACAAAGGAAAGGTGGTGGGGTCACTCATGGTTCATTCCAACCTAAACTAAACAGTTTATCATAGGCAGGTAAGGTAGCAATGAACAGGTTACAACAGCAGGCTATGCATCAGAATAGGAGCATACATTAACAGTAGCAAAATCTAATGCAAGCAGGAGAATAGAATGGGCGATATCTGGATGCTCAAGGGGGGGGGGGGCTTGCCTGGTTGCTCTGGCAAGAGGGGAAGGTCGTCAACGGGCTGCTCGTCGGTAGAGTAGTCGTATCCTGGTGCAGCGTCGTCGGTCTCAGCGTCTATCGAGAGAGAGAAGGAGGGGAGAGAAACAATAAATTCACGGCAATAATGCAAACAATATGTATGACATGCCTAAATGATATGCCGGGGTGTTCTACTGCCCAACTAAATGATTTAGTTAATTTAGGAATTTATTTGGATTTATTTAATTAAAGTTGGACACTATTCATTTACTGAAAACGGTCTAAAAGTTCAACGTTCTTATAGCTGCGGGCGTCTGACCAGAATACGGAGGGCGTATCCGGGTTCGTATCAGAATTCTGAGCAAGTTTCATGTATAAAGTATTTTCATCGGAGTTACGGATTATTTAATATGATTTCCTAAAGTTTTTATTAATTTTTGGAATTTATTTAATTATTTAAATCAACATTATCCGAAACAGTGTTGCGATGACATCAGCATGACATCACGCTGATGTCAGCGGGCGTCCTGACAGGGTGGGTCCCACCTGTCATAGACTGTTAGCTTAATTAGGATTAACTAATTAGATTACTGTTTAATTTAAACTAATTAATTAGATTAGATTAGTCTAAACAGAGTTAATTAACCTAATTATGATTAATTAACTAATTAATTATTTATTTATTTTTATTTTTATTATTATTTTTTTTCATTTTTTTTTCTAAAACGTATTTGGGCCGGGCCCGCTGTCAGTGGCCAGGGGGGTTTCGGGCCCAGCGGCCAGGGGCACAGGGGCGCGAGGCCCCACCTGGCGGTGGCCCAGGGGCCACGGGCGGGCGCGCGTGCACGGGCGCGCGGGAGGCGGGCGCGGGCGCGCGGCGAGGGGCAGGGGCGAGCGCGGGCAGCGACAGGCGGCAGGCGGGCGCAGCAGCTGCAGCGGAGCCGCAGCAGCAGCGCGGGGCACGGCGGCGGAGCACGGGCAGGCGAGGCGAGCGGGAGGGGGCCGCGGGCGGCGAGCAGCAGAGGGAGAGGCGAGGCGAGGCCGACGCGGTCGGGCGCGCGCGCGAGGGAGGGAGGCAGAGGCCGAGGCCGGGCCTCACCGGCGTTGTAGATGACCGGGCGGCGAGGCGTGATGGAGCGGCTTGGGGAGGAGGTCGGAGACGTCCGGCGAGGCGAGCAGCGCGGTCCGGCGAGCGGGATGAGGCGCCGCGGCGAGGCAGCGGCGTGCGGCGGCGGTTGAGCACGTCGGGGCACGGTCGGGGACGAGCGCGCGCAGGCGCGGGGCTGGCCCGATCCGGTTCTGGATCGGGTGGGGGGGAGTGAGCGAGGGGGGGTTCTGTCGGTGGGGGGGTGGGGATTAGGGTTTGGCCTCCTGGGGGAGGCCATATAGGGGAGAGGTGGGCCGGTGGCCCAGTTGGGCCGTGGGGGGGGGGGAGGGGGGCTTTCTTTTTCTCCTTTTTCTGTCTCGTTTTTCTTTTTCTTTTTATTTATTCTCTTTTCTCAGTTTAGTAAATAGTTAGGCCTCATATTGAATTTTGCAAAACATAGGAACTGCTCCAACAAATACTAGGCATTACCTAACGCTACCAAAAATTGGTTTGGAGACAATATGAGCTCACACAATTTTTATAATAATTAAAATGCATCATTCCTTACTGTTTTAATTATGTTAGTGCCACCTAATTATTTTATTATTTGTTGGTTACAATTTTAGACTAGCCTCTGCAATATTTGTTATTTATCGAACATTTTAGTTTTTATGTTGGACAACTTTTATATTTCACTTTTCATTTAAATTTGAATTTGACTTAGGAGTTGAAATGCAATATGATGCTAATGATGATTATGCAGTGTTAATCATGCTGACATGTCATTATCAAAAGTGAATACTGTTGCTAATCACCGGGGGTGTTACAGTCTTCAATCATCGGTATGCGTGACAACTATGCGTCTCCCATTCGAAAGGGTTACATCTATAAATATGCATGCATTTGCATATTTATAACCGTGATTCTTTCGAATTGTCCAACGTTATCCATGGACAGCCCGAGTATCTGTAGATTGGGTTCGTTTTCCCATATGCTCTGCTCCGGATCCGATGCAGAATTTCGTCAGTGCCTCCCTGTTGTTCTCCGGGTACACATCCTCTCTGCTTATTGCCGAGACGTGTATCAGGAGAACAGCGGGGAGGTGCTGCCAAAATTTTGCGTCAGATCCGGAGCAGAGCATGGGAAAATGAACCCAATCTACACATACTTGGGTGGGATTAGGACCTATCTTTACCTATTAGCGTCTAGGTTGCATGGACGTAATAAAAGTGACAAACTCCATTAACTGATGGATATGGTTTGCTGAATTATGTATATATTTCATGTGTGTCCAGTAGCTACGCAATATGAGTGATCATGCGTGGATGTACACCGGTCACACTAGTCAGAAAGAATTGACCGATGAATGGTTAAAAAAACCAGGGGGTTTGTGAGAGCCGTATTTGCAAATGGCCAGACAATAAGCTGGTGCCCCTGTGCCCGGTGCGACAACTATCATAGGAGGGACGAGCTTGTAATGAGTAAACACCTACAGAAGTTTGGTTTTACGCCTGGTTATACGGTCTGGACATTTCATGGTGAGTCTGCCCAACATGCCAGAGCCGAGGTGGTTCGTCGTCGCACCGACGAGCATGGTACCGGGATGGAAGACATGGTGCAACACTTTGATGATGCTCGGGACTCGGACGATGAGATGGAGGAATCTGCAAAGGCCTTCAATGAAATGTTGGAGTCTTCAAAACGTCCTCTCCACGAGCACACTAAGCTTTGTCAGCTGGATGCCATCTCACAAATAATGGCTCTGAAGGCTCAATTCAACTTCGGCAGAGAATGCTATGATGCGATGATGACAGTATTTGGACGTTTTATACCCAAAGGCCATGTACTACCTGCAAACCTGTACCAGTCAGACAAAATCCTCCGTGCTCTTAAGATGCCCTATGCGAAGATACATGCCTGTGAGAAAGGATGTGCCTTATTTAGGCTTCAGTATGCGGACTTGAACTATTGTCCCATTTGCAAGTCATCCACGTATGTTGTGGTAGACAACGGTATGGGTGAGAAGACGCAGACCAAAATCCCCGTTAATGTTCTTCGGTATATGCCAATCGTACCAAGACTTCAACATCTTTTCATGGTCGAAGAGACGGCCAGATAGATGACATGGCACAAAACGGGCAAAAGAACCCAACTAGATGCAGATGGGAAGCTGATGATGGTGCACACATCGGACGGTGAAGCGTGGAAGGGCTTCGATGCATTACATGATGAAAAAGCGGTAGATCCAAGGCATCCTCGAGTCGCCATCAGCACGGATGGGTTCAGTGTGTTTGGTCTAACGGCAGCCCAATACAGTTGTTGGCCCGTATTTGTCATTCCGCTCAATCTCCCACCCGGACAGATTATGCAAAAAAGAACATTTTCCTCACGTTGATAATTCCAGGGCCCAACTATCCGGGGAAGAATATGAATGTGTACATGTAGCTGCTGAAGGATGAATTGCAAGAAGCCCGGGATAATGGGTTCAAGAGATACGACGCCTTTAGCAAACAGAACTTCATAATGCGTGTCTGGTACATGTACTCGACGCATGACTTGCCGGCGTATGCGCTATTCGTTGGCTGGTGTGTGCATGGAAGGTTCCCGTGCCCCACATGCAAGGGAGCTCTTGAGTTTCGTTGGCTTCAGGCCGGTCGCAAGTTTTCTTTCTTCGACTTGCATAGACAGTTCCTGGATCCTTGCCATAAGTTCAGGAAAGACAAGAAGAACTCCATCAAAGGTAGAGTTGTTAAAAACTCTGCACCACCTGCGTTGACATGCCAAGAGACCCTAGATCAGTAAAACGCTCTCGAGCCAGATCCAGAGCGTCCAGGGTATTTCAAGGGGTATAATTCGAAACACGCCTGGACTCACAAGACATGCTTGTGGGATCTGCCTTCCTTCAAAGACCTCCTTTGCCCACACAACATCGACGTGATGCACACTGAAAAGAATATCGCCGAGGCACTTTTTGGTACATTGTTCGGCATAGAGGGGAAGTCTAAGGATAATACTAAGGCTAGAGTCGATCTGGAGGCGCTATGTGATAGAACGTTACAAAACATGCAACCACCGAAAGGAAAGCAAAACTGGACAAAGCCAAAGGCATGGTTCAATCTTGGAAGGCCATCTATGAGGGAAATTATCTTGTGGGTGAAAATGCAGTTGATGTTCCCCGATGGGTATGCAGCGAATCTAAAGAGGGGAGCGAGTCTTGAAAAATTGAAAATATTTGATCTCAAGAGTCATGATTGTCACATATGGATTGAGCGGCTAATGCCGGTGATGTTGCGTGGCTTCATCCCTGAGGATGAATGGCTAGTACTAGCAGAGCTGAGCTATTTCTTCCGTGTTCTTTGTGCGAAAGAACTATCACTTGGCCTGCTAGAAGAAATGGAAGAGTTGGCGCCGGAGTTGATCTGCAAGTTAGAGAAGATCTTTCCGCCGGGCTTCTTTAATCCAATGCAGCACTTGATTTTGCATCTCCCGACCGAGGCAAGATTGAGGGGGCCCGTGCAAAATCGTTGGTGCTACACAACTGAGAGGTTGAAGAAGCCGCTTCGAGCAAAATGTAAAAATAAACGTAGAATTGAAGCATCGATGGCCGAGGCATTCATTACTGAGGAGGCGGCAAACTTCGTGACAGCACACTACAAAGCCAAAAATCATCATTTGCATAATCCGAAGCCTCGGTACAATGCTGGCGATCCTAAAAAGGGTGGATCCAACCTCAGCCTATTCAAAGGGAATCTCGCACCAGCCGGTGCTTCTAATTCCTTAATGTTGGATGTCGAAGAATGGCGGACCATTTCATTGTATATCTTCAACAACCTAACAGAAGTGCGGCCGTACATCGAGTAAGTTCTCGGTACATTGTTTCGCAACTTCTAATTCCTTTGAACTACTCTTATTCCCGGATATATTTGATATAGTCGATACGTCGCCAAATTCTCGTATGGAGCGGTGATCCAAAAGGATTCCGTCGAAGAGTATGAGCTTCTGGCAAAGCATGGAGGCGGCTATCCCGGTTTCATCTCTTGGTTCAAACAAACGGTAATTTCCATTATACTATTTCATTTCTTCGTCTAATTTGCGGCTAATGCAACAATCCTTTCATATTAAACTTGTAGGCTAATTCAGAGTTTATGGACGCCGAATTGAGACAAGTCGCTAATGGTTTTGACTTTAAGGTCTGTTCATTTGACAAATACGACATCAACGGGTATCGCTTTCATACCTGTGGCAAAGAGCTATCTATGGCCGATCAAAAGTGTACAAATTGTTGTGTCTCTGCTATCGGCGAAGGAGATACCGAGTATTATGGAATAGTTGAAGCAATTTATGAACTTCAATTCTATGGTGCAAACCCACTAAACGTCGTAGTCTTCAAATGTTATTGGTTCCATCCGAAGGAGACTAGAAGGACTCATGAACATATAGGGCTAGTGAAAATCAAACAAAGCACCCATTTGGATGTTCCCGATGTCTATATTACGGCTCAACAGGCAACTCAGGTTTTCTATCTACCGTGGGCCTGTCAAAGTGATCCAAATCTCAATGGTTGGGATGTCGTTTATGAAGTGCCCCCACGTGTTAGACCACCTCCCCCCAATGAAGAGGATTATGGACCTCACATTAACCCATACACATATGAAGGAGAATTCTTCCAAGAAACACGTCTTTCCAAAAAACGTTTCAAGAACCGTTCTACTTCACCCTAGAACATTGAAGTAGACAACGACAATGAATCCGACTGCACCCTTGAGCCGGAACAAGAAGAGCCGGAACTAGAAGAGCTTACTGCTGCGGATGACCTGTCAATGCTTGACCGATTACGTAAAGGAGGCCTTCCACATGTAGATGCATTTATTGATGATGATGATGATGAGCACGTCATTACTGATAGTGATGATGATGATGCATTTATTGATCCTGGAGCATATATAGACGATGAAGAGTAATATTAGTAATGTCAGGTATTCAATTATTATTATGTAGATATATATTATTAATTAGTTCATGTTATTAGGTATTCAATTTTTTATTATGTTCATGATGATGATACACTTAATTTTTTTATTATGTTTATGTTGTACTAATTTTGTTTACTCTTTGTCATTGCAGGTGTTAACAGATGGTGGGCGTGGGTCGAGACTGCTCCGAGCCTCCTTCCTCGGCGCGTGCTGGGAGGGATGCTTCCATTCCACCCCAGCACCTCCGGAGAGCGCTGCTAGACAGTATGCAGACCCCACCGGCGGTCGCTGATGACCCACAAGTATATGGGATCAATTGTAGCCTTTTCGATAAGTAAGAGTGTCGAACCCAACGAGGAGCAGAAGGAAATGACAAGTGGTTTTCAGCAAGGTAATGTCTGCAAGTGCTGAAATTGTAAGTAACAGAGTAGTTTGATAGCAAGATAATTTTTAACGAGCAAGTAACAGAGTAGTAACAAAAGTGCAGCAAGGTAGCCCAATCCTTTTGAGGCAAAGGACAGGCCAAAACGGTCTCTTATAATAAGCAAAGCGTTCTTGAGGGTACACGGGAATTTCATCTAGTAACTTTCACCATGTTGATTCGATTTGTGTTCGCTACTTTGATAATTTGATATGTGGGTGGACCGGTGCTTAGGTGCTGTTCTTACTTGAACAAGCCTCCTACTTATGATTAACCCTCTCGCAAGCATCCGCATCTACGAGAAAAGTATTAAGAATAAATTCTAACCATAGCATTAAACTTTTGGATCCAATCGGTCCCTTACGGAATAGCGCATAAACTGGGGTTTAAGCTTCTGTCACTCTCGCAACCCATCATCTACTTACTACTCCACAATGCATTCCCTTCGGCCCAAATATGGTGAAGTGTCAGGTAGTCGACGTTCACATGACACCACTAAGGGAATCACAACATACATACTATCAAAATATCAAACACATATCAAGTTCACATGATTACTTGCAACATGATTTCTCCCGTGACCTCAAGAACAAAAGTAACTACTCACAAATGATAATCATGATCAAGATCAGAGGGGTATTAAATAGCATATTGGATCTAAACATATAATCTTCCACCAAATAAACCATATAGTAATCAACTACAAGATGTAATCAACACTACTAGTCACCCACAAGCACCAATCTATAGTTCCGGTAACAAGATTGAACACAAGAGATGAACTAGGGTTTGAGATGAGATGTTGCTGTTGAAGATGTTGATGGAGATTGCCCTCCCCAAGATGGGAGAGTTATCGGTGATGATGAGGACGATGATTTCCCCCTCCGGGAGGGAAGTTCCCCCGGCGGAATCGCTCCGCCGGAGGGAAAAAGTGCTCCTGCCCAAGTTCCGCCTCGAGACGGTGGCGCTCCATTCCGAAAGTACTCCCATTATTTTTTCTAGGTCAAAATGACTTATATACCAGAAGATGGGCACCGGAGGTGGGCCTGGGTGAGCACAATCCACCAGGGCGCGCCTGGGCTCCCTGGCGCGCCCAGGTGGGTTGTGCCCACTTGGTGGGCCCCCTCTGGTGCTTATTTGCTCCAATATTCTTCAAATATTCCATAAAAAATCTCCGTAAAGTTTCAGCTTGTTTGGAGTTGTGCAGAATAGGTGGCCTGACGTAGCTTTTCCATGTCCAGATTTCCAGCTGCCGGAATTCTCCCTCTTTGTGTGTACCTTGCATATTATGAGAGAAAAGGCATTAGAATTACTCCAAAAAGCATTATTAAGCATAAAAACATCATAAGTAACAGTAGGAAAACATGATGCAAAAAGGACGTATCAACTCCCCCAAGCTTAGACCTCGCTTGTCCTCAAGCGAAAACCGAAATCGAAAAACATGTCCACATGCTTAGAGAGAGAGGTGTCGATAAAAACAAAATACGGACATAGAAGCATCATGTAGATTATTATAACAGCAACAAATTTAAACATAAGACTTTTATCATAAACTTCTCATAAATAAGTGGCAGTTCATCACACAATTGAAGTATAAAGCATAAACTCTATTAGGAACCAACAAACTATATTCTCAGTCAACTTTGCAACTACAATTCATCATATTTTTAGGAAGGGTCACGTATCGGAGCCTTTAGGCAAGTCCACATACTCAACCATCATATTGTCTTCTATGATTGCTAACACTCACCGCATACACATGAGCAAAATGTTTCAGCCAGACACATAGAAAGATAGGGGCTTATAGTTTCACCACCCAACGTATTCACCTCAAGGGCGATGTCAACAATAATAACTTATGCCACCCATATTCAACTGGACATATGTGCCTAGATCTTTCCTCACCACATGATGCTTGCCAAAGGATAAAAATAAAAGGAAAAGAGAGAAGAACATTGACTCTTTGCATAAAAGTAAAAGATAGGCCCTTCGCAGAGGGAAGCAGAGGTTGCCATGCGCTTATTTGTTTGTATGCTCAACCCCTTAGTGCAAAAGAACGTCATGTTGTATTGCCCCTTGTGATGGCAACCTTTATTATGCAGTCTGTCGCTTTTATTCTTCACCATCACAAGTTCGTACAACGCTCAATTTTCCTTTACACTAAATGATCTCACACTTTTAGAAGTAATTTTTATTGCCTTATTGCACCGATGACAACTTACTTGAGGGATCTTGCTCAATCCCTACGTAGGTATGGTGGACACTTGAAAATAAGATTTGGGTTTAAGGGTTTTTGGATGCACAAGTAGTATCTCTACTTAGTGCGGAATTTTTGGCTAGCAAAGATAGGGGGCAAGCACCACATGTTGAAGGATCTATGACAATATAACTTCTATGTGAATATGAACAAGCATAAATCATTACATTGTCTTCCTTGTCCAACGTCAACAATTTTGGCATATAATAATTTGATGGGGGCTCACAATCACAAAAGATTTCTAGAATAGTATATTTATATGTGAATCTTCTCTTCCCTTCTTAATTCTTTCATGAGTCGCATCATTGACCAACGCTATGTTTGTCAATCTCTAATAAATTTTTCTACTCATACTTTTCCTTATGTGGTGCCATCACCTACCATAAGATTAGCATATGATCTTTTTCTTTTATTTCCTTTCTTTTTATTGCAACATGAATGTAAAGAAAGCAAAAACTCAATATTAAACTTTATTATATATCTTGCACACGATTACAAGGATAGACCACTAAGCAAGTTCTCGAAAAGAAAGGATCGAACTAAACTTTTATTCATCTAAAGCAAAAGATCAAACTAAAATAAGTAAAGGCAAAAAGATAGTGGGGATGATACGATACCGGGGCACCTCCCCCAAGCTTGGCGGAAGCCAAGGGGAGTGCCCATACCCAAAACTCAAGTGTGAACCACCATCAGTCATTAAAAATCTAGGGACTCCAAACCTTGGGAAAATAACTTCCTTAAGCATTTTAATAGAGGTGTTGTGATCAGCACTACTGGTTGGAATAGCTTCTACCCTTTAGTAACATAATCAACAGCAACAGAAATATGTGTATACCCATTAGAGGAAGGAAAAGGTCCCATGTAATCAAATCCCCAAACATCAATTGGTTCAACAGCAAGTGAGTAATTCATAGGCATTTCTTGACGCTTACCGATATTACCTATTCTTTGACATTTATCACAAGACAAGACAAACTTACGGGCATCCTTGAAGAGAGTAGGCCAATAAAATCTAGATTGCAATACCTTGTGAGCAGTTCTGTCTCCAGCATGATGCCCTCCATAAGCTTCGGAGTGACATTTCCGTAGGATTTGTCCCTGTTCATGCTCAGTTACACAACGTCTAATAATACCATCTACTCCTTCTTTATAAAGATGTGGGGTCATCCCGAAAGTAATGTCTTAAATCATAGAAGAATTTTTTCTTTTGTTGGTATGTAAAGCTATGTGGTAAATATTCAGCAACAATGTAATTAGCATAGTCAGCATACAAAGGAGTGTTATTAGAAACATTTATTGCAGCTAACTGCTTATTAGGAAAACTATCATCAATAGGTAGTGGGTCATCAAGCACATTTTCATGCCTAGACAAGTTATCAGCTACGGGCTTCTCAGCTCCTTTCCTATCAATGATTTGTAAATCAAATTCTTGTAGCAAGAGAACCCATCAAATAAGTCTAGGTTTAGCATCTTTCTTTTCCATAAGATATTTAATAGCAGCATGATCGGTGTGAACAATTACTTTTGAATCAACAATATAAGATCTAAATTTATCACAAGCAAACACCAGTGCTAGAAATTCCTTTTCAGTAGTAGTATAATTCTGTTGTGCACTGTCTAGAGTTTTACCAGCATAATGAATAACATTCAGTTTCTTATCAACTCTTTGTCCTAGAATAGCACCAACAGCATAATCACTAGCATCACACATAATTTCAAAAGGCAAGTTCCAATCAGGTGGTTGAACAATAGGTGCAGAAATTAAGGCTTTCTTGAGTGTTTCGAAGGCTTCTAAACAATCATCATCAAAAACAAAAGGAGTTTCCTTTTGCGAAAGCTTTGTAAGAGGCCTAGAAATTTTAGCAAAGTCTTTGATAAATGTCCTATAGAAACCAGCATGACCTAGGAAACTACGAATACCTTTGATATCCTTAGGGCATGGCATTTTCTCAATTGCATCAACCCTAGCTTTGTCCACTTCAATACCTCTTTTAGGAATTTTATGGCCCAAAACAATACCTTCATTAACCATAAAGTGGCACTTCTCCCAATTCAAGACAAGATTTATTTGCTCGCATCTCTACAAAACTCGATCAAGATTGCTTAAACAATCATCAAAAGACTTCCCAGAAACAAAGAAGTCATCCTTGAAAACCTCAACAATCTTTTCACAAAAGTCAGAGAATATAGCAGTCATACATCTTTGAAAGGTAGCAGGTGCATTGCATAAACCAAAAGGCATACGTCTATAAGCATAAGTTCCAAAGGGACAAGTGAAAGTGGTCTTTTCTTGATCAGGTTGAGAAACAGGTATTTGTGAAAAATCAGAATATCCATCAAGGAAGCAAAAGTGTGTGTGCTTAGATAATCTTTCTAGCACTTGATCAATAAATGGCAAAGGGTAATGAACATTTCTAGTTGCTTTATTTAATTTTCTGAAATCAATTACCATTCTATAGCGTGTAACAATTCTTTGTGGAATAAGTTCATTCTTATCATTAGGAACAATAGTAACACCTCCTTTCTTAGGAACACAATGAACAGGACTTACCCATCTACTATCAGCTATAGGATAGATTATACCTGCTTCCAGAAGTTTTAAGATTTCCGTTCTTACCACTTCCTTCATTTTCGGATTTAACCGACGTTGGTGATCAACAATGGGTTTAGCATCAGGTTCCATATTAATCTTGTGCTGACATAGAGTGGGACTGATGCCCTTTAAATCATCAAGAGTATACCCAATAGTAGCTCGGTGCTTCCTTAGAACTTTCAATAATCTTTCTTCTTCATGTTCTGAAAGGTTAGCACTAATAATAACAGGATATATCTTCTTTTCATCAAGATAAGCATATTTCAAAGTGTCTGGCAATTGTTTTAATTCAAACACAGGATCACCTTTAGGTGGAGGAGGACCTCCTAGAGTTTCAATAGGCAAATTGTGTTTAAGCAGAGGACGTTGTTCAAAGAAAATCTTATCTATTTCATTTCTCTCATGCATATGTAAATCATTTTCCTGGTCTAGCAAATATTGTTCTAAAGGATCAGTAGGAGGCACAGAAATAGAAGCAAGACCAATTATTTCATCCTTACTAGGCAATTCTTTTTCATGAAGCTTTCTACTAAACTTGGAAAAATTAAACTCATGAGACTCATCACCAAAGCTAACTCCGACAGTTTGTTTTTCACAATCTATTTTAGCATTAATGGTGTTCAAGAAAGGTCTACCAAAGATAATGGGACAAAAGTCATCTTGTGGGGAACCAAGAACAAGGAAATAAGTAGGGTATCTTATTTTCCCACACAAGACTTCAACATCTCTAACAATCCCAATTGGTGATATAGTGTCTCTATTAGCAAGTTTAATAGTAACATCTATGTCTTCTATTTCTGCGGGTGCTATGTCATTCATAATTTCTTGATATAAGGAATAAGGAATAGCACTCACACTAGCACCTATGTCACATAGACCAAGATAACAGTGATCTCCTATTTTAACTGAGACAACAGGCATGCCAACAACAGGTCTATGATTATCCTTTTTATCAGGTTTGGCAATTCTAGCGGCTTCTTCACAGAAGTAAATAACATGCCCATCTACGTTTTCTTCCAGGAGATCCTTAATCATAGCAACACTAGGTTCTACTTTAATTTGTTCATCAGGTTTAGGTGTTCTAATATAACTTTTGTTAACCACAGTTGAAACTTTAGCATGTTCCTTTATCTTAACAGGGAAAGGTGGTTTCTTAATATAAGCAGTAGGAACAACTGGATCAACATTATAAATTATGGTTTCCTCTTTAATTGGTACCGGTTCTTTAACTTCTTCTTTAATAGGTGGGTGATATTTGAACCACTTCTCCTTAGGGAGATCAACATGAGTAGCAAATGATTCACAAAAGGAGGCTACTATCTCAGAGTCAAGTCCATATTTAGTGCTAAACTTTTGAAAAGCATCGTTATTCATAAAAGATTTAACACAATCATACTTATGCTTAATACCTGACTCTTTACCTTCGTCGAGTTCCCAATCTTCAGAGTTGCATTTAATTCTTTCCAAAAGATCCCATAGGAATTCAATAGTCTTCTTCATAAAAGAACCAGTACAAGAAGTATGAAGCATGGATTGATCATCACGAGAAAGCCGAGCATAAAAGTTCCGGATAATAATTTCTCTTGAGAGCTCATGGATGGGGCATGAATATAACATTTACTTAAGCCTCCCCTAAGCTAGAGCGATACTTTCTCCTTCACGAGGCCAAAAATTATATATATAATTCTGATCAAGATGAACTAGATGCATAGGATAAATTTTTTGGTGGAACTCGAATTTCAATCGATTCCAAGATCTGATATCATCGCATAGCCTATACCATGCCAATGCTTTTCCCTTCAAAGATAAAGGGAAAACCTTTTTCATAACTTCATCTCCGGGTAAACTTGCAAGCTTAAACAATCCTCAAATTTGTTCCACATATATCAAGTGCATATCGGGATGTTCGGTTCCATCTCCTGCATAAGGATTAGCTAGTAGTTGTTCTATCATACCCCACGGAATTTCATATTCAATATTTTCAGTAGGTGCAGTAGGTTGCGGGGTAGCTAATTGTGGTTCCGGTGGAGGTGAAGATACCCCGAACAAACCCCTCAAAGGATTGTTTTCCATAGTAATAAGTGACAATAAATTTCAGCACACTATATAAATGTTTCCTTACCAAATTCCACTTACCAAAGGAGCATCACTCCCCGGCAATGGCGTCAGAAAATAGCCTTGATGACCCACAAGTATAGGGGATCAATTGTAGCTCTTTTCGATAAGTAAGAGTGTCGAACCCATCGAGGAGCAGAAGGAAATGACAAGTGGTTTTCAGCAAGGTAATGTCTGCAAGTGCTGAAATTGTAAGTAACAGTAGTTTGATAGCAAGATAATTTGTAACAAGCAAGTAACGATAGTAGTAACAAAAGTGCAGCAAGGTAGCCCAATCCTTTTGAGACAAAGGACAGGCCAAAACGGTATCTTATAATAAGCAAAGCGTTCTTGATGGTACATGGGAATTTCATCTAGTCACTTTCACCATGTTGATTCGATTTGTGCTCGCTACTTTGATAATTTGATATGTAGGTGGACCGGTGCTTAGGTGATGTTATTACTTGAACAAGCCTCCTACTTATGATTAACCCTCTCGCAAGCATCTACAACTACGAGAAAAGTATTAAGAATAAATTCTAACCATAGCATTAAACTTTTGGATCCAATCGGTCCCTTACGGAATAGCGCATAAACTGGGGTTTAAGCTTCTGTCACTCTCGCAACCCTTCATCTACTGACTACTCCACAATGCATTCCCTTAGGCCCAAATATGGTGAAGTGTCATGTAGTCGACATTCCATTGACACCAGTAAGGGAATCACAACATACATACTATCAAAATATCGAACACATATCAAGTTCACATGATTACTTGCAACATGATTTCTCCCGTGACCTCAAGAACAAAAGCAACTAATCACAAATGATAATCATGCTCAAGATCAGAGGGGTATTAAATAGCATACTGGATCTGAACATATAATCTTCCACCAAATAAACCATATAGTAATCAACTACAAGATGTAATCAACACTACTAGTCACCCACAAGCACCAATCTATAGTTTCGGTAAAAAGATTGAACACAAGAGATGAACTAGGGTTTGACATGAGATGGTGCTGTTGAAGATGTTGATGGAGATTGCCCTCCCCAAGATGGGAGAGTTGTTGGTGATGATGATGATGATGATTTCCCCCTCCGGGAGGGAAGTTCCCCCGGCGAAATCGCTCCGCCGGAGGGCAAAAGTGCTCCTGCCCATGTTCCACCTTAAGACGGCGGCGCTCCGTCCTGAAAGTCCTCCCCTTATTTTTTCTAGGTCAAAATGACTTATATACGAGAAGATGGGCACCAGAGGTGCGCCTGGGTGAGCACAACCCACCAGGGCCCGCCCAGGTGGGTTGTGCCCACCTGGTGGGCCCCCTCTGGTACTTATTTGCTCCAATATTCTTCAAATATTCCAAAAAAATCTCCGTAAAGTTTTAGCTTGTTTGGAGTTGTGCAGAATAGGTGGCCTGACGTAGCTTTTCCATGTCCAGATTTCCAGCTGCCGGAATTCTCCCTCTTTGTGTGTACCTTGCATATTATGAGAGAAAAGGCATTAGAATTACTCCAAAAAGCATTATTATGCATAAAAACATCATAAATAACAGTAGGAAAACATGATGCAAAAAGGACGTATCAGTAATGTCTGCAAGTACTGAAATTGTAAGTAGCAGAGTAGTTTGATAGCAAGATAATTTGTAACGAGCAAGTAACGGTATTACTAATAAAAGTGCAGCAAGGTACCCCAATCCTTTTGAGGCAAAGGACAGGCCAAAACGGTCTCTTATAATAAGCAAGGCGTTCTTGAGGGTACACGGGAATTTCATCTAGTCACTTTCATCATGTTGGTTAGATTTGTGTTCGCTACTTTGATAATTTGATATGTGGGTGGACCGGTGCTTAGGTGCTGTTCTTACTTGAACAAACATCCTACTTATGATTAACCCCCTCGCAAGCATCCGCAACTACGAGAAAAGTATTAAGAATAAATTCTAACCATAGCATTAAACTTTTGGATCCTATCGGTCCCTTACGGAATAGCGCATAAACTAGGGTTTAAGCTTCTGTCACTCTCGCAACCCATCATCTAATAACTACTCCACAATGCATTCCCTTAGGCCCAAATATGGTGAAGTGTCATGTAGTCGACGTTCACATGAAACCACTAAGGGAATCACAACATACACACTATCAAAATATCGAACACATATCAAGTTCACATGATTAGCAACAATGTAATTAGCATAATCAGCATACCAAGGAGTGTTATTAGAAACACTTATTGTAGCTAACTGCTCATCAGGAAAACTATCATCATTAGGTAGTGGGACATCAAGGATATTTTCAAGCCTAGACAAGTTATCAGCTACGGGGTCCTCAACTCCCTTTCTATCAATAATATGTAAATCAAATTCTTGTAGCAAGAGAACCCATCTAATAAGTCTAGGTTTAACATCTTTCTTTTCCATAAGATATTTAATAGTAGCATGATCGGTGTGAACGATAACTTTAGAGTCGATAATGTAAGATCTAAATTTATCACAAGCAAACACCACTGCTAGAAATTATTTTTAAGTAGTAGCATAATTTCGTTGTGCACTGTCTAGAGTTTTACTAGCATAAGGAATAACATTTAGTTTCTTATCAACTCATTGTCCTAGAATAGCACCAACAGCATAATCACTAGCATCACACATAATTTTAAAAGGCAAGTTCCAGTCAGGTGGTTGAACAATAGGTCTAGAAATTAAGGCTTTCTTGAGTGTTTCGAAGGCTTCTAAACAATCATCATCAAAAACAAAAGGAGTATCCTTTTGAAAAGGTTCGTAAGAGGCCTAGAAATGTTAGAAAAGTCTTTGATAAATCTCCAATAGAAACCAGCATGACCTAAGAAACTACGAATACCTTTGATATCTTTAGGTCTTGGCATTTTCTCAATTGCATCAACCTTAGCTTTGTCCACTTCAATACCTCTTTCAGAGATTTTATGGCCCAGAACAATACCTTCATTAACCATAAAGTGGCACTTCTCCCAATTCAGGACAAGATTTGTTTGCTCACATCTCTGCAAAACTCGATCAAGATTGCTTAAACAATCATCAAAAGACTTCCCGTACACAGAAAAGTTATCCATGAAAACCTCAACAATCTTTTCACAAAAGTCATAGAATATAGCAGTCATACATCTTTGAAAGGTAGCTGGTGCATTGCATAACCCAAAAGGCATACGTCTATAAGCCTAAGTTCCAAAGGGACAAGCGAAAGTGGTCTTTTCTTGATCAGGTTGAGAAACAGGTATTTGTGAGAAACCAGAATATCCATCAAGGAAACAAAAATGTGTGTGCTTTGACAATCTTTCTATCAGTTGATCAATAAAAGGCAGAGGGTAATGATCTTTTCTAGTTACTTTGTTTAATTTTCTAAAATCAATTACCATTCTATAGCCTGTAACAATTCTTTGTGGAATAAGTTCATTCTTATCATTTGGAACAACAGTAATACCTCCCTTCTTAGGGACACAATGAACAGGACTTACCCATCTACTATCAGCTATAGGATAGATTATACCTCTTCCAGAAGTTTTAATATTTCCGTCCTTACCACTTCTTTCATCTTTGGATTTAACCGGCGTTGGTGATCAACAACGGGTTTAGCATCAGGTTCCATATTAATTTTGTGCTGGCATAGAGTGGGACTAATGCCCTTAAGATCATCAAGAGTATATCCAATAGCAGCTCGGTGCTTCCTTAGAACTTTCAATAGTCTTTCTTCTTCATGTTATGAAAGGTTAGCACTAATAATAACAGGATATATCTTTTTCTCATCAAGATAAGCATATTTCAAAGTGTCTCGCAATTGTTTTAATTCAAACACAGGATCAACTTTGGGTTGAGGAGGACCTCCTAGAGTTTCAATAGGCAAATTGTGTTTAAGCAGGGGACGTTGTTCAAAGAAAATATCATCTATTTCATTTCTTTCATGCATATGTAAATCATTTTCATGGTCTAGCAGATATTGTTCTAAAGGATCAGTAGGAGGCACAACAATAGAAGCAAGACCAATTATTTCATCCTTACTAGGCAATTCTTTTTTATGAGGTTTTCTACTAAACTTGGAAAAGTTAAACTCATGAGACTTATCACCAAGGCTGACACCAACAGTTTGTTTCTTACAATCTATTCTAGCATTAACGGTGTTCAAGAAGGGTCTACCAAAGATAATGGGGCAAAAAATCATCTTGCGGGGAACCAAGAACAAGAAAATCAGTAGGATATTTTATTTTCCCACACAAGACTTCAACATCTCTAACAATCCCGATTGGTGATATGGTATCTCTATTAGCAAGCTTAATAGTAACATCTATGTCTTCCATCTCTGCGGGTGCTATGTCATTCATAATTTCTTGATATAAGGTAAAGGGAATAGCACTCACGCTAGCACCTATGTCACATAAACCATGATAACAGTGATCTCCTATTTTAACTGAGACAACAGGCATACCAACAACGGGTCTATGATTATCTGTTTTATCAGGTTTGACAATTCTAGTAGCTTCATTACAGAAGTAGATAACATGCCCATCTATTTTTTCTTCCTGGAGATCTTTAACCATAGCAACACTAGGTTCTACTTTGATTTGTTCATCAGGTTTAGGTGTTCTAATATAACTCTTGTTGACCACAGTTGAAACTTTAGCATCTTCCTTTATCCTAACAGGGAAAGGTGGTTTCTCAATATAAGCAGTAGAAATAACTGGATCAACATTATAAACAATAGTTTCCTCTTTAGCTGGTACCGGTTCTTTAACTTCCTTTTTAATAGGTGGGTGATATTTAAACCACTTCTCCTTAGGGAGATCAACATGAGTAGCAAATAATTCACAGAACGAGGCTACTATCTTAGAGTCAAGTCCATATTTAGTGCTAAACTTTTGAAAAGCATCGGTATCCATAAAAGATTTAACACAATCATACTTAAGCTTAATACCTAACTCTTTACCTTCATCGAGTTCCCAATCTTTAGAGTTGCGTTTAATTCTTTCCAAAAGATCCCACCTGAATTCAATGGTCTTCTTCATAAAGGAACCAGTACAAGAGGTATCAAGCATGGATTGATCATCACAAGAAAGCCGAGCATAAAAATTCTGAATAATGATTTCTCTTGAGAGCTCATGATTGGGGCTTGAATATAACATTGACTTAAGCCTCCCCCAAGCTAGAGCGATACTTTCTCCTTCACGAGGCCAAAAATTATATATATAATTCCGATCACGATGAACTAGATGCATAGGATAAAATATTTGGTGAAACTCCAATTTCAATCGATTCCAATTCCAAGATCCAATATCATCGCATATCCTATACCATGCCAATGCCTTTCCCTTCAAAGATAAAGGGAAAACCTTCTTCTTAACTTCATCTCCGGGTAAACCTGCAAGCTTAAACAATCCACAAATTTCTCCACATATATCAAGTGCATATCAGGATGTTCGGTTCCATCTCCTGCATAAGGATTAGCTAGCAGTTGTTCTATCATACCCGAAGGAATTTTATATTCAATATTTTCAGTAGGTGCAATAGGTTGAGGGGTAATTAATTGTGGTTCCGGTCGAGGTGAAGACACCCCGAACAAACCCCTCAAAGGATTGTTTTCCATAGTAACAAGTGACAATAAATTTCATTACGTAGTTATAATTTTTCATTACCAATTTCCACTTACCAAGAGCGCTTCACTCCCCAGCAACGGCGCTAGAAAATAGACTTGATGACCCACAAGTATATGGGATCAATTGTAGCTTTTCGATAAGTAAGAGTGTCGAACCGAACGAGGAGCAGAAGGAAATGACAAGTAGTTTTCAGCAAGGTAATGTCTGCAAGTATTGAAATTGTAAGTAGCAAAGTAGTTTGATAGCAAGATAATTTGTAACGAGCAAGTAACGGTAGTAGTAATAAAAGTGCAGCAAGGTAGCCCAATCCTTTTGAGGCAAAGGACAGGCCAAAACAGTCTCTTATAATAAGCAAGGCGTTCTTGAGGGTACACGGCAATTTCATCTAGTCACTTTCATCATGTTGGTTCGATTCGTGTTCGCTACTTTGATAATTTGATATGTGGGTGGACCGGTGCTTAGGTGCTGTTCTTACTTGAACAAACCTCCTAATTATGATTAACCCCCTCGCAAGCATCCGCAACTACGAGAAAAGTATTAAGAATAAATTCTAACCATAGCATTAAACTTTTGGATCCAATCGGTCCCTTACGGAATAGCGCATAAACTAGGGTTTAAGCTTCTGTCACTCTCGCAACCCATCATCTAATAACTACTCCACAATGCATTCCCTTAGGCCCAAATATGGTGAAATGCCATGTAGTCGATGTTCACATGGCACCACTAAGGGATTCACAACATACACACTATCAAAATATCGAACACATATCAAGTTCACATGATTACTTGCAACATGATTTCTCCCGTGACCTCAAGAACAAAAGTAACTACTCACAAATGCCAATCATGCTCAAGATCAGAGGGGTATTAAATAGCATATTGGATCTGAACATATAATCTTCCACCAAATAAACCATATAGTAATCAACTACAAGATGTAATCTACACTACTAGTCACCCACAAGCACCAATCTATAGTTCCGGTACAAAGATTGAACACAAGAGATGAACTAGGGTTTGAGAGGAGATGGTGATGTTGAAGATGTTGATGGAGATTGCCCTCCCCAAGATGGGAGAGTTGTTGGTGATTATGATGATGATGATTTCCCCCTCCGGGAGGAAATTCCCGCGGCGAAATCGCTCCGCCGGAGGGCAAAAGTGCTCCTGGCCAAGTTCCGCCTTGAGACGGCGGCGCTCCGTCCCGAAAGTCCTTTCCTCATTTTTTCTAGGTCAAAATGACTTATATACCAGAAGATGGGCACCGGAGGTGGGCCGAGGGGAGCACAACACACCAGGGCGCGCCTGGGCTCCCTGGCGCGCCTAGGTGGGTTGTGCCCACCTGGTGGGCCCCCTCTGGTACTTATTGGCTCCAATATTCCTCATTTATTCTATAAAAAATCTCCGTGAAGTTTCAGTTCATATGGAGTTGTGCAGAATAGGTAGCCTGACGTAGCTTTTTCAGGTCCAGATTTCCAGCTGCCGGAATTCTCCCTTTTTGTGTTTACCTTGCATATTATGAGAGAAAAGGCATTAGAATTACTCCAAAAAGCATTATTATGCATAAAAACATCATAAATAACTGTAGGAAAACATGATGCAAAATGGACGTATCAGTCGCTTCTTCTTTGGCCGAGAGAGGTCGGGGGAAGACGAAGAGGGATGCTAGAGGCGGACGTGGTGGTGGGAGAGGTAGGAAGGCCCCTACGCCTTCCTCGCCGCCACCCCCAGCTGATTCTCTCGACCACAAGACTGCTCCGTCTGAGGTGGACCCATCTGACTTGGACCCGTCTTGGACTCCAATCCACGAGCCTCGGGCCGACGAGCCTCGGATCGCCGAGCCTTCGTCCCACGAGACTCGGGTCCCAGAGTCTTCGTCCCACGAGACTCCGGTCCCAGAGTCTTCATCCCACGTGACTCTGGAGGCTAGTGGCCTTGCTGATGGTGGCGTGGATAGCTTTTCTGAGGATAGCTATAGCGAGGGCGAGCTGGTTGAGGGGGGCAAGAAGGTCTACCAGCGTGGTGGTACAAAGCTCTCGCCCGTGCTGGCGACCCGCGATGAGAGGTGGTTGATTGCACCTAAAGGGGAGAAGTAAGTGCATTTACTCTTTCTTTAACCTTTTGCCTTCATGTTTCTTTAAATTAATATCTAATGTGTTGGCCTTGTCATACTGCAGGGGTTGGAAACACGCCCCTGGTGTCCGCAGGGCCAACTAGGTCCTTGGTGTGCTTTGCCGGCAGAACTTCCCGAGGTGGGTCATGTTGCCCGGTGAGGGTGAGGTTCCACAGCTAGCACTGAGCTGGGAGCTGTACTTGGCTGCCCCGGCCCCGCCAGAGGAGAGGGTCAACGGTGTCTTGTGCGAGACGGTAGCCGACATTGTGATCCGGACATTTTGGGTAATTTCTCCTTTATAGAATTAAAAATCAACAGTACCTAGTGATTGTACCAATCAGTGTTGTCTTGTTTGATTACAGACCTTCTACAGGTGTCTTAAGGAACACGAGGCGGACGCGGCTATGGTTGTCGAAGCCGAGTGCAAGCGCGTACTTCAGAACTTACGACACGAGGCTCGGGTGCAGGCTGTTCGAGACTACTACACCTCGACTAACATTAAGAGGTCCAAGACGAAGTGCCGCGCCAAGTTTGTGAGTAAGGAGAAGTACATGAAGGTAATTACCTATTCTTAAGGCCTTGTACTTAGTTTCCTTGATTTGATTCGTAGGCGTTGCACTGAAATTTCTCTTGTCTAACTTAGGTGCCCCCGAGATGGTGTGCGGATAGGATGGACTGTTGGGAGGCGTTGGTGGATGAGTGGTGCTCTCCCCAATGGCTAGCCGTCCACACCAAGGCCAAGGATAAGCGTGCCCAAATGCAAGGTGTGCCACACCATCAAGGGAGCTCCAACCTGTTTGAGTACGGGGATAACTGGGTATGTGGTTTGCTTCCTGATTCATGCAACTTCATTCTTCATGCTAGCTTGAGCCCTTAACTAATATATTGTTCCTCTCTTTTAGGCGCGACACAACAAGAAGGAGGTGCCACCGGTGTTCGACCTCTATGCCATGGCCCATACTGCCCCATACAAGAAGGCCAAGGCATTCTCTGAGTCTGAACTCGATCATCCAGAGAGCTTCACCAACATCTCCTTCCACAACAAGCTGGTGAGGTCCAGAGACGTTGGGAAGACGAGGAAAGGGGAGGACTTCAACCCGAGCCAGAGTCCTTTTGATCCAGAGCTCGTGATGATATCTGGTGGCGGGAGGTACCATGGCTCCGTAGCCATTGGGGATGGACTGATACGTTGTCCTAGAACTCTCCCGGAGATCAAGAAGCGCCAGACGAGCTCCGATCCTGAGATAAGGCCTCATCCATGGCCAATGGAGCTCGCCATCGAGGCTAGGGCCCAGGAGCTTCTGGCGTAGGCAAACAGGCAGGCGGCGGAAAGGGAGAGGGACATGAAGGAGAGAAGGCTAGGCTGTTGGAGGAGGAGAGGAACCGGAACGAAGCGTCTCACCGGACCCTATACGAGCTCCTCGTGGTAAGTTTCTCCTGCATATTAGCAAAATCATGCATGTAATGTTCGTTTCATTACTAACTAATATGACTGACTCATGAAAACAAAATGTGTAGTCCGTGTGCCAGAGCAACGATCAGACCCCTCCGCCGATGCCCCAGATTGGTATAGCGCCCACGGTGAGTTTCATTTGAATGGTCATTAGTTACTAATATTCACATTTGAGTTGCATCATGCTAATGAGACATTGAAATGATCTTTGGTGCAGCATGCCTCCCGACAAGCATTGACCGATCCGTCTCCGTCTGGCACTGGCGCAACCCCGACCGGTCCTTCTCCGTCTCGCACTGGCGCAAACCCGACCGGTCCTTCACCTCCGTGATGATGGTAAGTTTTCCCAAGTGTGTTGCTTAACAAATGCATATTTAGCTTAAGAAATGACCTATTTAGCTCCAAAATGACCTATACTTAGCTTATTTTCCTCGAAAATGACATAATAACCTTACTTAGCTCCAAAATGACATATTTTACCTAGGATAGCTATAAAATGACCTATACTTAGCATTTTTTCCTCCAAAATGACTTAATATGCTTAGTTAGCTAAAAAATGGCATAACTACCTAGGATAGCTCAATAATGATCTATACTTAGCTTAGCTAGTTCATTTATGACATAATTAGCTTACATAGGTAAAAAAATGGCATAATAACCTTGGTTTAGCTCCAAAATGTCATATAATTAGTTTATTTTCCTCCAAAATGACTGATTTTAACTAGGATAGCTCTAAAATGACCTAGACTTACCATTTTGTCCTCCAAAATGAATAAATATGCTTAGTTAGCTCAAAAATGGCATAACTACCGAGGTTAGCTCAAAAATGACCTATACTTAGCTTTTTTAGTTCATTTATGACATACTTAGCATAGTTAGGTAAAAAATGGCATAATAACCTTGGTTTAGCTCCAAACTATCATATCATTAGTTTATTTTCATCCAAAATGACAAAATAACCTTACCTAGCTCCAAAATGGCCGATTTTAACTAGGATAGCTCAAAAATGACCTACACTTACCATTTTGTCCTCCAAAATGAATAAATATGCTTAGTTGGCTCAAAAATGGCATAACTACCTAGGTTAGCTCAAAAATGACCTATACTTAGCTTCTTTAGTTCATTTATGACGCACTTAGCATACTTAGGTCAAAAATGGCATAATAATCTTGGTTACCTCCTAAATGACATATACTTAGCTTATTTTCCTTGAAAATGACATAATAACCTTACTAACCTCCAAAATGACCTATGTACCTAGCTTAGCTCCAAAATGACCTACACTTAGCATTTTTACCTAGCTTTGCTAAAAAATGGCATAATTACCTAAGTTACCTTCGTTAGAAGAAGAAGAAGATAAAGAAGAGGAGAAAAATAAAGAGAAGAAAATTTCTTCTTCTACTAGTACTTCTTCTTCTTCTTCTTCTTCTTCTTCTTCTAACTTTCTTCTTTCCCAATTTGCAGATTTGCTTTAGATCACGGAAGCTTGCGTTGATGGAGTCTACTCTTCTCCTTGTCATTCCTTTTTGTTTTGATTTTGTAGGATGAACAATGTGAAAATTGCTACCTATATATGTATGTATGGATGAAACCATTGTATGCTTGTTATTGGATATATGTTGGCTATATATATGTTGGATATGGACTTTTGAGTTGGTATGAATATGTGTTGGATGATCATATCCATATGGCAGGGATATGTATGCTTGTTGAAAGTATTTTCAAATGTATATATATATATATATATATATATGTGAAATTGATTGAATTTAAGAAAAAACAGAGGCAGTACAGGCACTTTGCCGTCTGCTGGCAGACGGCAAAGAGGTTTGCCGTTTGCCAGCAGATGGCAAAGCTGCCACGTGGCAGCTACCTGTGCAACCTGGGGGGGCACTGGGATGGCCTATATGGTTGCTTTGCCGTCTGCTGGCAGACTGCAAAGAACTTTGCATCTTTGCTGTCTGCCAGCAGAAGGCATAGCGAGCCACGTGGCAGCTTCCTAGGGGGGCACCTGGGCTGGCCTATTTATCCACTTTGCCGTCTGCTGGCAGACGGCAAAGATGCAAAGGTCTTTGCCGTCTGCCAGCAGACGGCAAAGCTGGCCTAACCTATGCCGTCCATGCCCTTTGCCGTCTGCTGGCTGACGGCAAAGGCCTTTTCATCTTTGTCGTCTGCTAGCAGACGGCAAAGTGCCCTTTGCCGTAGTTCGTTCAGCAGGACCTAGTGCCGTCCGCCAGGCATGCCTTTGCCGTCAGCCATGGCAGACGGCAAAGTGCCTGATTCCTGTAGTGCATCTAATCACAACATGTCTGAACGTGGCCAATTCCAAGGCGATAAGCTCGACCACCGCATGACACACGAGTCATTGATCTGTGCTAGTGTAAGGGAATGTTTAAAACTTTAACAACTAATCACGTTGAGTTAGATGTTAGGGCCACCATCCACTGAGCTTTTCTCGCAATCTTTTCATTCAAATCTATAGGGAACCATAAATATCAGCATATTCATCATCACAAATCAAGTTCAAATTTTAACTCTACCTCCAACTAACTGTTATAAAACTTGTCAACTTTGCATGATGTTTGCCACTAATCCATTGTCAAGTTGTCATCATAATGTTACCGTTTTGCATTCCTAGATTTAATTAAGTCTGAAAAACAGCTTATATATCTCTCATGGTTGTATATTGCCATGTTGTAATATTTGCAGAAACTATGAAACACGACAGAGACTTAGAACAAGAAGAGATGTTGGGGGAAATAATCCGCGACAGAGATGATGATATCACCTCACAGTTTCTGAACGACTCCAGTGGTGAGGGAAGAATGGAGGTAGAAGATGACGGCTCCGGTGTTGGAGCCTTAACTGTTGCAAAGTCCAGCGAGGTATATTAATTAAGCATCTGCTGACTAGATGCATTAATTGATTTGTATGTACATATATTAACGCTTGTTTCTTCTTTTAGCCCTCCGGATCAAGCCAACCTTCTATAAAGAGATGAGGCCCGAAAAAAAGGTTGGGCGAGAATGAAAGTTTCACGATCGAAGAAATCGCTTCAGATGGCAAACCGACTGCTCCCAAGCGGACCGCAGACTGATTTAAAAATCAGCGCGGAGTTGTTGTTAGGGACAACATCCCGATTAGCATTCAAGAATGGAATAAGCCAAAGAAGGACGATGGAGTTTCTTATGTCGATGATAGATCCAAAGATGAGCTTTCGAATATGCTCATGACAATTTCACCCTACCGCCAGAGGTGAATCCAAATAACAATGTTATAGAGCAAAAATTTAAGGCGTGGGCTCTTAATAAGATGGCCCAACAATTCAACAACTGGAAGAAAAGATTACGCGAAAAGTATGTCCTGAAAGAGAAGACTCGAGCATTCACTGGAGCAGATGAGAAGTTAAAAGATCACTGGCCCGCATTTGTGGCGTACAAGACATCGGAGGTAGGTAAGAAAAGGTCAAAAATAAATAAGCAAAATGTTGCAAAGAAGGAATATCACCATGTTATGGGGTCAGGTGGCTACAAGTTTGCCAGGCCTAAGTGGGAGAAAGATGAGAACGACCTGCTTGATAAAGGGTGATGGAAATATGCCGTAGAGGCAATAATAAAGTCGTTATTATTATATTTCCTTATTTATGATAAAGGTTTATTATTCATGCTATAATTGTATTGATCGGAAACTTAAATACATGTGTGGATACATAAACAAAATACCGTGTCCCTAGTGAGCCTCTACTAGACTAGCTCGTTGATCAAAAGATGGTTAAGGTTTCCTAGCCATAGACATGAGTTGTCATTTGATAACGGGATCACATCATTAGGAGAATGATGTGATGGACAAGACCCATCCGTTAGCTTAGCATATGATCGTTCAGTTTATTGCTACTGCTTTCTTAATGTCAAATACATGTTCCTTCGACCATGAGATCATGCAACTCCCGGATACCGGAGGAATGCCTTGTGTGCTATCAAACGTCACAACGTAACTGGGTGATCACAAAGATGCTCTACAGGTATCTCCGAAGGTGTATGTTGAGTTGGCATGAATCGAGATTGGGATTTGTCACTCCGAGTATTGGAGAGGTATCTCTGGGCCCTCTCGGTAATACACATCATAAGAAGCTTGGAAGCAAAATAACTAAGGAGTTAGTTACGAGATGATGTATTATGGAACGAGTAAAGAGACCTATCGGTAACGAGATTGAACTAGGTATGGAGATACCGACGACCGAATCTCGGGCAAGTAACATACCAACAGACAAAGGGAATTGCGTATGTTGTCATAAGGTTCGACCGATAAAGATCTTCATAGAATATGTAGGAACCAATATCGGCATCCAGGTTCCACTATTGGTTATTAACCGGGGAGGCGTCTCGGTCATGTCTACATCATTCTCGAACCCGTAGGGTCCGCACGCTTAACGTTCGTTGACGATATAGTATTATATGAGTTATGTGAATTGGTGACCGAATGTTGTTCGGAGTCCTAGATTAGATCACGGACATGACGAGGAGCTCTAGAATGGTCCGGAGGTAAATATTTATATATAGGACGATACTATTTGGTCACCGGAAAGGCTTCGGATTGTATCGGGTAGTCATCGGATCACCGAAGGGCTTCCGGGAAGCTCCGGGAGGTTAATGGGCCTTATGGGCCAAGAGAGGGGAACACACCAGCCCACAAGGGGCTGGCGCACCCCTCCTCTTGCCCGCCGGCCCTATGGATGGTAAGGGGGGAGGGCTAGCCCCTCTTTCCTTCCCTCCACCTTAGAGGAAGGAAAGGGGTGGGGGCGCCACCCCCTCCTGCGCCTTCCCCCCCCCCCCCCCCCCCCGCAGGCAAACAAGGAAGGGGGTGGGGGCACCATAGGGCAGGAGCCCAAGGGGGCCGGCGGCCACCCTTAGGGCGCCTCCTGGCTACCTCCCCTCCCCCACCTATATATATATATATATATATATGAGGGAGGGGGCGCCACACAAACCCACGACAATCTTTTAGCCATGTGCAGCGCCCCTCTCCACAGTTTCATCCTCCGTCCAGTTTTCCGCAGTGCACGGCGAAGCCCTGCAGGATCAAGTTCACCACCACCGACACCATGCCGTCATGCTGACGGAACTCATCTACTACTTCGCCCGTCTTGCTGGATCAAGAAGGCGAGGACGTCATCGAGCTGAACGTGTGCTGAATGCGTAGGTGCCATGCGTTTGTTACTTGATCGGTTGGATCCCGAAGGTGTTCGACTACATCAACCGCATTAATAAATGCTTTCGCTTTACGGTCTACGAGGGTACATAGACACACTCTCCCCTCTCGTAGCTTTGCATCTCCATGGATAGATCTTGCATGTGCATATAAATTTTTTTGTTTTCCATGCAACGTTCCCCAACAGTGGCATCATGAGCCAGGTCTATGCGTAGATGATATGCACGAGTAGAACACAAAGGATTTGTGGGCGGTGATGGTCATACTGCTTACCACCAACGTCTTATTTTGATTCGGCCGTATTGTGGGATGAAGCGGCCCGGACCAACCTTACATGTCCACGCACATGAGACCGGTTCCACCGACTGACATGCAATTTGTTTTGTATAAAGGTGGCTGGCGGGTGTCTGTTTCTCCTACTTTAGTTGAATCGAATTTGACTACGGCCGGTCCTTGAAGAAGGTGAAAATAGCAATCTTCATAATCACCGTTGTTGTTTTGCGTAGTTAAGAACGGTTCTTGCTAGAAGCCCATAGCAACCACGTAAAACTTGCAACAACAAAGTAGAGGACATCTAACTTGTTTTTGCAGGGCATGTTGTGATGTGATATGGTCAAGATATGATGTGATATACGTTGTTCTATGAGATGATCATGTTTTGTAACATCGACAACCGTCAGGAGCCTTAGGGTTGTCTGTTAATTATTGTATGAAATGCATGCGCCATGTAATTGCTTTACTTTATCGCTATACATTAGCAATAGTTGTAGAAGCAATAGTTGGCGAGATGGCCCCGACGCAACGATGGAGATCAAGGTGTCGAGCCGGTGAGGATGGAGATCATGACGATACTTTGGAGATGGAGATCAAAAGCACAAGATGATGATGGCCATATCATGTCACATATTTTGATTGCATGTGATGTTTATCCTTTATGCATCTTATTTTGCTTAGAACAACGATAGCATTATAAGATGATCCCTTCACTAAATTTCAAGAAAAAAGTATTCTCCCTAAGTATGCACCGTTGCCAAAGTTCGTCGTTTCGAAGCACCTCGTGATGATCAGGTGTGATAGACTCTACGTTCACATACAACTGGTGTAAGACAGTTTTGCACATGCAGAACACTTGGGTTAAACTTGATGAGCCTAGCATGTACAGACATGGTCTCGGAACACTGGAGACCGAAAGGTCGAACGTGAGTCATATAGGAGATATGATCAACATAGAGATGTTCACCATTGATGACTATCCCATCTCACGTGATGATCGGACAAGATTTGGATCATGTATCACTTAGATAACTTGAGGGATGTTAATTTAAGTGGGAGTTCATTAGTAATTTTATTAATTGAACTTAATTTATCATGAACTTAGTCTTAATAGTTTTGCATATCTATGTTGTAGATCAATGGCCCGTGCTATCGTTCCCCTGAATTTTAATGCGTACCTAGAGAAAGCTAAGTTGAAAGATGGTTGTAGCAACTACACAGACTGGGTCCTTAACTTGAGGATTATCCTCATTGCTGCACAGAAAAATTATGTCCTTGATGCACCGCTAGGTGACAAACCTTCTCCCGCTAATCTAGACGTTGTGAACGCCTGGCAAACGCGGTCTGATGACTACTCAATAGTTCAGTGTGCCATGCTTTACGGCTTAGAACCGGGACTTCAAAGACGTTTTGAACGTCACGGAGCATATGAGATGTTCCAAGAGCTGAAGTTGATATTTCAAGCTAATGCCCGGGTTGAGAGATATGAATTCTCCAACAAGTTCAGTAGCTGCAAGATGGAGGAGAACAGTTCTGTCAGTGAACACATACTCAAAATGTCTGGGTATCATAACCACTTGACTCAGCTGGGAGTTGATCTTCCAGTTGATAGTGTTATTGACAGAGTTCTTCAGTCACTGCCACCAAGCTACAAAGGCTTCGTGATGAACTATAATATGCAAGGATGACGAAAATGATTCCCGACCTCTTCGCAATGCTTAAGGCCGCGGAGGTAGAAATCAAGAAGGAGCATCAAGTGTTGATGGTTAACAAGACCACTAGTTTCAAGAAAAAGGGCAAGGGAAAGAAAGGGAACTTCAAGAAGAATGACAAGCAAGTTGCTGTTCCCGTGAAGAGGCCCAAAGCTGGACGCTGCAACTTCTTGAGCTTGCGTTGGTTTTTCCCTTGAAGAGGAAAGGGTGATGCAGCAAAGTAGAGATAAGTATTTACCTCAGTTTGAGAACCAAGGTATGAATCCAGTAGGAGGTACACACAAGTCTCCAATCGATGCACCTGCACAAACAATCAAACACTTGCACCCTACGCGATAAAGGGGTTGTCAATCCCTTCACGGTCACTTGCAAGGATGAGATCTGATAGAGATAGGTAAAAGATTACTAAAACATAAAACAAAGTAAAAGTAAATAAATTGCAGCAAGGTATTTTTGGGTTTTTTGGTTTATAGATCTGAAAATATATGATGGAAAATAGACCTGGGGGCCATAGGTTTCACTAGAAGCTTCTCTCTTGAAAAAAATAGGACGGTGGGTGAACAAATTACTGTCGAGCAATTGATAGAAAAGCGCAAAGTTATGATGATATCCAAGGAAATGATTATGAATATAGGCATCACGTCCGTATCAAGTAGACCGACTCCTGCCTGCATCTACTACTATTACTCCACACACCGACCGCTATCCATCATGCATCTAGAGTATTAAGTTCATAAGAACGGAGTAACGCCTTAAGTAAGTTGACATGATGTAGAGGGATAAACTCAAGCAATATGATGAAAACCCCACCTTTTTACCCTTGATGGCAACAATACAATACGTGCCTCGCTACCCCTACTTTGTCGCTGGGTGAGGACACCGCAAGATTGAACCCAAAACTAAGCACCTCTCCCATTGCAAGAAGAACCAATCTAGTTGGCCAAACCAAACCGATAATTCGAAGAGAAATACAAAGATATCAAATCATGCATATAAGAATTCAGAGAAGATTCAATTAATATTCATAGATAATGTGATCATAAATCCACAATTCATCGGATCTCGACAAACACACCGCAAAAGAATATTACATCGGATAGAACTCCAAGAACATCGAGGAGAACTTTGTATTGAAGATCAAAGAGAGTGAAGAAGCCATCTAGCTACTAGCTATGGACCCGTAGGTCTATGGTAAACTACTCACACTTCATCAGAAGGGCAATAGAGTTGATGTAGAAGCACCCCGTGATCGAATCCCCCTCTGGCAGGGTGCCGGAAAAGGCCCCAAGATGGGATCTCACGGGTACAAAAGGTTACAGCGGCGGAAAAGTATTTTGGTGGACGCTTCTGGTTGTTTGGGAATATTTGGGAATTTATAGTGAAAGAATTAGGGTTGGAGGTGTCCCGTGGGGCCCACAAGACAGGGGGCACCCGCCCCCTAGGGCGCGCCCTGAGGGCTTGTGGAGCCCTCGGGACTATTATGTCCCCCTCTCCAAGTCTGCTGGGTGTCTTTTTGTCTAAGAAAAATCATCGTGAATTTTTTATTCCATTTGGACTCCGTTTGATATTCCTTTTCTGTAAAACTCAAAAACAAGGAAAAAACAGAAACTGGCACTGGGCTATAGGTTAATAAGTTTGTCCCAAAAATAATATAAAATAGCATATTGATGCATATAAAACATTCAAAATAGATAATATAATACGATGGAACAATAAAAAAATTAGATACGTTGCAGACGTATCAAGCATCCCCAAGCTTAATTCCTACTCGTCCTCGAGTAGGTAAATGATAAAAACAGAATTTTTGATGTGGAATGCTACCAAACATATTTATCCATGTAATTTTCTTTATTGTGGCATGACAATTCTGATCCATAAGATTCAAAACAAAAGTTTAATATTGACATAAAAACAATAATACTTCAAGCATGGTAATAAAGCAATCATGTCTTCTCAAAATAACATGGCCAAAGAAAGTTATCCCTACAAAATCATATAGTCTGGCTATGCTCCATCTTCATCACACAAAGTATTAAATCATGCACAACCCCGATGACAAGCCAAGAAATTATTTCATACTTTTGATGTTCTCAAACTTTTTCAACTTTCACGCAATACATGAGCGTGAGCCATGGATATAGCACTATAGGTGGAATAGAATATGGTGGTTGTGGAGAAGACAAAAAGAAGGAGATAGTCCCACATCAACTAGGTGTATTAACGGACTATGGAGATGCCCATCAATAGATATCAATGTGAGTGAGTAGGGATTGCCATGCAACGGATGCACTAGAGCTATAAGTGTATGAAAGCTCAGAGGGAAACTAAGTGGGTGTGCATCCAACTCGCTTGCTCACGAAGACCTAGGGCAATTTGAGGAAGCCCATCATTGGAATATAAAAGCCAATTTCTATAATGAAAAATTCCCACTAGTATATGAAAGTGACAACATAGGAGACTCTCTATCATGAAGATCATGGTGCTACTTTGAAGCACAAGTGTAGTAAAAGGATAGTAGCATTGCCCCTTCTCTCTTTTCTCTCATTTTTTTTGTTTGGGCTTCTTTTGGCATCTTTTATTTTTTGTAAAGTACGGAGACTCATCCCAACTTGTGAGGGAATCATAGCTTCCATCATCCTTTCCTCACATGGGACAATGCTCTAATAATGATGATCATCACACTTTTATTTACTTACAACTCAAGAATTACAACTCGATTCTAGAACAAATTATGACTATATGAATGCCTTCGGCGGTGTACCGGGATGTGCAATGATCAAGAGTGACATGTATAAAAATTATGAACGGTGGCCTTGCCACAAATACTATGCCAACTACATGACCATGCAAAGCAATATGACAATGATGACGCGTGTCATAATAAACGGAACGGTGGAAGTTGCATGGCAATATATCTCGGAATGGCTACGGAAATGCCATAATAGGTAGGTATGGTGGCTGTTTTGAGGATGGTATATGGTGGGTTTAATGCACCGGCAAGAATTGCGCAGTACTAGAGAGGCTAGCAATGGTGGAAGGGTGAGAGTGCGTATAATCCATGGACTCAACATTAGTCATAAAGAACTCACATACTTATTGCAAAAATTTCTTAGATATCAAAACAAAGTACTACACGCATGCTCCTAGGGGGATAGATTGGTAGGAAAAGACCATCGCTCGTCCCCGACCGCCACTCATAAGGAAGACAATGAACAAATAAATCATGCTCCGACTTCATCACATAACAGTTCGCCATACGTGCATGCTACGGAATCACAAACTTTAACACAAGTATTTTTACCAATCCACAATTACTCACTAGCATGACTCTAATATCACCATCTTTATATCTCAAAAGAAATGCAAGGAATCAAACTTCTCATAGTATTCAACGCTCTTTATATGAAAGTTTTTATTATATCCCTCTTGGATGCCCATCATATTAGGACTAAATTCATAACCTAAGCAAATTACCATGCTATTTAGAGACTCTCAAAATAATATAAGTGAAGCATGAGAGTTCAACAATTTCTATAAAAATAAAGACACCGCCGTGCTCTTAAAAAATATAAGTGAAGCACTAGAGCAAATTGCCTAGCTCAAAAGATATAAGTGAAGCACATAGAGTATTCTAATAAATTATGATTCATGCGTGTCCCTCTCAAAATGTGTGTAAATCAAGGATAATTGTGGCAAAATAAAAAGCAAAGACTCATATCATACAAGACGCTCCAAGCAAAAAACATATCATGTAGTGAATAAAAATATAGCCTCAAGTAAATTTACCGATGGATTGAAGACGAAAGAGGGGATGCCATCCGGGGCATCCCCAAGCTTAGATGCTAGGTTGTCCTTGAATATTACCTTGGGGTGCCTTGGGCATCACCAAGCTTAGGCTCTTGCCACTCCTTATTCCGTTGTCCATCAAATATTTACCCAAAACCTAAAAACTTCACAACACAAAACTCAACAGAAAATCTCATAAGATCCGTTAGTATAATAAAATAAATCACCACTTTAGGTACTATTGTGAACTCATTATTTATTTATATTGGTGTAATATCTACTGTATTCCAACTTCTCCAAGGTTCATACCCCCCGATACTACCCATAGATTCATCAAAATAACCAAACAACACATACAAAACAGAATCTGTCAAAAGCAGAACAATCTGCGAAGATCTGAATTGTAGTCATACTTATGTAACTCCAAAAATTCTGAAAAATTAGGACAGCCTAGGAAAATTTTATATATATCTTGTGTAAAACATTCAGAATTTTTTGTATCTTCTGTGAATTTTTAAAATTCAGTTACTGGATGCAAAAGATTCTAATTTTCAGCAAAATCAAATCAACTATCACCGTAGACCATCCCAAAGGTCTTGCTTGGCTCAAACAGTAATTAAAACACAAAAACACAATTACTACAGAAGTAATAATGTGTATTTATTGAAAAACAGAACCAAAATCAAAAAACACAAAAATAAAATTGGGTTGCCTCCCAACAAGCGCTATTGTTTAATGCCCCTAGCTAGGCATAAAACATAGATCTAGGTATTGTCATCTTTGGTATGCAATCCATAAGTAGCCCTCATAATAGATTCATATGTCAACTTAATTTTCTTTCTTGGAAAGTGTTCCATGCCCTTCCTTAATAGAAATTGAAATCTAATGTTTCCTTCTTTCATATCAATAATTGCACTAATCGTTCTAAGGAAAGGTCTACCAAGAATAATAGGACATGTAGGATTGCAATCTATATCTAGCACAATGAAATCTACGGGCACATAATTCCTATTTGCAACAATAAGAACATCATTAATCCTTCCGATAGGTTTCTTAATAGTGGAATCCGCTAGATGCAAATTTAAAGAACAATCATCAAATTCACGGAAACCTAGCACATCACATAGGGTTTTTGGAATCATGGAAACGCCGGCACCCAAATCACACAAAGCATTTCACTCATAATCTTTAATTTTAATCTTAATAGTAGGTTCCCACTCATCATAAAGCTTTCTAGGGATTGAAACTTCCAACTCAAGTTTTTCTTCAAGAGATTTCATCATAGCATCAACGATATGTTTAGTAAAAGCTTTATTTTGATTATAAGCATGAGGAGAAATCAACATGGATTGCAACAAGAAAATACAATCTATCAAAGAGCAATTATCATAATTAAAGTCCTTGAAATCCAAAAGAGTGGGTTCCTCGCTGCTTATAGTTTTGACCTCTCCAATCCCACTTTTATCAATTTTTGCATTAAGATCTATAAACTCTGAATCATTGGGATGCCTTCTAGCTAAAGTTGACTCATCTCCAGTCCCATCTTTATCAAGATTTATATCACAAAACAAAGATTCAATAGGAGTCACACCAATCACTTTAAGATCTTCATCTTTATTCAAAGACTCTGGTTTAGCGGCCATCTTATTCACCAAAGTGGTTTGTTTACCGGAAATTTGGCCTACTAAATTTTCAAGATGAGAAAATTGAGATTTAAGACCATAAAATTCCTTAGTAACATCATCAAGCTCTTTATTAATATACTCCATCATAGTTTTTTGTTCTTTAAGCTCGTTCCTAAAGAAACTATTATGCTCAAATTGTAAAGACATGAAGCTCTTAGCATTATTTTCAATCTCTTCCAACTTCCTATAGTAAGGATCAAAGCTCTTGGGTTGAGCCATACGGGCAAACAAGCAATCTAACACACAAGCAACCAAAAAGCAAAGGAAAAGACGAATGGAAGAAGGGCGAATAAAACGACAAATCTTTTTGTGTTTTTCTGAAAACGTTTTAGAAGTGGGGGAGAGGAAAATGAGAGGCAAATGGCAAATAATGTAATGCAAGAGATGAGAGTTTATGGTGGGTACTTGGTAGGCTTGATGCAGAACCTCCCCGGCAACGGCGCCAGAAATTATTCCTGCTACTTCTTGAGCTTGCGTTGGTTTTTCCCTTGAAGAGGAAAGGGTGATGTAGCAAAGTAGAGATAAGTATTTCCCTCAGTTTTAGAACCAAGGTATCAATCCAGTAGGAGGTACACGTAAGTCTCCAATCTGTGCACCTGCACAAACAATCAAACACTTGCACCCAACGCGATAAAGGGGTTGTCAATCCCTTCACGGTCACTTGGAAGAATGAGATCTGATAGAGATAGATATAACGTAAAACAAAATAAAAGTAAATAAATTGCAGCAAGGTATTTTTGGGTTTTTTGGTTTATAGATCTGAATATATATGATGGAAAATAGACCCGGGGACCATAGGTTTCACTAGAGGCTTCTCTCTTGAAAGAAAAAAGTACGGTGGGTGAACAAATTACTGTCAAGCAATTGATAGAAAAACGTAAAGTTATGATGATATCCAAGGCAATGATTATGAATATAGGCATCACGTCCGTATCAAGTAGACTGACTCCTGCTTGCATCTACTACTATTACTCCACATATTGACCGCTATCCAGCATGCATCTAGAGTATTAAGTTCATAAGAACGGAATAACGCCTTAAGTAAGATGACATGATGTAGAGGGATAAACTCAAGCAATATGATGAAAACCCCATCTTTTTACCCTTGATGGCAACAATACAATACGTGCCTCGCTACCCCTACTGTGACACTGGATGAGGACACCGCAAGATTGAACCCAAAACTAATCACCTCTCCCATTGCAAGAAGAACCAATCTAGTTGGCCAAACCAAACCGATAATTCAAAGAGAAATACAAAGATATCAAATCATGCATATAAGAATTCAGAGAAGATTCAAATAATATTCATAGATAATCTGATCATAAATCCACAATTCATCAGATCTCGACAAACACACCGCAAAAGAATATTACATCGGATAGAACTCCAAGAACATCGAGGAGAACTTTGTATTGAAGATCAAAGAGAGAGAAGAAGTCATCTAGCTACTAGCTATGGACCCGTAGGTCTATGGTAAACTACTTACGCTTCATCGGAAGGGCAATAGTGTTGATGTAGAAGCCCTCCGTGATCGAATCCCCCTCCGGCAGGGTGCCGAAAAAGGCCCCAAGATGGGATCTCACGGGAACAGAAGGTTACGGCGGCGGAAAAGTATTTTGGTGGACGCTTCTGGTCGTTTGGGAATATTTGGGAATTTATAGCGAAAGAATTAGGGTTGGAGGAGTCCCGTGGGGCCAGGGGGCGCCCCCCCCCCCCTAGGGCGCTCCCTGAGCGCTTATGGAGCCCTCAGGACTCTTCTGGCCCCCTCTCCAAGTCTGCTGAGTGTCTTCTGGTCCAAGAAAAATCATCGCGGAAGTTTTATTCCGTTTGGACTCCATTTGATATTCCTTTTCTGTAAAACTCAAAAACAAGGAAAAAACAGAAACTGGTATTGGGCTCTAGGTTAATAAGTTAGTCCCAAAAATAATATAAAATAGCATATTAATGCATATAAAACATCCAAAACAAATAATATAATAGCATGGAACAATCAAAAATTATAGATACGCTGGAGACGTATCAGACCCAAGCCTGAAACTAAGTGCTTCTACTGCAAAGGGAATGGTCACTGGAAGCGGAACTGCCCCAAATACTAGGCGGATAAGAAGGATGGCAAAGTGAACAAAGGTATATTTGATATACATGTTATTGATGTGTTGCTCGTAGTAGCGCCTGGGTATTTGATACTGGTTCGGTTGCTCATATTTGTAACTCGAAACAGGAGCTGCGGAATAAACGAAGATTGGCTAAGGACGAGGTGACGATGCGCATCAGGAATGGTTCCAAGGTCGATGTGATCGCTGTCGGCACGCTACCTCTACATCTACCTTCGGGATTAGTTTTAGACCTCAATAATTGTTATTTGGTGCCAGCATTGAGGATGAACATTATATCTGGATCTTGTTTATTGCGAGACAGTTATTCATTTAATTCAGAGAATAATGGTTGTTCTATTTACATGAGTAATATCTTTTATGGTCATGCACCTTTGATGAATAATCTATTCTTGTTGAATCTCAATCGTAGTGATACACATATTCATAATATTGATGCCAAAAGATGCAAAGTTGATAATGATAGCGCAACATACTTGTGGCACTGCAGTTTAGGTCATATTTGTGTAAAGCGCGTGAAGAAACTCCATGCGGATGGACTTTTGGAATCACTTGATTATGAATCATTTTATTCTTCCGAACCATGCCTGATGGGCAAGATGACTAAAACTTCGTTCTCCGAAACAATGGAGCGAGCTAATGACTTATTGGAAATAATACGTACCGATGTATGCAGTCCGATGAGTGTTGAAGCACGCGGCGGGTATCGTTATTTTCTGACCTTTACAGATGGTTTAAGTAGGTATGGGTATATCTACTTAATGAAACACAAATCTGAAACATTTAAAAAGTTCAAAGAATTTCAAAATGAAGTAGAGAATCACCGTAACAAGAAAATAAAGTTTCTACGATCTGATCATGGAGGTGAATATTTGAGTTACGAGTTTGGCCTTTATTTAAAACAATGTGGAATTGTTTCACAACTCACGCCACCTAGAACACCATAGCATAATGGTGTGTCCGAATGTCGTAACCGTACTTTATTAGATATGGTGCATTCTATGATGTCTCTTACCGATTTACCACTATCGTTTTGGGGTTATGCATTAGAGACAGCCGCATTCACGTTAAATAGGGCACCATCTAAATCCATTGAGACGACTCTGTATGAACTATGATTTGGCAAGAAACATAAGCTGTCATTTCTTAAAGTTTGGGGATGCGACGCTTATGTCAAAAGGCTTCAGCCTGATAAGCTCGAACTCAAATCGGAGAAGTGCATCTTCATAGGATACCCTAAGGAAACTATTGGGTACACCTTCTACCATAGATCCGAAGGCAAGATCTTTGTTGCCAAGAATGGGTCCTTTCTTGTCGTGGTGTCACACGGCCACCTATGGGGCAATCGGCCCCTTGTGGTTCGGCAAGGGGGAAGGGCGCATTGCACAAAGAGTGGAAAGCACAGAGCAGCACGACAACGATGACCCGGCAGTTTTACCCAGGTTCGGGCCACCACGAGGCGTAAAACCCTACTCCTGCTTTGGTGGATTGATGGAAGGATCGTGGTGGAGACGCAGCGCTCTAGCCCGGCAAGGACGCCTCGGGGCGAGAGCGGCTACGCGCGTACGAGTGTACAAGGGTCTGAATCGAATCCTTTCTAAGGTAGCCACGGCCCTCCTTTTATAGGTCAAGGGGTCACCACAATGGCAAAACAGTCATTATGCACTGATTAGATAGCCACAGTGCAATCATACCTAACTCTGCAGACAGGACAGGGTGCATTAAATGCGCCGCTTAGTGTCACATCGTGGCGTAGCCCCGCAAGCCTTGCCGTGCCATTCAGCCACCTTTTCGCCTGCCCGCGCGACATGTCGCCTGGACGGGTGTCATTTAGGGATGATCTTCCTCAGAAATGGCCTGCCACGTACCAAGTAACAGCCACTTAGTCACTTGAGTTCTCGACACCGCATCGATGGGTGACTTGCGTTGCTGTGAGGTGGAGCGGTGGAGCTTTGGCGGGGTAATCCGCCCTTGGTGTCCCCGGCAAGCCTGCCGGGGGAGTCTTGAGGCTTGTCTTGGGGTAACCTCGACCCCGCAAGGCTCACCTGCCCGGTAAGGGAGGTTTTTCCTTAGTGATATCTTACTTATTTAGTTGGTCTTGGTCTTCTTGATCTGCTGTTTGATTTGTCAAATAGCCATCTCTTCTGCTTGGCCTTGTCTTGAATGCTTGGTGCAGTTTGCTCTGTTGCTGTCGCGCCGGAGATCTGCCTGTCCAGGCACCAGTCAGGGGGAAACATACACCCTAGTTTGTGTACCCTGACATAAGACCCCAGTCCTGAGCCATACGTGTCGCTAGGCACGTTGGCTTAGGCCCCAAAACGGTGCACGGACACGCCGTGTAACAAAACATTATGCATGTCCTATGTTTAGACATCATACTTCTTTTGCTTGCGCTGATCTGGTGTACTAATTAATTCTGAACACATGTTATCCCCCTTGCGTTTCTTTTTATGTGTTTTGGCTGCCTGCCGGTAGCATACTGCCGCGATTGCTGCGAGGAACGGGTCCTTAGCGTTTGGCTGGCAAAAGTACATCCCGGCAGGCTTTTCCTTTAGGAGCCCTTGATGCAGCCACCCACTCCGTGAGCAGGCTCGGAACAGAGCGAGGGCACAGGCAAACCCGTTAAGGTGCCATCACACAAAAGGCTTAACCATACGAAAGAACATTGGTTTCTGGGGGATAGGAAAATGCGAATTCTGGATCTATAAAAGAGCAATGATCACGTGAACTTAGCTTTTTCCACACGCTTATCTCCCTTCTTGGTTGCGGTCGCTTGCCTCATTCGCATATCTTGGGCGGATGGCCCTTCGCGTGCCACTATCGGACCCTCGGCAAGGTCCTGAGGGGGCCGCAAATCTCTTGCGGGTGGTAGAACTTGGCATAAGGTTGGGCTGGTTTCACCCTCCTTCCACTTACACTTTTGATAATCCTACGGCTGTTGGCACAAAGGTCACGCTGACGCGAACGGCCCTGCCGGAGTGTGCTTTCCGGGGCATCAATCAACGGACTTGCACCGGCGCTATACTCAGGATTCTCCCTTAGCAAGGCAAATGCTGAAGCGAGTTTTGCGCGGGCTCATCGACGTTGACGACGCTAAAACCCAGGGTGGATCGATCATCGACAAGTGAAAGCGGTGGAGGGAGAAACCATGTAACTTACCACCTCACTCTTTTCCCTGAACGGAGCGTGCATAGTGGCCGCGCTGCTCGAGCCATTTAGGGTCGCGATGCCGTCGCCGTCCCTCGTTTCTGCCACCGCTTGTGGCTGCAGCGGGGATAGATGACGGAAACTGGGCAAGGTGGCTGAGGAGCGATGTCATTTCCTCCTCGAGCCGGCGCGTCGGGGGCCATGAACAACGGGGCCGCCGACGAAATCCATGGTGATGAAGATGATGCGCTGCTTATACTCTCGAGTTCGCGCAAACGCTTCCCCCTACCTGGCGCGCCAAAGATGTCGTGGTATCACACGACCACCTATGAGGCTATCGACCCCTTGTGGTTCGGCAAGGGGGAAGGGCGCATTGCACAAAGCACGGAAACCACAGAGCAGCCCGGCAACGATGACACAGGCAGTTTTACCCAGGTGCAGTCCGCCGCGAGGAGTAAAACCCTACTCCTGCTTTGGTGAATTGATCGAAGGACCGTGGTGGAGATGCAGCGCTCTAGCCCGGCAAGGTCGCCTCGGGGCGAGAGCGGCTATGCGCGTACGAGTGTACAAGGGTCCGAATCGAATCCTTTCTAAGGTAGCCACGTCCCTCCTTTTATAGGTCAAGGGGTCACCACAATGGCAAAACATTCATTATGCACTGATTAGATAGCCACAGTGCTATCATACCTAACTCTGCAGACAGGACAGGGTGCATTAAATGCGCCGCTTTGTGTCACATCGTGGCGTAGCCCGACAAGCCTTTCCGTGCCATTCAGGCACCTTTTCGCCTGCCCGCGCGACACGTCGCCTGGACGGGTGTCATTCAGGGATGATCTTCCTCAGAAATGGCCTGCCACGTACCAAGTAACAACCACTTAGTCACTTGGGTGCTCGACACCGCACCGATGGGTGACTTGCGTTGCTGTGAGGTGGAGCGGTGGAGCTTTGGCGGGGTAATCCGCCCTTGGTGTCCCCGGCAAGCCTGCTGGGGGAGTCTTGAGGCTTGTCTTGGGGTAACCTCGACCCCGCCAGGCTCGCCTGCCCGGCAAGGGAGGTTTTTCCTTAGTGATATCTTGCTTATTTGGTTGGTCTTGGTCTTCTTGATCCACCCTTTGATTTCTCAAAGATCCATCTCTTCTGCTTGGCCTTTTCTTGAATGCTTGGTGCAGTTTGCTCTGTTGCTGTCGCGCCAGAGATCTGCCTGTCCGGGCACAAGTCAGGGGGAAACATACACCCCTGTTTGTGTAACCCAGCATAAGCCCCCGGACCTGAGCCATACATGTCGCTGGGCACGTTGGGTTAGGCCCCAAACGGTGCACAGACACGCCCTGTAACAAAACATTATGCATGTCCTATGTTTAGACATCGTACTTCTTTTGCTTGCGCTGATCTGGTGTACTAATTAATTCCGAAAACATGTTTTCCCCCTTGCGTTTTATCCATGGATGTTCATATAGTTAGTTTCTTTTTATGAGTTATGGCTGCCTGCCGGTAGCATACTGCCGCGATTGCTGCGAGGAACGGGTCCTTAGCGTTTGGCTGGCAAAAGTACATCCCGGCAGGCTTTTCCTTTAGGAGCCCTTGATGTAGCCACCCATTCCGTGAGCAGGCTCGGAACAGAATGAGGGCACAGGCAAACCAATTAAGGTGCCATCACACAAAAGGCTTGACCATACGAAAGAACATTGGCTTCTGGGGGATAGGCAAATGCAAATTCTGGATCTATAAAAGAGCAATGATCACGTGAACTTAGCTTTTTGCTCATGCTTTTCTCCCTTCTTGGTTGCGGTCGCTTGCCGCGTTCGCATATCTTGGGCAGATGGCCCTTCGCATGCCACTATCGGACCATTGGCAAGGGCTGGAGGGGGGCCGCAAATCTCTTGCAGGGAGTAGAACTTGGCGTAACGTTGGGCTGGTTTCGCCCTCCTTCCACTTACACTGTTGATAATCCTACGGCGGTTGGCACAAAGGTCACGCTGACTCGGACGGCCCTGCCGGAGCGTGCTTGCCAGGGCATCAATCAATGGACTTGCACCGGCGCTATACTCAGGATTCTCCCTTAGCAAGGAAAATGTTGAACCGAGTTTCGCGCGGGCTCATCGACGTTGATGACACTAAAACCCAGGGTGGCTCAATTGTCGACAAGTGAAAGCGGTGGAGGGAGAAACCATGTACCTTACCACCTCGCTCTTTTCCCCGAACGGGGCGCGCATAGTGGTCGCGCTGCTTGAACCATTCAGGGTCGCCATGCCGTCGCCGTCCCTCGTTTCCGCCACCGCTCATGGCCGCAGCGGTGATAGATGACGGAAACTGGGCAAGGCGGCGAAGGAGCGATGTTGCTTCCTCCTCGAGCCGGCGCGTCGGGGGCCATGAACAACGGGGCCGCCGACGAAATCTATGGTGACGAAGATGACGCGCTGCTTATACTCTTGGGTTCACGCAAATGCTTCCCCCTACCTGGCGCGCCAAAGATGTCATGATATCACATGGCCACCTATGGGGCCATCGGCCCCATGTGGTTCGGCAAGGGGGAAGGGCGCATTTCACAAAGCACGGAAATCACAGAGTAGCACGGCAATGATGACACAGGCAGTTTTACCCAGGTTCGGGCCGCCGCGAGGCGTAAAACCCTACTCCTGCTTTGGTGGATTGATGGAAGGACCGTGGTGGAGACGCAGCACTCTAGCCCGGCAAGGTCGCCTCGGGGCGAGAGCAGCTACGCACGTACGATTGTACAAGGGTCTGAATCGAATTCTTTCTAAGGTAGCCACGGCCCTCCTTTTATAGGTCAAGGGGTCACCACAATGGCAAAACATTCATTATGCAATGATTAGATAGCCACAGTGCTATCATACCTAACTCTGCAAACAGGACCGGGTGCATTAAATGCGCCGCTTAGTGTCACATCATGGCGTAGCCCGACAAGCTTTGTCGTGCCATTCAGGAACCTTTTTGCTTGCCCGCGCGACACGTCGCCTTGACGGGTGTCATTTAGGGATGATCTTCCTCAGAAATGGCCTGCCACGTACCAAGTAACAGCCACTTAGTCACTTGGGGGCTCGACACCGCACCGATGGGTGACTTGCGTTGCTGTGAGGTGGAGCGGTGGAGCTTTGGCGTGGTAATCCGCCCTTGGTGTCCCCGGCAAGCCTGCCGGGGGAGTCTTGAGGCTTGGCTTGGGGTAACCTCGACCCCGCCAGGCTCGCCTGCCCGGCAAGGGAGGTTTTTCCTTAGTGATATCTTGCTTATTTGGTTGGTCTTGGTCTTCTTGATCCGCCCTTTGATTTCTCAAAGAGCCATCTCTTCTGGTTGGCCTTGTCTTGAATGCTTGGTGAAGTTTGCTGTGTTGCTGTCGCACCGAAGATCTACCTGTCTGGGCACAAGTCAGGGGGAAACATACATCCCTGTTTGTGTACCCTGACATTTCTAGAGAAGGAGTTTCTCTCGAAAGAAGTGAGTGGGAGGAAAGTAGACTTGATGAGGTAGTTGTACCTTTCTCTCGAATTGGAAAGTAGCACACCAGGGAAAAACGTTTCCGTGATGCCTACACCAACTAGAGAGGAAGCTAATGATGATGATCATGAAACTTCAGATCAAATTACTACTGAACTTCGTAGGTTAACCAGAACACATTCTGCACCAGAGTGGTACCGTAATACTGTCCTGGAAGTCATGTTATTAGACCACGGCGAACCTACGAACTATGAAGAAGCTATGATGAGCCCAGATTCTGAAAAATGGCTTGAGGCCATGAAATCTGAGATAGGATCCATGTATGAGAACAAAGTGTGGACTTTGGTGGACTTGCCCGATGATCGGCGAGCCATTGAGAATAAATGGATCTTCAAGAAGAAGACGGACGCTGATGGTAATGTCACTGTCTACAAAACTCGACTTGCCGCAAAAGGTATTCGACAAGTTCAAGGACTTGACTACGATGAGACTTTCTCACCCATAGCGATGCTTAAGTTTGTTCGAATCATGTTAGCAATTGCCGCATTTTATGATTATGAAATCTGGCAAATGGACGTCAAAACCGCATTCCTTAATGGATTTCTTAAAGAAGAGTTGTATATGATGCAACCAGAAGGTTTTGTCGATCCTAAAGGTGCTAACAAAGTGTTCAAGCTCCTGCGATCCATCTATGGACTGGTGCAAGCATCTCGGAGTTGGAATATACGCTTTGATGAGGTGAACAAAGCATATGGTTTTATACAGACTTATGGTGAAGCCTGTATTAGCAAGAAAGTGAGTGGGAGCTTTGTCGCATTTCTAATATTATATGTGGATGACATATTGTTGATTGGAAATGATATAGAATTTCTGGATAGCATAAAAGTATAGTTGAATAAGAATTTTTCAATGAAAGACCTCGGTGAAGCTGCTTATATATTGGGCATCAAGATCTATAGGGATAGATCAAGATGCTTGATAGGACTTGACAAAGTTCTGAAGAGGTTCAAAATGGACCAGTCAAAGAAAGGGTTCTTGCCTGCGTTGCAAGGTGTGAAATTGAGTGAGACTCAAAGCCCGACCACGGCAGAAGATAGAGAGAAAATGAAAGTCATTCCCTATGCCTCAGCCATAGGTTCTATCATGTATGCAATGCTGTGTACCAGACCTGATGTGTGCCTTACCATACGTTTGGCAGGGAGGTACCAAAGTAATCCAGGAGTGGATCACTGGACAGCAGTCAAGAACATCCTGAAGTACCTGAAAAGGAGCAAGGATATGTTTCTCGTTTATGGAGGAGACGAAGAGCTCGTTGTAAATGGTTACGTCGATGCTAGCTTCGACACTGATCTAGATGACTCAAAGTCTCAAACCGGATACGTATTTATATTGAATGGTGGAGCTGTCAGTTGGTGCAGTTCCAAGCAGAGCATCGTGGCGGGATCTACGTGTGAACCGGAGTACATAGCTGCTTCGGAAGCAGCACTTAAAGGAGTCGGGATGAAGGAGTTCATAACCGATTAGGGTGTAAAACCCAGTGCATCGGGTCCAATGAAAATCTTTTGTGACAACACTGGAGCAATTGCCTTGTGAACGAATACAGGTTTCACAAGAGAACCAAACACATCAAGAGATGCTTCAACTCCAGAGACATACAAATTTGCAAAATACATACGAATCTGAATGTAGCAGACCCATTGACTAAATCTCTTCCGCGGGCAAAACATGATCAGCACCAAGACTCCATGGGTGTTAGATTCATTACTATGTAATCTAGATTATTGACTCTAGTGCTAGTGGGAGACTGATGGAAATATGCCCTAGAGGCAATCATAAAGTTGTTATTATTATATTTCCTTATTCATGATAAAGGTTTATTATTCATGCTAGAATTGTATTGATCGAAAACTTAAATACATGTGTGGATACATAAACAAAATACCGTGTCCCTAGTGAGCCTCTACTAGACTAGCTCGTTGATCAAAAGATGGTTAAGGTTTCCTAGCCATAGACATGAGTTGTCATTTGATAATGGCATCACATCATTAGGAGAATTATGTGATGGAAAAGACCCATCCGTTAGCTTAGCATATGATCGTTCAGTTTATTGCTACTGCTTTCTTAATGTCAAATACATGTTCCTTCGACCATGAGATCATGCAACCCCCGGATACCGGAGGAATGCCTTGTGTGCTATCAAACGTCACAACGTAACTGGGTGACAATAAAGATGCTCTACAGGTATCTCCGAAGGTGTCTGTTAAGTTGGCATGAATCAAGATTGGGATTTGTCACTCCGAGTATCGGAGAGGTATCTCTGGGCACTCTCGGTAATACACATCATAATAAGCTTGCAAGCAAAATAACTAATCAGTTAGTTAAGAGATGATGTATTACGGAATGAGTAAAGAGACTTGCCGGTAACGAGATTGAACTAGGTATAGAGATACCGATGATCGAATCTCGGGCAAGTAACATACCGACAGACAAAGGGAATTGCGTATGTTGTCATAAGGTTCGACCAATAAAGATCTTCGTAGAATATGTAGGAACCAATATGGGCATCCAGGTTCCGCTATTGGTTATTGACCGGAGAGGAGTCTCGGTCATGTCTACATCATTCTCGAACCCGTAGGGTCCGCACGCTTAATGTTCGTTGACGATATAGTATTATATGAGTTATGTGAATTGGTGACCGAATGTTGTTCGGAGTCCCGGATAAGATCACAGACATGACGAGGAACTCCGGAATGGTCCGGCGGTAAAGATTGATATATAGGATGATACTATTTGGTCACCGGAAAGGTTTTGGATTGTATCGGGTAGTCATCGGATCACCGGAAGGGGTTCCACGAAGCCCCGGGAGGTTAATGGGCCTTATGGGCCAAGAGAGGGGAACACACCAGCCCACAAGGGGCTGGTGCGCCCCTCCTCATGGCCGCCGGCCCTATGGATGGTAAGGGGGGAGGGCTAGCCCTCTTTCCTTCCCTCCATCTGAGAAGAAGGAAAGGGGGGCACCCCCTCCTGCCTTCCCCCCGCAGGCAAACGAGGAAGGGGGCGCCATAGGGCAGGAGCCCAAGGGGGCTGGCGGCCACCCTTGGGGTGCCTCCTGGCTGCCTCCCCTCCCCACCACCTATATATATATGAGGGAGGGGGCGCCACACAAACCCACGACAATCTCTTAGCCGTGTGCGGTGCCCCTCTCCACAGTTTCATCCTCCGTCCAGTTTTCCGCAGTGCACGGCGAAGCCCTGCGGGAACAAGTTCACCACCACCGTCACCACGCCGTCGTGCTTCCGGAACTCATCTACCACTTCGCCCGTCTTGCTGGATCAAGAAGGTGAGGATGTCATCGAGCTGAACGTGTGCTGAACGCGGAGTTGCCGTACATTCGGTACTTGATCGGTTGGATCGCGAAGGTGTTCGACTACATCAACCGCGTTAATAAATGCTTCCGCTTTACGGTCTACGAGGGTACGTAGACACACTCTCCCCTCTCATAGCTATGCGTCACCATGGATAGATCTTGCGTGTGCGTAGATTTTTTTTTTGTTTTCCATGCAACGTTCCCCAACAAAGGGATCCATCCAGAGCCATTGGAGTGGAATGAACGGGCAAAGGATTGGTTTTACGGGCATGGGGGAACGTTGAACCCAGAAACAGGGAAGTGTGTTTATACAAAAGCTGAACTTGCAACACCCGTCGAAGCCATTCAAAAAGCATGAAGGCCATGCAGGAAGGGGAGTTCCATCCCGACAGAGAGAAGGACGAGCTGACACGCGCCCTCAGGAATCCTGAACACCCTGGACGTACACGAGGCACATCAGGCTCCATTCCGTGGAAGGTTGGGTTTCCCGACAGTAGTGACACATATAGAAGCCGAGCGAGAAAGAAGAAAGAGGGTCCAGACCAACTGCAAAAGGTAGAGGAAAGAGTAGCGTTGTAGCAGAAGCAAATAGATGCACTTACCAGCCAGCGAGCTATCGGCCCATCTCAGCAGCAAGAAGATCCTACATTCGATAATACCCATGGAGCTACCCCACCATCTCAGCGGAAAAGCAACGTGGCTTCCACGGAGCTCGTTCGACCCATAGATGATATCACGGCTCCTCGCTACCCCTTGGATGATATCACATAGAGGGAACATTGTGATCTACATGCGAAATGCATGAACCTATCCATGAAGGTGGCTGTCGGCTATGCCTTACCTCGTGTACCTGATGGAACTTAACATTTCTCTACAATTCCAGATGGCTATGCTGTTGTCGGGGTGGATGAAGTTATGAACAAATTTGAGCGGCTGGAGCTTGAGTACCCTACAGGTGAAGGGGAGAATCATCTGGGAGATGCCAGAAGGACTACCATTCTATGGAGAAAGGAACACATCGTGCTTCCACATTGGACGCCGCATCAGCAGACTCCGCCTCAGCCATCTCCATCGCGTCAGCAGACTCCGCTGCCTCAGTCATCTCCGCCACATCAGCAGACTCCGCTCCTTGAGCCATCTCCGTCCCGTTAGCAGACTCCGCTGCCTCAGCCGTCTCCGCCGCGTCAGCAGACTCCACTGCCTCAGCCATCTCCTCCACTGCCTCAGCCCCGACGGAAGAGAACGGCTGCCGCTCCGGCGGCTAGTAGTACAACTGCAAAGAAATCCAGAACAACAAGTACAATAAGTGTCAAGAAGGCTCCTACCAAATTACCATACGACATGTCTGACGAGGAAACCAAGGAGATCGTGGCTGCCGACGTGAAACGCCAGCTTACACCGACCCGTCCAGATCCAAAGGACAAAATAGATCAGGTAAAAGCGAATCGCTGTCTGGATAATCTTACGCGACCACCGCCGCCTCCGCTGCTATCAGACTATGCCTGCTCGATTGTTCAGTCACATAGAGAATAGCAGCGGTCGGGAAATAGCAGTAGTGCAAGGGGGAAAACAATTCCCCAACTCGGTGAACAGGAAAACCAATCGTGCCCCCTGCTTAAGGTGTTTACCGATATCGCTAATGATCCGGGGGTAGCGGCCGGTGATATTGGTTTCACTCTTGGTGACTACTTAGGCGAAGAGGTACAGTTCCCCATGGCTGAGTTAGCCTATAAATATGAGCAAGGGAAGCCTCTCGTCAGACCTCAGGAGCTCCCGCATCTACCAACACAAATGCGAAGATTGCATCAGTGGTACATGGAAGCCTCAAAGGAAGGGACCAACTATATCATTGCGGGAATTAAAGATGAGCACTACTTCAATGGAGACGAGGAGATTTACATTGAATTTGAAGAATTATTTCATCAATTGCTATTGTTTGTAAGTATCATTTCTGTAATTAAGTCTCTAGCTCAGCTCGTTCATTGCATGTATAATTATTCTCACTATATTATGCAGAAAGAAGATCCTCAAATGCAAAAGAGGACAAATATATGACATTGGGTTCATTAAGCCAAATACTATTCATGAAGCTACGGTACAATGGAAGGCCAAGGATACAGATAAGATCTTGCTAAGGGCGTTAATTGAACAACAAACCAAAAGGGAAATACTATTTCCTTACAACTTCAAGTGAATGTTATACTGTCTTGTACACATTCTGTTTCGCTTACTCGATGTTAAGTGTAATTGATGAGTTATGCATGCGCAGATTCCACTTTATTCTGCTAGTCATTCAATTTGACGTAGGAAGAGTACTTGTCATGGACTCGAAACGTAAACACATGGAGATGTGGGCGGGCATGACAGAAATGCTCCAGAGGTAATTTCAATCATTATCGCACTATATCGGAAACTTTTGTCATTTCCTGATATCAAGTAATTAATAACTCCTTTATTAATTTCCTTTGCCGGGCAGGGTTTGTAAAGAGTTCACCAAGAAGGCTAGGGGTGAATGGAAAAAGGAGCTGCGATTTCAACAACTCAATGTAAGTAGTACTAGCTAGATCCGCACATCTCCTTGATTCTAATTTTAATACCATTATCATGCTTGATTATTACTTTCATTAAACTCTATTCTCGTAAAGTGCTCGAGGCAGGGATACGGGAATAATTTATGTGGATACTACGTCTGCGAGTTCATTCGCCAGACGACCTGTGAGAAGGGCAGAAGTTTACAACAACTTGAAGTACGTAAACAATATTCACAATTTTATTTTATTACCATCAATTGTGTTGAGTTTCATTCATATATATATATTGACCCCCTTGTTTAAATTACATCCAATGGAAGCGGGACGAACTCCTACCAAAGGATCGTGTACAAGCAATTCAAGAGGATTTGGCGGGATTCTTCCTTGAAGAAATCATAGCTAAAACTGGAGTATACCATTGGGAAGTGGTAATGAAAGTTGGTAATTAGATATTAGGGTTCGTAAGAGACGTTATTTTCTATATATGCATGAACGTGTACTATATGTAGGTTGTGTTTGTTTCAGCTTCGGGAGCCAGTTTCTCGTGGAAAAAAGCTGAAACCGGAACAAACGACTAAATATGGGCAGCTTCGTGGAGACAGCCCAAAACAGTTTCGGCCTGTTTTACGTGTTATAGCCCAAAGCGACCAGATGCGTACTTTCCCAGTGAAGCTGGTAGGGATTCATGATTTTCCCAACGCTAACCTTGCCTATTCTAGCAATTTACACGGAAACTGCCATGATGGGTCGATCCCATCGAGGCCGAGTCCACCCGTTCCTCAACGAAATGCACGTCGCGCCCCGGCGTTGCTAAGTGCTGGTGATGCGTCCTCTTGGAGTCGCTGATGTGTGAATGTATACTGTAATGATGTAATCAATGTTGTATGCTGCTGCTTGTTATCGATGCTATATGGTGCTGCTGCTGTCGATGCCGTAATGCCGTGCATGCTGTATATGTGGTCGTGGTCGTGGTCTTCCTGAATATGTGTTTGTGGGCAACTGAATTTAAACGTGTGCTCACGGTCACCACCTTTGCTTGGCGATGCCGTTCCCACTTCATCTGATGAAGGCAACATGAACGACACGTGAGATAGGATTGCGAGATCTTTGTTTATTGCGCGACAAGCTACATAGATTAGTATTTGTACGGACCTCTAATTATATGTACGGATTATTAGTTATATGGACGGTCTAATCCTTTAGCTCTCTTCTGTACGGATTATTAGTAATATGGAGTATCTTTTGTATTGTATGGGCAATTGTGACTTGCAGGGACTAGCGATGTGACAACATAATTCTTTTACTCACTATTATTCTATGTATATATGAGCAAGAAAGTGAGAAAATTATTATTATGAAATATTTTATGCATTACCATAGAACAAATCATTCCCTGTCAGTCAAAATACCATTTAAACAATCTATTAACACTGAATCAACCAGTTACACTGATCTCAGTGCTCTAAGGGCATTTCAGGCTTTTCACCAGCTCACAGTCGTTTCCACAGCTGCGTTGTCAAACAGCTAACCTTCACTACAGCTGTTTCCTCAGCACAGCAGTTTTGCCAGCACAGCAAGCCCACAGCTGAATCTGATGAAACTGAAGCCCAAACAAACATAGCCGTAGTAGCGTCGAATAGATATACGAAAACTTGTTGTTCGACCAAGTACGAAGAAAGAGAGGTCACTTCTCTCTATATTCATGACGATGTTGTGTAGTGGTTTCTTCATTGCTATATGTAGTAGCCAGCATCTAGTTGAATGGAAAACATAAAATAAAAATAAAAATTCTAAATGTAAAAGAATTGAATGGTAAACACAAAAAGAAAAGGGGGAAACACAAAACGAAACCCTAAACCCTAAACCCCTCTTTAAAAAAAAACCTAAACCCCAACGCTCGGTAGAACCTGACGCATGGTGGCTTTTTAGTCCCGGTTGGTGTTACCAACCAGGAGTAAAGGTCCTTCTGCCCGAGCGCCCCACAGCAGCCACGTGGAGTCCCTTTAGTCTCGGTTCGTGACACGACCGGGAATAATTTGGGGGGGGGGGGGGGCCTTTAGTCCCGATTCCTTAGTCCCGGTTGCAGAATCGGGACTAAAGGCCCTTACGAACCGGGACTACTGACCCGTTTCCTACTAGTGCATGATGCCGTCGGTGCCCGACGAAGACGAATGGCTCGCCCAATGGATGTACCGCTGGGCATTTACGACGGCAGAGACAGACAGCTGACGGCTCCGAAGGATCAACGCCAAGTCGCTCCTGCTCGGCATTGAGCAGTTCGAGCGGGTGGCGGTGGAGGCAGCGGCGAAGGTGGCGGCGCTCAAGCGGAAGCATGACCGCATCATCCATATCTTGAAGGTCTACATCATCATCTCCTCTTCCTCCTCCGATGATGGCGCGACAACAATGACCCCGACGAAGACCCACCTCCTGCCGCAGATGCCTACAGCAGCGTCGGCGACCAAAAGGGCAAACGACGAGTGAAGAAGTGGTGAAGCTTGGCCCTCTCCCTATTAATATAATCTGGCTCCTACTACTAAATCTAGTTAGAATTTGTCGGACGGTTGAACTGTGCTTCACTTTTTGGTGATGTTTATATATGAATTATGGCCGTTTGCTATCGGTTTATATGTCTGTTTCCTGTCAAATTTTCCATTGATGATCTACGTGGTACAAGTTTACGTTGCATGATTTTGTATGGATATATGGTGATTCACTTTTGTATGATTTTCTACAATGGCTCTTCCGATGTAAAAATAATTGTTGTATTTTTCTTTGATGTTGACGCCCTCGAAAAATTTCTTTTTCTATAAAGCCAAAAACATCAACTGACACTGAGCACTATATTGATATTTTAGTTTAGAAAAAGATAAAAAAATGATGGCAAAACTATGCAGTAATGATATAAATATGGCGTGAAATACTTTAAAAATTATATATACGTTTAAGACGTATTAGTCATGCACACTGGGTCAAAAAATATCCAGTTGAGATGAAATTTGATTCGTATATGTTGCGAGCTTATCTATCTAATAATCTACCTAATTCCGCGCCATTGCTTAAACGGTTTGAGAGTAGCTCATAGGTTATCCGAGGTAACAAAACGTGCATTAACTCTGTTTTGTTGTTTTCTTGGCACTCGTGGTTTCTGCTCGTTGGCAAGGTGTTGAGTGTATTGTAAATTCTAGAGTTTCTAGAGAAGGCCGTGTTCTCATAGTGAAAGTTGTATGGGACGGTTCGTTCGTGCCCGCGTTTTTTACTCGGGGTCTGTCTAGTACACATCTAGATGTGACATAATTATATCACATTTAAATTGTTGTTCACTTTGTTTGTGGTTTTTTTTTCCCAGTTTTTTTTGTTCCTTGTTGCTGCGTTATTTGTGGGAGCTTATAGTCACTGATTTATTTATCCACGTGCGTCGTTCAACTGTGGACCGGCCCATCTCAAAGTTTCGGCTGGACGAAGCGCTGTGTCCATATACCATGCCTGAAAAAAATACAAACAACCACGTTGGTTGTCCTCAATCATCAAAAAGAAAGAAAAACACGCTGTGAGGCGTGCGCATGCATGCAGGATTTGCCGGATAGGTAGCTAGCTTGCATGTACCTCACTACCTCACTATTCAGACGAATTTTCTAAACCTTCTACGTGCCGATGTAGCAAAATGGATGGATGATTGTGCTAAAGAAAATTGTACCTGATAAACAAAAATTATGTAAAAGGAAATACCAAAACAAAAAAAAAGTACGTAACCTTTGTTGATTTAAAAAAATTATGTAAGGTTTTTTATTTTAAAAATGAGCATAAGGTTATCAAAATAAAAATCAATAAATATATAGAAGATTTGTTGATTTAAAAAATGTAAGCAAATTATAAAGAAAATTAATGAATTTGGAAAGTATTTGTAAATTTAACAAGTGTTCACAAATATGAAGAAAATGTTCATGGAATCCATTAGATGGTCATAAATTTAAAAATATTAATAAATTTTAAAAATGTTCGTAAATTTGAAAACATGTTGGCGGATATAAAAAAGTTCATGAATTAAAAATTACACACCATTAGGAAACATCGAGCCCATTTCCGAGTCGTGGGTTGACTCGCAATTAGGTTAAAAAAAACGCCGGACAAAGTTGCAAGTTAAGGTTGGACTTTTAACTGGGACACAAAAAAAGATCGAGGGCCCAGTTGCATGTGAATGTTTTACTTGGAACGGGGACAAGAAAATGGTTGGGTGCAGTTGCGAGTCGTTGGTTAACTTACAACCGCGAAAAAAATGATCAAGAGCCGAGCTGTGAATCGATGCTTGACTTGCAGCTGAGACGGGAAAAATCCATGCCCAGTTGAAAGTTAAGGGTGGATTGCAACAGATGCAATAAAAGAGTTGGCCCCAGTTATGATACAAAAGAAACATTGAGCCCAGTTCCGAGTCATGGGTTGACTTGCAATTGGGTCGGAAAAAAGTTAGGCTAGTTGCAAGTCAAGGCTAGACTTGCAACTGGGAAAAAAAGGATCAAGGCCCCAGTTGCATGTGAATGCTAGACTTGCAACTGGGACAAGAAAATGGTTGGGGGGCAGTTGCGAGTTGTTGGTTGACTTGCAACTGCGACTAAAAATGAGCAAGAGCCGAGTTGTGAATCGATGCTTGACTTGCAGCTGAAACCGAAAAAAAGCCAAGCCTAGTTGCAAGTTGAGGGTGGAGTCACTACAAGAAATCTGTTAATCCATGACGGATTCAAACTTTCACATATGTGTGCAAAACCGTCGTGGTAGGTCCTCGGTGACGGATTTAAAATTCATCATGTATATCACGTCATAATTTGATCACCATGCACTCGATGACGGATCACTAGAACCGTCATGGATCCATGACGGTTCTTGACCGTCACAATTTACTGTGAGATAACACCGTTCATCATGCATTCCACGTCATCATCTGACATGGCAGCCAACATGGATATGACATTGCGGCCCAATTAGAGTTTTGGCCCACTAAATTTCATCTCTGTCCGAGACCATCAGCCCATCAAAAGAATTTTGACCCTTTAAATTTCAGATCAATCCAAGGCCCACTAATTTCAATTGCAAAATTAGCCCATCACTCTATTTCTCTCTGTCCATGGATACTTTTAGTCCGTAAAGAATTTTTCTGATTATACATGATCATCGCCTTATTATACATAAAAAAGGAAATTGCATAAACATACCGGATAAATAACATTTCTTTATCAAATGGAAAAAGTACACAACAAAAAACTTGGAAGGAAAAAATACACATCAAAAAACTTGGAATTACAGATTTTTTCTAGATCTGGCCTACTACTCTGGCCGGAGCTATACTATTCTGTAGCCACCACATCAAGCGTCGCCCAGCGCTCGCGGGACGCCAATCAAAGTTCATCGCCATGGCTTTTCTTGCCACAGATCAGGCAAACTTCTTTAAAATGATTTTCAAAACAGACGCAGCCAGAGACACCTTGCCGACGCGTTCGCTGCAGCTACTCGTGTGGGAAGGCGCCGGTGTGGGGCTTCTCCACCAGGCGAGGAAGAGGCCATCCAGCGGTGGCACTAGATCCCGCGAGCGAGATGATAGCGCCGCGATGGCCGACGACCCAGGGAAGGCGGAGAGGTCGGGAACGGGGCACCGGCGTCCGGATCCGGCCGGATCTCGATGAATTCAAAGTGGAATGGCGGCTGGGAGGTGAGCTCGGGCGACGCCATGGGCCTCGGCCTCCATTACTGCAAGGAGAGGCAGAGAGATAGATGAGAGAGGAGAACAGAGGAGAGAGAGGCGGCGCGAGGCGCGACTCACCGGCGTGCTGCGGTGAGAGGTTCGGGCGGCGGCCCGTCGCGCGGACGGCGGCGTCCGACGGCTACGAGCTCGGGAATCCCTCGGGCGCAGCTGCTGATGGAAGGGAACTCGTGTTCGTGTGTGATGGTGTGAGAGGATAAGAACCAGGGAAAGCACACATAGATAGTAGAAGGAGCAGGGACCGTTGGATGGGCTAAGAATGGATGGTGGAGAGGCGTGATCCGTGGGAGGTCTAGTTCGGCCAATCAGAACGCAGCAGGCTAGAAAGATCTTCGGTTGCTATAAAGACGTTCAGTGTGTGTTTAGACAAAAATCGCAGCTTAATAGAGTGGTTAGGTGGCATTAGCATCGCAAATAGGTCCTGGGTTCAAAACCCGCATGGTGCTATTTTTTTTATAATTCTCGTTTTCTTCCTTTTTGCTTAATTCCTTAGCTCTATTTTGCAAATTGTACTTTGTTCTTGGATATGGATAAACGAAATGTAATCTATTTTTTCTACTTTATTTGGAGGAAAATATATGAACATATTTTCCAGCATCGATTTTCATGCTTTTCGGAGTTCCTTTGCATTTTTCAAAATTTTAAACAAACTCTGTGTTGGGGGTTGAGTCTTGACACCCTCGTGTTTAGAATTCTTTTCATTTTCTTGTATAAGGCGTAAATAGACTCAAGGGCACAAATATGTTTTTCAACCCAATTTTGCCAACCCTTTCAACCACTTGCAATGCCATCGAATGAAGCATCGGTCGCTTCGCCTTCAAAGTAGACTTGTTGTCTCTCAAAACTGTGTTTGTTCCTCGGAGATGATTTGATATCTAAGCAATGTACGTCATAAATTTTGCGAATCTTTCTAAAAAAAAGTCCACACCATACATGGATCATATGATGACACCATACTAATTTTCATGATTTTCGAAGTTTGTTTTCATTTTTCGGAATTAAAATACCCAAAACTCCATGTTCGGGGTCGAGTCTTGGTGCCCTCGTGTTTCCAGTTCCTTTCTTTTTCGTGTCTAAGGCCTAAACATATACTGAAGAAGACAAATACCAATTTCAACCCAAAATTTTCAACCTTTTCAACCACTTGCAGTTCAAATTTGAATTATATCCGTTAAATGTCTAGAAATGCACTTAATGACTTAAATATAGCAAAAGAATTCTGGAAATGCCAGATTTTGAAATGGATCATGTAACGGTGTATCTTGAGTGTAAAAAAAATCAATGCCAACGGATGAAACATCAGTTGCATCACCTTCAAACTAGACCAGTTCTTTGTCGAAACCATGTCTTCCTCGGAGATGGTTCAATTTCTAAGTAATCTACGTCATAGGTTTAGCGAAACGTTCTCAAATTTTTACCATGCCCTACAGGGATCATATGAGGACACCATACCAATTATCATGCTTTTCTGAGTTTGTTTTCATTTTTCGGATTTAAAAAACCAAAAAACTCCATGTTCGGGGTCGAGTCTTGGCGTCCTCATGGTTGGAATTCCTTTCCTTTTCCTATATATGGCCTAAAGATAGACTCAAGAACGCAAATATGATTTTCAATCCAATTTTGTCAACCTTTTCAACCACTTGTATTTCAAATATGAATTATATCCGTTAAATGTCTAGAAATGCACCTAATGACTTAAATATAGCAAACGGAATCTGGAAAATGACAGATTTTGACATGGATCATGTAATGGTGTATCTTGAGTGTAGAATACATTTCAATGCCAACGGATGAAGCATCGGCCGCTTCGCATTACAAACTAGACTAGTTCTGTCTCAAAACCATGTGTCTTTCTCAGAGATGGTTCAATTTCTAATCAATGTACGTCATGATTTTTGGAATTAAAAAAAACAGAAAACTCCATGTTGAGCTTTTTCTGAAAAAACAAAATACAATGTTGAACATTTTCTAAAAATGCTAACATTTTTAAAATACAAGTTGGACATTTTTTTTAATCGTACGAAACATTCTATCACACAAATATGATTGCTCAAAGCTACATGTACCTGGTCCAATCTGCGGCCTAAAAAGTGTGGATGTATATACTTTACTAATGAAAAAAAGTCCCATTCATGTCTCGACAGCATAGTTGCCAAGTGGGAATGATCTAACCGCAACATAATTTTTCCTTCCAAAGTCGACGTAGTGTTCGGTTATTTTATAGGGATGATACCCATATATATCATAGCCGCACAAGCACCGCAGTGGCTAAGCCTAACCCTTCCACAATGGAGACGAAGGTTCGATCCCCAGGTTCTATCATTTTCCCGAGAGCTGCAATATGTTGCCCGTGTGCGTTCGATCGCGGCGGCTTCGTTGAAGCGATGCGCAAACTTGCCGGCCCAATTATCATGCGTCGAGTGAAAAATCGTAATAAAGGTGGTATCAAACCTCAGACCTCACGCTCGATTCTTGCGACCTTAGCCAGCTGAGTTAGGGACCTTGAACGGTATAAGGTCAACGCGAGGCTTAAAGTATCATATACAGCGGCAGAACCTTTTCTTTTAGAAAAATAAAAAATATATATACATTGAACAAATTTTGAAATACAGTGACCTTTTTCGTAAATAATACTGAACAATTTCAAATACACAAATGAACAAATTTTAACTATATATTGAACAATTCCTTAATGTACGTTGAACAATTTCATAATATATGGTGAACAAATTTTAAATACGCAACGACCTTTTTTTAATATATGTTAAACAATTTTATAATATACAATGAACATTTTTTTAATACAATGCAGATATTTGCAAATACACAATGAACTTTTAAATAATACGCAATAAAGAGAAAAGAACATAAATAGAAAATAAAAATGAAAATTAACAGAAAAAATGAAAGGAATCGAAATAGAAAAATAAAAAACCAGAACAAAACAACAGAAAACCAGAAAAGCTGTAAAAAATGGAAGTAAAAACAAAAGAAGAAAAACGAAAAAAAAACCCGCAAGAAATAGGGAAATAGCAGCGAATAAATCCGTACGTGCGCCAGCCCAAGTAGTGGCTCGCTTCAGCGAATCCTTGACTGTTTGCCGCCCGTGGGTGGCAAATAGGATTAGCCCACTTTCCCTCCCTTTTCTCTGACGCACCTCCTCCCTTACGCGTTCATGGGCCGGCCTTTATTTCATTATTTTTCCTTTTTTTTCTCATATCTGTTTTTCGTTTTTCCTTCTTTAAATTGATTTGGGATTTCCAAATTTCAAAAGGTTGTGAGTTTTGAAAAAAAATGTTCAAGAAATCATAAAATGTTCATGAATTCAAAAAATATTTCAAAAATCAAGATTTGGAAGAAACTGGTAATGTTCATGTATTTTGAAAAAATTATCATGTGTTCAATACATGTTCGTGAATCTGAAAAAATGTCCATACAAATTTAGAAAATGTTCACAAAATTCGAAAAAATCACAAATTTCCAAATTTGTTTTCCAATTTTAAAAAGTGTTCATTGATTCAAAAAATGTTTTTCAAGTCAAAAAATGCCCATGAATTCGAAAATTGTTCATGCATTTCAAAAAATGTTTGTCTAAACAAAACAAATGTTTGTGAATTTCAAAAAAGATCCCATATTTAATGGTCGGCGATTTAATGTTCGTCTAAACATAACCAATGTTCGTCTAAATAAAAATGTTTGTCGACCAAAAAAATTGTTCGCCGATTCAAAAGTCTTTTATGTCTAGAATTTGATTAGTCTTTGGAAAGTCTATATATGTCTAGGCGTTGGGAGTAGTTCATGGTCGATGAGATTTGTTGTTAAAGTTTTAAACATTCCCTTGCGCGACAGAATGATAAGTGTGGCATGCTAATAGCCTTGGGATTTACCACGTCGAATGCATTGTGATCATGTGGACATCGCGGCCATCATCACAATGGGTGGGAATAAAGATAAGTGGCAACACGGCGAACCATTGTGTTAAAATAGAGGACGCTCATATGTCGAGGTATTGAGCCTGAAAGTGTTCTTCTACTCACGAGATTAAATGAGCTTGGGTGAACAGTAAAATCGAAAGAAAATGAAAAACAAATCAAAAAATTCAAATTTTTTTTGGTAACCTTTGACAAAAGTTTTCTATGCTTGAAATTTTTCATCACTAAATGACATTCGTGGAAGTCATGGCAAAAAAATAGTACTACAAAATGCTTACAAAATAGCTTTTGTGGACTACCGATTTTATTTTTTTATGCACGACTTCCAGGAATGTTCATCCATGATAATTTTTTGCAAGCACATAGAACATTTGTCAACGGTAACCACAAAATGCTTTCAAAAAATATTTAAGAAATGTTTTATTTTAGCTCATATGAAATATATAAAAATGTCAAAAGATACTTAGGGGATACTCAATCTTCTATATTGCAACCAATTGGAAAAATGATAATAATATCAAAATTTGGTAGAAAATTCTTATAATCGGGGATGGAACAATATTATTGATTCATATGATTTGCACAGTTTTTAAGGAGATTTCGCAAATGTTCTCCATACATTGACATTAAGTAGTACACTACATAATTATTGTTGTCTTTTCACACAAAAAAATATTGTTCCTACGCGTGAAAATAACTAAAAAACTTGGCTCGTTTTTTTAAGGAAAAAACTTGGCTACGTGGCTCAAATCCCCATTCAATCTCTTCCTTTTAATAAAAAAACTTGGCTCGTTATATTCCAGAACTTAGAAAGGCATGCAATGCTAACATAGACATTTCCCACCGGTAGCGACATAGGCCTATAAGCGTAATGTTTCATGCTTCAATCCCCTCTTGCCACTTTTCCCTTCTTATAATTAAGAAACCATATGGTTTTTTCTTTATAAAAAGAAAAGGACTTACAGGGGCCCAACGGCAGAGACAACATCAGGACGATGCAACAACAGCAGTTGTCCGTTTTCCCAAAAAAACTCTCAATGCATGACACATCAGCATGAAGCAACGTCGGGAAGACGCAACACCAGAATGCCATTCTTGTCGGTTCGAAAAACTTAAAAAAAACTATACCCGACACATGTGTGGGTCGGACACGCATGACACATCAACTCGAGCCATCCATGACGGTCTGTTTGGTGTACACCTAATCAATTCGTGACGGTCCATCGTGAGCACTCTCATCTCGCTAATCCGTGACGGATTTCATGACAAATCAGAGAAATCCGTCATCGATCATGACGGTTTCAAAGAACGTCACCAGAAATCCATCATGGAATAACAGTTTTCTTGTAGTGAGTGCATTAATGCAAAAAAAAAGAGTTGATCCCAGTTGTGATACAAAAGAAACATCGAGCCAAGTTCCGAGTCATGGGTTGACTTGCAGTTGGGTCAAAAAAATGCCGGACCCAATTACAAGTCAAGGTTGGACTTGCAACTGGGACAAAAAAAAGGATCACGGGCCCAGTTGCATATCAATGATGGACTTGCAACTGGGACGAAAAAATGGTCAGGGGCAGTTGCGTGTCGTTGGTTGACTTGCAACTACGACAAAAAAATGATCAAGATCCTAGTTGTGAATCGATGGTTGATTTGCAACCGTGACAAAAAAAGTTTGCCCCTAGTTACGAGTCCATGCTTCACTTGCAGCTGAGAAAGAAAAAAAACAGACCTAGTTGCAAGTTAAGGATGGAGTACAACTAACACAACAAATGAGTTGGGCCCAGTTATGATACAAAAGAAATATCGAGCCCAGTTCTGAATCGTGGATTGACTCACAATTGGGTTAAAAACGCCAGACCCAGTTGCAAGTCAAGGTTGGACTTGCAACTAGGACAAAAAAAAGGATGAATGGCCCAGTTGCATGTGAATGCTGGACTTGCAACTGGGACAAGAAAATGGTCGGGGGAAGTTGCGAGTCGTTGGTTGACTTGCAACTGCAAAAATGATCAAGATCCCAGTTGTGAAATCGATGGTTGATTTGCAACTAAGACAAAAAAGTTAGCCCCTAGTTGCGAGTCAATGGTTGACTTGCATCTGAGATAGAAAAAAGCCAGGCCCAGTTCCAAGTTGAGGGTGGATTATAACTAATGCAATAAAAGAGTTGGGCCCAGTTGTGATACAAAAGAAACATCGAGCCCAATTCCGAGTCATGGCTTGACTTGCAATTTGGTCAAAAAAAATCTCGGACCAACTTGCAAGTCAAGGCTGGACTTGCAACTGGGACAAAAAAGCTACCCTGGTTGCCAGTTGATGATGGACTTGCCGAGGTGTAAAAAAATTAGACCTAGTTGCAAGGTTAGGGTGGGCTTGCCAATAATGCAACAAAAAGAGTCGGGCCTAGTCGCGATATAGAAGAAACACCAAACCTAGTTGCTAGTCGAGGATGGAGTTGAAACTGATGACAAAAAAGGCCAGGCCCAATTGCAAGTTAATAGTGGACTTCAACCGAGTCAAAATGGTCCCAATTGCATGTTAAAGGTGGAGTTGCAACCGGGGCAAAAAACGTCGGCCAAAAAATGGTGTCAGCTATAATGAAAGACAAAGGAGAAATAGAGAGAGTCAAAATGAGAAGACACAAAGCAGCAGGAGAATGAAGGTGATCATAGAGGCAACAAACAAAGTCTCTTCCGCTTCTACAAAGTAGACCAATAACAATCGACCAGGAAAACCCAGAAAAATTTCCAGAAAAAGGAAGAAGAAGCCGAACAAAAAGGGCCTAGAAAAAACCGGCCGACAATTGGACATTGCAACGATGCAGGATGCGCACGACAAAAATGAATCAGTATCAAGTTTGCGTAAAAAGTTACAACAAATAGATCGGATGAACCACAACTTAGATAAGACATTATTAAAATCTTCATGAGATTTAACAAATCTAATTTGAAAATATTCAAATATATTTTTAATTTTTTATGAATTTTAAAAATCACACATTCAAATAAGTATTGACAAAAAGAAAATTCATGAATTTTATTAAATGTTCGCACACTTCAAAAAGTGTTTCACGTACTAACAAAAAATCATGACCCGGATAGAAAAGAGTGAGATGTGAACCGACGAGTGCTATGTCGTACATTATATCTTGCTGAGTTTTGTATATCGTACATTATATGGGGACATAAAATCGGATGGCCTTTTGAATTGTTACAACACAGCCCAGAAAATACAAAAACGACAAAAAGAACAGGCCGCCGGTGCAACAAGAGGTCGGACCAACAAAAGAAAAAGCAACGGCCCGAGTGACAGCGACGTGCGGGCGAGCGATGCGGGACGTGCGCGACGAGAATCAAACCTTGCGCGATGCGGGACTTAGACCGACAACTATCCAGTTGAATTTCCAACATTAACATGCAATTTGCCAACCCTAACCCAATTGAATGCCCTCCTAGGAATGCCACTTCCCCGTTCCCGACCCATTTGCTTGTCCACCTTTGACATGCAACTCCTCCGACCCAGTTGCTTGTCCACCCTTGAGTCATAATTGTGGACGAAGTTTTTTTTTGACACAGTTGCAAGTTCATCCTCGACTCACAACAGGACCACAACTTATTTTGTCTCAGTTGTAAGTCTACCATCGACTTGCAACCGGGCTTGATCTACCCCGTTTCATTTCTTTTTGCCTTAGTTGTAGAGTCACTCTCAACTTGCAACTGGGCCCTAGCCATTTTTTCTTTCCCAGTTGCAAGTTTATCATGAACCTGCAACTGGGTTGGACACTTTTTTGCCCTAGTTGCAAGTCCACCCTCGACTTGAAACTGGGTCTAATACTGTTTTGCTCCAGTTACAATTCCACCATCGACTCGCAACTAGCTCAATCCAGGTCCGACACTTTTCTTTGACTTTTACCTGCAAAGTCACCCTCAACCTGCAACTGGGACTGACCTTTTTTGCCTTTAATTGCAGAGTCACCATCAACACGCAACTGGGGCCAACCCATTTTTGTCTTAGTTGCAAGTCCAACTACACCCCTGACATATAATTGGGGGTCCGCCTTTTTTATTCAAGTTGCAAGTCTATCCTTGGTACGCAACTAGAAACCGACCAATTTTGCCCTAGTTGGAAGTTGGAACTCCACCCTCCATACACAACTAGGGCTTGGCCCTTTTGTTTGTCTCATTTGCAAGTCCACCCTCGACACGCAACTGGGGGCGACCATTCTTATCCCAGTTGCAACTCCACCCAAGACATGCAATTGGGGGACCTTTTTTTCTTGTGCCCGTTGCTAGTCAACCCCCGAAACAAAATTGGTGCCCAGCCCGCTTTTGTCCTATTTTGAAGTCCACCCTCAACATGTAACTGAGGGCCCTGACCCTTTTCGTCTAAGTTGCAACTTCACCCCCGACAAGCAATTAGGGATGCCTTTTTCTTGTCCTAGTTGCAAGTCGACCCTCGAGACGCGACTGGTCCCAATCCATTTTTTTGTGCTAGTTGCAAGTCAAACTACACCTCTAACATGAAAATGGGACCCTGCCTCTTTTGTCCTAGTTGCAAGTCTATCCATGACACGCAACCGGGGGCCCGACCCATTTTTGTCCCAGTTGCAAGTCTACCCTTGACACGCAACTAGGGGAGGGGTGGGAGTTTTTTCGTCCTAGTTGCAACTCCACCCTCGATGTGCAACTTGGGACCGACCCATTTTTTTTCCACTTGCAAGTCCATCCTCGACATGCAACTAAGCCCAACCCATTTTCACCCCAATTGCAAGTCCACCCTCGACACGCAACCGGGAGCGGGGGGGGGGGGGGGGGGGGGGGCTTCTTGTCCTAGTTGTAATTCCAGCTCGGGGCCCGACCCCTTTTTTGTCCCAGTTGCAAGTCCACCATCGACATGCAACTAGACTTTATGGTTTTCTCCCCCAATTGCAAATCCATCCTTGACACGCAACTGGGGAGGGGGCAACCATTTTTCCCCAAGTTGCAAGTCCACCTTTTCCATGAAACTGGGCCCTCGATCCTATTTTTTGCCCCAGTTGCAAGTCCACTCTTGACTCACAACTGGGCCCGATGTTTTTTTTTTGAATTGCAAGTCCACCATCGACTCGCAACTTGGCTCGACCCATTTTTTTATCCTAGTTGTAACTCCACAAATGGCACGCAACTGGGGCGATTCTTTCCATGCCCTAGTTTGAACCTGTGAACATTTTTTTCATACTCCACACCATTTTTTAATCCTCGGCCATTTGTTTTAATGCGTGAACATATTTGGAACTCATGAATTGTTTTTCATATCCGCTGATATTGTTTTGCGGACTTTTTTTTTCATATTATCGACTATTTTATCAATCCACGGCCATCTTTTGAACTTGTGAACATTGTTTCATATTCGCGAGCATTTTTAGAACTCGTGACCATTTTTTTAACTTGTGAAAATTTTCCAAGTTCACGAACTTTTTTTTTTGCATCCACAAGGAACCACAAATATTTTTGGGACTCGTGAACATTTTTTTAAATCACAAACATTTTTTGTACTGGCCAAAGTCATGAACATTTTTCAGATAAGTGCATAATATTTAAACTCGTCATTTTTTATTAGTATTGCCCCAAATGCACTTTCGTGTTTTGAAAAGAAAAAATATATTATTCCCACAAAAAAAGAAAAGAAAAAAGCATTTATTGCCCGCATAGACATTTTTTGGGGGGACGTACATGCTTCGGTGCTTTTTTTGTGAGGTTAACGCTAATGTTATATTTATTTTTTACCTTTTTGTTAGAGACGTCGCTAATGCTAGACATGAGCGAAGTTAGCGATAAAAAACAATAAAGAGGACAACTAGCGTGGACAGTGTTATTTTGTGCTGGACTAATAATGACCTAACAAACAAATAATACAAAGGGCTACATATATTGCTGATGTCATTTTAGATGACATAATTATGTCACATCTAGATGAGTGCTAGACACACCCATTATGTTAAGCCTAATGCTCAAGATTCAACATCTACATAAAGTCCACCTCAAACATTTGCATGCTGTTGTTTGCGTTGGCGTTGTTCTGGTCGGAGACCTCGCCATTGGCCGCCGCCGCCGCCGCCGCCGATGGCATCGTGCTGGAGCTAACCGAGGAACACGACAGGACGTTGCTGTTATTGATGTTGTTCTGCAAGAGGGAGGTGATGAAGTGCTGCTGCTCCTGATGGTGGTGGAGCTGCATGGCGTTCCTGAGCTGCTGCTGGTGGTCGTCCTTCTCCGGCGCCGCACCGAGGGTGAGCGCCGTCGGCCTCGTCGCCGCTACCTCCCTGGCCTGGCCCTGCTGGAGGCAGCTGATCGCGCTCGTGTTGGAGGAGATGGTCGACTTCGTCGTGCTCAGTGCTGATCAACAGATCGTACGTGCGTACAAATTAGCCCCGATAAATGATGATTATTGCAGTAGGTAGGATGCAATTAGATAAAGAGAACTTGTGGGCTTACTGTTGTTGTCGGCAGTGTAGGAGCTGGATATGCTACCGGCGTTGGGTTTCTTGGCAGGCGGCGCCGAGTCTTTCGACGAGGTCGCCGTGCTGCTGGCCGCCGGCTTCCTCCGGCGACGGTTGTGCTCTGCTAGCCTCCTCCGGCAGCTCCTCTTGGCCTCGTCGAACTCCGTGAGCACGTGGAACCTAAGGCCAATCCAATTACAAGAACAATTTAGGCAAAGCTAACCTTGAGCACCAAAATCCTTCAAGTCGTACGTAGCTCAACAAGTGATGCATGCATGTGATGATGTGAACCCACTGGCACCGCCACGCAACATTGCTCAATGCGAGAAAAGTAGAGATATGCCCGGGGCAAAATCCTGCCACAGGATCAGCCACTCGTTGCAGCACGCAGCAGTCTGGAGTCTGCAGCTAGACCAAAGAACGCTGCCTTTTGCATCTCCTTTTCATTTCGTGATCCATCGATCGACACCCAGGACCGGGAAACGCCATGGAAAAGCTCATGTTTGTGCTACATGCATGGAGTAGTGTTTTGTGTTGTCTTTTTTATTTGACATGACGGGTCGTCTCTGAGACTGAGACTAGCTTGGTTTTGCACCATGGCCGCTGCAACGGACAAGGCGAGATGAAACAAAAACAGAGAGTGAAGACTGACTGACTGAGAAGGCAAACAGTTTGCACTGGCCTAGCCTGGCCAAGCTGCAACCTAGCTAAGCTGGACGTACGTTGCGCAAGAACATCTCAGGTCTCTCGTTGACGGATACTGTTTCGTTTCTCTAGAGAGAGAGATGGAGAGTGGAGCGGGGTGTGGGGGTCTGGTCTGGCTCTGACCTGCTGCATTGCTGGCAGAAGCGCTGCTGCTTGCCGGCGGCGGAGACGAGGGCGGCCTTGGCGTGGTATTCGCAGACCTTGTGGCGCCGGTGGTAGTGCTTGGCGCCCGAGAGGTCCGCCTTGCAGTCCTCCACCTGGCATCGAGGCGCTTGGTGGTGGGCGCGGCCGAATCCCAGCCCGAACACGCCGCCGAGACGGGACCGCATCAGCATCCGGTCCACGGCCAGCATGTCCCCGTGGGAGAAGTAGGTTCTGTGGCCGAGGTTCAGTCCGATCCTCCCCGCGTCCCCGGCGCCGCCGCCCTCGCGCTTCACCATCCCGAGCGCCGGGTCCACGTCGCCGTGGCCGTGTATGGCCATGGGCGGCATCTGCAGCTGCATCCCGGGCATGGGCGGCGGAGCCATGGGGACGAGCCCGCCGGCGCCGCTCCCGTTCCGCGGCAGTGCTAGCATCTCGTGGTGCGTCGCGTCCTGGAACTGGCCGAAGGCGGCGGCGGCCGCCGCGAAGTCGAAGTTGTCGTACATCATGGCGCCCTGGTGGCGCTGGCCTCCTCCTCCGCCGGCCTGGACCATGCCGGCGTGCTCGAAGCCGACGTAGGGCGGCGGCTGCATTGCCCCGAACGGGAAGTCGTTGCTCGCCGCCGCGTTCATCCTGCCGCCGCTCATCATGGCCCGAGTGACTGGTCGGTCGGAGCTCAAGAAGAGAAGGCCGGGGGGAGCTAGCTAGGAGGCGTGTGGTTGGCTAAGCTCGCTTGCTAGCTGTATGAATCAGTTGTGCTGTGCTGTGTAAGGTGGTGGAGGGCTCAGAGGTGGTTAAAAAGGCAAGACAGGAGAGAGAAGAGATTGAGAGAGAGCAATGTGGGTAGTGTACTGTGGTGTAGAGAGAGAGAGAGTGACTTGAGGGAGAGTGGAGGGGAGGAGAGTGATGAGTGTGTGCGTGTCCGTTGGCAATTAGGCCAACTCCAACGCACGATCCCAAACGAACGTCCATTTTGTCTGGATTTTGTCCGCTTAAGGATGACAATGGGGCGGCGCCCGGCCGTTTCACGGATGCGCTAGCCATGCGCCCAACGCGCGACATCATCTTGACCACATCTTGTCCGCATACATTTTTTTCGGCTGCATTTCTTATATTATTTCATCAATGATTCTTTTGATACATTGAAGTACATTCACCGATTCTTGGCTAGAATAGTAAGACCAAAGAAAACAAGAGCCACAAGTAGACATTTTAAAAGATATCCAACTTCCCTAACTGCTCCCAAAATTTGTATTAGTATTTTATCGATGCCTTCATTGTTGATCTGCGGATTCTCGATCTTGCATACTTCTTTCTTCTTCGATTCTATAGAAATAGACGTTGCTTCACATTTAGTGTCTTCTCTAGCCTCTATTCTTGAAATGTGTGCACGAACATCTATCAAATTCCGTTCTATCAATAGATCGATGTATTCTTCTTCCCAATACGAAAACTTGCATCCATCCTACACAAAAAATTTGAGTGTGAGCAAAGTGCTATAAAAAAAGAGAAAAGTATACTTTTCGTCCCTTAACTTTTGGTGGAGTCTAGATTTGGTCTGTTAACTTCAAAACCAGACAACTTGCACCCCCCCCCCCCCCCCAAACTATCGAAACCGGACAAGGTTCATCCCCGGTCTCGGTTTTAACCGGTTTTGGTGTTGACTCACCCCGGTTTTAACCGTTTCTGACTCAAATTCACGTATTTTTTCATATTCGTGAACTTTTTGCAATTCACATACTATTTTCAAATCCACGTTGTTTTTGCAAGATCGCAAAAAAAAATTAAAAATAAAAATACTTTTATTTCAAATCCATGAACTATTTTAAAATTTGCGTACTTTTTTCAAATCTGTTTTTTAAAAACAAATTGCGTACTTTTTTCAAATCTGCATATTTTCCCAAGTTCCTGTAATTTTATAAAATCCAATTATTTTTTTCAAATCCATGAATTATTTTTGAAATTCACATACTTGTTTCAAATCTGCATACCTTTTAAAGTTCAGGTATTTCTTTCAAATCCTTGTTCCTTTTCCAATCGATGAACTTTGTCTGAAACTCGGGTACTTGTTTCAAAGGGGACACATTTTTCCAAATCCACATATTTTTTCTAATTTGCGTAAAAAAGTTTGAAATCCGTGTACTTTTTTCATGTTTGCATAAATTTTTCAAATTCATGAACTCTTTCCAAAAAAATGATGAAAATATGAAAAAGTACGTCCATTTTTAAAAAAATTCATGAATTTGAAAAAACTACATAAACTTTTAAAAAGTACGCGGATTTGAACAAAGTACGTGAACTTGGAAAAGGTACATGGATTTAAAAAAGTACACAATTTTTTTTAAAAGTTCACGTATTTGAGAAAAATACCAGAATTTGAAAACATTACACGAACTTGGAAAAAGTACATGAATTTCAGTCGGCACGGTCAAAACTGGGGTGGGACAGCACCAAAACCGGTCAAAACCGTGAACAAGGATGAATCTTGTCCGGTTTCAGTAGTTAAGGGTGCAAGTTGTCCAGTTTTGAAGTTGAGGGACCAAATCTAGACTCCACCAAGAATTGAGGGACGAAAAGTATACTTTTCTCTATAAAAAATGTGCTGAATCCGGGAGCACAACCAAGCAAAACAAGCACATACCCCATCGTTTTTGCACTTGAGGAACACCCATCCGGGATGTTCCGGCGTTGTAGACACACGGTGCGCGACCTTCTGCAGGCAGTTGTCTCACTTTATGAGCAGCAACGGTGCGCCGACGAGCCAGCACTCAGCCCGGACGATGGCCAGGCGTGTCTTTGCCGGCGAACCACCGACGTGATAGATCCGAGCGGCTAGAGGCGGAAATAATTTTTTGCATGCGGCCTGGGGGCGTTGCCGGGGCTATGCGGTCCTAGTACCCGGCCAACCCATGGCAAGGCGCAACCTCCGGCGGCCGGGTGAGCTCAAATCCGGCAGGATCCGGTCCAAATCCGGCGGCCGGATGCGCTGAAATCAGGCGCCCGGGACTGGACAGCTCGGGGCCCGAGATAATGGGGCTGTGGCAAAGGTAGGGAGCGCGGGGTGGGGAGGGGTGTGCGGCCGTGCTGGACAGAGCCGAGAAAAATGGGGGCGGCAACGGCTAGGGCAGGGGAGTGGGTAGGGGGAGGGGAGAATAAAAAGAGGCGACTGTGTTCCCGACGGGTGAGCCAGGGGAAGACAAGGGCGCGCGTCGCACCCATCCATCTGTGTCCGTTTTGATGCAAACACGGCCCAAATTTAGGCCGAAAATGACTAGAAAGCGGACCGAAAACGAACATTTGCCCATTTGCTCTCGCGCGTTGGGCCGCGTTTTCTGTCCATTTACCCCCAAACGAACGCGACCGGACCATTTGAGGTGGTGCGTTGGAGTTGGCCTTACTCTTGGCGGGTAGCTTGTCCGGGATTGGCATGCATGTGTGAGCTGCCTCACTGGACGAAGATGGCCGCGCCTTCTCCTTGCTGTTCCGGTGCAACAAGTCGCCGTGGTTGTTTTGGAGAGAGAAACCTATACCCCTCACAGGGAAGACATGCATGGACGCTTGTGTGGGCTATACCGCTATCGATTTGATTTGATTATTTCTCACTGTTCTTCTTGTGCTTGCAAAATCGAAATATGAGGCTGATTCGAACATGCACTCACGTGATCTTCTTTGGGCCAGATGTGTGCTCTACCTTTTGTGTCCTTTACTCAAGATTTTTCTCATCAAAATGCATCGGGGTCGCTCTTACACTACTTGTGCAGTTCACAAATTGTACATTGTAGCGTGTACTGCAGGTTTTAGGTCCTTTTTATCAGAGCGTTTGCTAACTAACAGGTACCTGATCTTTGTGTTAGTCTTTTTTTGCTTTGCGTGAAGGCGGGGATGACTTGAGGAGCGACAGCGACGATCGTTAGCCACGAAGACACTGAACTGTGAACGAGCACGAGCTAGCAGGAGCGAGTCCAAAACTTGACGCGTGCGGGTCAGGGGTGCAGGGTCATCGGAGTTGCTGCAGTTTGGAGGGCTCTAGAGGGTAGTCGTGGCGGTGGCCAACACGACGGTGGGGGGAGGTTAAGAGCAGGCCGGGGTGACGAGGTGGTGCGCGGCAGCGGCAGCGCCAGCCGACCGCGGGGAGCAGAGGCAGGCGGTTAGGGTTGGCTAGGTCGCGGGGGAGCAGAAGGAACCGTCGTCTTTCTTTCTCATTTTTTCCCCCAAGAGGGTTTTCCGTATTGTTGGGTCTCTGCATGAGGCGAACCACAGAATGCACATCCAGTTGATCATGTGTGCATGCCTGCGTACTATAGAAAAACGAAGCCGACAGGCAGAAAGACCAAGCCAAGGGAAGCGGAGAGGACTAAACAAAGACCACCACTGCTACTTGTGATATGATCTTTTTCTGTTTGTTTCCTGCGGGCAGACGACACCTACCAAGCAGCCATGGAGCAGTTGGTGCTTCCTTGAGGGCAGCTTGGCTGCTGTCTGGTGTAGGGCAAAGCGTTAGGGTTGGTTTCTTACTTTCTCACAAGGGCCCGGCTTTTCTCTGTTAACACACCAGCAGCTAGCCAACACTCAATGGAAACATGAGCTATTTTCTTTGAGCAAGAAAATGGGATGTTTAAGTTACCCCCTAGATGATGAAACTTAGTTAACATTATACGAGTTTGGAGCGTGAGGAATAACTGGGTTATGGATGAAGAAACCCTTTGATGGCATGCTTGTCAATAAAATAGCAAAATCATGGGATGGCTTAAATGAATATATTTTTTTTACAGAATAACAAGTTTGTTTTTGAGAAAATACAGAGTAACAAGTGACAGTTCACAATGCACAAGCTTGCTTAATAAGCGCAAATCAAGCTATTAATGTAATCGCTGATTCTGCTAAATATATTTCTATACTGTAAGCTATGCTTGGGGAAGCAAATGCATTGAACTGTAGGTGAATTCATGCATGCATAATGTTTTGTACATATAATGCAACGATGTTTCACGAAAGCACGGTCGGGCTCATAGCAATAGTCCTTTGCATTATTCATGTAGTTGGCAACAATGTTGAATTTCTGTTGACAGTACAAAATTTAGCACATAACCATAATAACAAACATGCACATCACCTCATATAATTGCAATTGATGCTCATTATTTAATCATAGTCAATGAATGACAATTGATGAGTCCATGAAGAAAAACTACCTACTATATAGACTTTCACCCCTTGTCACAGCTCAACAAGACGTATTGAAACAGTGAAAATCAGCAATTTTTTAATATTGCTGGTACATGTAAGCTATTTGCAATCGAATGCAATGTGGTGCGTACAAATGCTTATGGGATATACCGGTGAATGTTGTGATTTGAGTCCAACTGTGTGAATAAAGTGATATGAGTTATGAGTATATATTTGTGCTTCAACATGTATCTATAAAGGCTTGCTGCGATCAACACGTATCACTTACAATCACCATTGAAAGAATCTATTGTTTTAAGCCACACAAGGGTGTCAAACTTGAGATTTTTTTTTAGTAAAAGTGGCAGAGGATAGCAAAAGATGCACATTACTCGTTTAGACAATCGAGAATATATATTTGCACTAACCAACAATTTTAACCCTCGTGGCTAATAATAAAGGTAATAGCATCTCTAAGGGTACTCCCCATACAGCTAACCTATTTCTCCAGACAAAAACCACCGGCCCAAATGTGGGGTGGGTATGGGGCTGTCCGGGGACATTTGCACATGTCTGACCTGTCGACCTGCACTGGCATGGCGCATCTGGACCCCACAAACCCCCATCCGCCTAATCCGCCCAAAATCCTAAAAGTTGAGCTAGAAGAAGCAAAACTTATGATGTCCTCCGCTGCTGCGCGCAACGGCCACCTTGTCTCCAGCCGATCAACCGCTTCACAAAACTTGGTGATGGAGGTCTGGACGGCGTACCATTGATACGATAACGACTTCATATTACGTTCTTATATGATGTGCATGTCGTAGGGCACAATGTGCTTGCGCGTGTGAAAAGAATCATGCACACACTGCCAGAAGAGCCCCCTTCTGCTCCTGCCTACGTAATCCACGGATACGATCAACCACGCATCGCACAATAACTCATCTTCCATGGTCGAGTACCCTACCGTCCTTCCTACTCTAAAATAACAACACGGCGTTCGAAAATAAGCTTAATGACATTTAACCCAACACATACCGGGCACATAAAGGTCTGCTGGGCTAATATGCATCCTAGCCCCCACACATCCATCATAATCCATACACGCGGTGCACCGGTGCGGTAATCAGTATCAGTAGACGAATTGGTGAGCATGCAACAGTACTAGTACGATCCTGACCAATGCCATGCATTGCCTTGTGTACATGAAAAACACAACCGGTAGCAGTTTACCGAACGCAGACACGATATGGCATCTCCAAGACAGACCCGTAAACCGCCCGCATCCGTCCGTACCGTGTTGTGCAGACCGTAGAAGCCATTCAACGCGGGTCTGTATCGGTCCATGGGGCGGTGCGGACGCGGTTTCTTCCGTAAATTGAAGAAAAGTGGGGGAGGTTTGCGAGAGTCCGGACACCCGAAATGTAGGACTCCGACACCACCACCCACCCAATCCCCCCTGCCGGTCCCATTTCCTTCCACTCCGCCCTTTCTCCACCTTGCTTTGCATCCACACCCTTCACCTCCATCGCCGCTGCTGTACATCTCCGGCTGCCACAGAGGCATTGCCGGACATCTGCAACCAGCACCAACGCGCCCGCTCGCCGTTACGACGGAGCTTTCCACCATGGAGCGTTTTGTACCTAGGTACACTCCACCCCCTGTCGACGACCTCCACGGCGGACACCACGCCCGGCAGGTGTTCGGTCAAATGTTATTGAGCTTATTTTCAAATGTTGTGTCATTTTTTAGAGTACGAAAGATGGTGAGCTACTCGACCATGGAGGATGAGTTGTTGTGCGATGCGTGGCTGGCCGTATCCACGGATTTCGTAGGCAAGAACAGAGGGGAGCCCTTCTGGGAGCAAGTGCATGAAAAGTTTCACGCACGAAAGCACATTGCACCCTACGACACATCATTCAACCACGCAACGTGAGGTCGTTGTTGTATCGCAGACACGCTATCCAGATCAGCGTCTCCAAGTTTTGTGACGTGGTTCGTCAGCTGGAGGCAAGGTGACCATTGCACGCGGCGGTGGACGAGATCGTAAGTTTTTCTTCCTCTTGCTCAACTTATCGATTGATTCATTCACTCAATGTTGGTCTACACATTGTATATAGCCTGCACGCGCTGCCGTGGTGTACCACAGGATAGAGGGACGGCCATTTACATGCACACACTATTGGCTGAGCTGAAGGGGGAGTATGTGTGGGATGATATGATCCGTCATGAAAAAAATGTTGGACTTACAGAATCTAGTCGAATTCGAGACCTTATTGTACTATACTTAATTTGCACGGTATGTATGGATGATTTGTGCTATTTTTTATCCGAACTTTGATGAGTATCGGCCGGTTTACATGAATTTGGTTCGGTTAGTTAAAATGCGGTTTAAAAAATATGCGTCTAGCCTTGGATGGCATCGTCCCGTATCCGTGTCCGCAGACTGGTCCCTCTATCCACGAACAAATGCGGATGAAAATTTGCAGGTTGCCGTTGAAGATGCCATAACGGTTATTTCAGAAAATTGGCAAGTTCGGGACCGGAACGATATGAACTCCCCCTGCCATTTTTTACCGTATCGTGTACCGTGCCTTCTGCTTTCTACATCTAGGCTTCTCACTCTTGGACGGACGACTTAAATAACCCGACGGTAAGAAAAAACTTGCATGCACAGTGCTCCTGTCCTACGTGCACACCGACGCATTTCTCGTATACGTACTCCATGCCTTCGTACGTGATGCACAGTAAAATTATAGCAGCAACCAGATGCGCGCAGCCGGCACATTTGCACCTACTGAGCGTACGTACGTAGTTACCACGCGCCGGGTAAATGCACTCATACTACATGGCTAGCTGCACACCTGAAGCGGATTTTTTTTTAATCCATGCCTTCGTGTACACAGTTATTTGGGATGTACTCCCTCCATCCAATCTTAGTATTACTTTGTACTTAAGTTAGTACAAAGTTGAGACACTTGTTTTGAGATGGAGAAAGTATGTGTTTTACTTGACCTCTTTTTTACATGGAACAAGGCCATGCACCCACATCACTACACTGCACGTACACCCCACGCACAAACACATTATACATGCATATACATATGTCCTTTAGTAACGTTTGGATGACAGGGATCTAGAATAATTATGCGAGTCTTACTGAAAGTTTTAGGGCTTTGCTAATCCTCAACTATTGAGTTTTCCTTGCTCTCAGTTGATTAAAGATTTCTGAGGTCTCAGTCTATTCGAAATAACAGATCAGAGCAACAAAGAATGAAATATGTTGAGCATGTACCACTTATCGTGAGAGCGTTGAGATCAGCCATTGACGACGGGTGCCAACGAAACAGATAGAGGGGCTACTAGCCTTGGGCGCCATGTTTGATGTGCTGACGGTTGGTTTGATGACAATATTTCCTAGTTCACCATTTTGGATCCAGCGCTTCACGCTCTCAATTAATAAAGGCACCATAGCTTGGCCTTGGGCTCGGCTTTGCGAGTCAATGCGTGCTCGGAGGTCGGCCGTGGTTGCGGCTGTGGCCATATTTTTTTTTTCTATTCGAGGCTAACCTTGTTGGCTTTCCTTCTCTGCCATTTCATCTCGCAGTTCGCGGTATAATAATACTCCCATTTGGCACCGACTCCGGCCACCTGCGGGTGGCTGTAACACGGCCTTGTCGAGGGTCACGTTGATCGGCCGGTTAAGAGGAGTGTCCCACCTTGCCGAGGACCCCTTGGAGTTTGCAGGATCCGCATGCTGTCTTGCCTACGATATGAACGTGAACTACCAAGAACAATACGTACTACTTGTGAAGAAATCGACTTAACTAGGAGAAACATAATTAAGCGTGTCGGGTTAATTATATACCAGTTCTTCCTTGAGTTTCTTTGTTTGGTGGTCCGCGAAAACTGTCCCCGTATTCTCGTGATAATGTTACCAGACCCTGAAAAGTTATATGCAAGTGGGTCTCTGAATTGCTCAAATAGCTTGTCCCACTTGAGCTTCTTCCCAACGAAACCACAGCTTCTGAGGATGTGGTTAGTTAATATCTCTGATCGCAGTTCCCTCTCCCATGACGCCCTGTACTCGACTAGAGGGCCCTGGTTGCTAGGGCTGTAAGAAAAACTCGAGGCTCGTGAGCCGTTCGAGATCGACTCATAGTTTGAGTCGACTCGAGAACGACTTGAAAAGAAATAAGCTGAGTATGAATACTTTATTTAGCTCGATACAGAAACGAGTTAATCTTGAGCCAACACTAGCTCGCTCGATTTTAGCTTGATAGCTCGATGCCATATAATTATATAACTAATCTTATTGTATATTTAAAGGAAATAGGATAATTTATTGCCATATATGTTGTGTCCAATTTTTGTCAGTTTTACCTAGTAGGAAACTTGGAGACCTATTAAGCATGAGAAATTTAGCCTCAATATGGTGCGTGGTCAGTTATGTGTCAAATATCCTATTATTCTCAGCCAAAGTTTAAGAGCAGACGCACCCGCAAAAAATAAATGTTTAAGAGCAGACGCACTTTCATTTTTCTATCTTTCTAGTTCGTTGATCCCTATTTATCAAGTTCTAGTCTTTAGTTGAGAGAGAATAAGTCAAATTTTATAGTGGTTTTCTATGTTGTGTTGTTGGCTATAATGTTTGAAAAATTGCCTATTCATAAATTCTTCTTATTATTTAGCTCGAAACTAGCTCGAGATCGATACGAGCTGAGCACAAGCCACTTTCTACGGCTCTACCTTAAGCTTCACTCACTTTGAGCTCGCTCGAATTTTAGTATAATCTGAGTTGAGCCTAATCCAATTCGCTCGAACTCGACTAGTTTGCAGCCCTACTGGTTGCGCGCCTTGAAAATGTTCCATTCCTGTTCAATAATCATAGGCCACTTCTCCTGGACCTCGGAGTAATCTTGGAGAAGAAATTTCTTTCTGGTGGTGGATTTCCTAGCAGTTAAGTTCTTGGAGAACTTGCTGATTGTGTGGTTATTTACCAGATTCTTTGGATAAGATAGGTTGTCATACTCATTAGGGAACTTGAATTTTGTGTGCAACCTTCTCAGGAGGAGTTGTCGTAGGTTATCTTTCTATCCCTTAGATTGGTCTCGTTGATGATGCAGACTTCTCGAAGGAGGACACCTAAGGCATTGCCGAAGTGAGACGATCGCTTCTTTGGACTAACAAGCTCCACACCGGAGTCGTGACCACAAGCCTGTCGGTGCCGGATCGTAGGCTCCCGCCCTGGTTTTGTAGCATCGTCCCTAGCAGGATTTTAGTTGGTCTCCTCTTCAGGACTATAGTCCTCATCAGGATTACCTTTGTCCTGATCGGCAGGAATATAAGGATCTCCGAAGCCACTGCCGATCACATAGCCCTTATCCGGATTTATTTCAGAAGTACCATCATAGGGGTTGTCTTCCTACACGTCTGTATATGCCCCATGGTCGTTGGGACCATACTGTGCAGACAAAGATACATCGTCCTCCCCCGCGTTGCCCGAATAAGTAGACTACGAAGAAGAGCCTGTGATGCCGTCGTCTCCAGACATCTTCAAACAAAAGATAAAACCATTGAATAATACTCAAATGCATCTACAAAACTTATAGAATTACTACCAAGTATTTATATAATTCATAGAAATTATCGGCATGACCTTTCCTAAAAATAGGACATATGAATGCAGGAATTTGACGAAATGCAAAATAATCAATGTTTCGCCAAGACATTGGCAACTCTAAACATTCCCTGCAGAAAATATACACATATAGCATGAAATAATTCGCGAGCAACACACAAAATGTGTGCATCCAAAAATCCGACCACATTCATCACGTTGACAATTGAAACTACAAAAATTCAACCACATTTCATCACATCTATCACCAACACAATTCACAATGTTGAAACTACAACTAATTAACTCTAAAATGGAGCAATGTATAGCAATTAGAACAAATATGTGTACGAACTTGCCCAATTTTTATAAAGATGAACTCACGTGCCAGCGAAATCGAGCTATGGTGCCTGGTGACGAGGGCGTCGGTGGGGCAGGAGGCGGATGTCGGACGCGAGGAGGACGGTGCCTGCACCGCCGGACACGAGGTCGAGCTGTGGATGAGGGCGGCGGCAGCGGCGTAAAACGACACGAAGTGGTCGACATGCAAGGAGGCTTCCTCGAGCACGATGGGGGGTGGGGGTGCGATAGGAGCCGAAGTCGCCTGTGGTGTCGTGGGGGATGTTTTTTCCCCTAAAACAGCTGAGACCGCACCGAAAATATGGTTGGCGTTGCTAACGTCAACAACGCCATAGATATTTTCGGCCATTTTGGAGTAAAAATATATTTTCCTATATTTTAGAGCATCGCTTTGTACTTTATTTTGTTATGTTTTCTCTTTTTTTATTTACTATTTTTTGTAGTAGTAAGCACTCTCGGTGTAGTAGTAGTCGTCGGCGGTGGCATCTGGCTCCTGGGATCCGTCATCTGATCGCAGCAATCGGGTATAGGGGGGGAAAGAAGTAGCAAAGCAACCGTGAGTACTCATCCAAAGTACTCGCAAGACTTAAATTAGATCTATAATAAGTATGCATCAGTATCAAAGGGATGGGGCTATATCTTTGGACTGAACTGCAGAATGCCAGAATAGAGGGGAAAGCCTAGCCTATCAAAGACTAGCATCTTGAAGCATCTTGCAACTTTAGAAGAGTGCAGATTAGCATATTATAAGTAGCAAGCATGTTGTAGTATTAACGCCCAGAGATCCTTTCTCGACTCCCTGCGAGAAAGCAATCCTGGAGCCATCATATCCGATTATCATCTCCAGTATCCAGTTCTAGTTGTATAGATCGGGATACAACTCTACGTCGTCATGTTACCATGGACACGGCTATTCGAATAGATAAACTTCCTTGCAGGGGTGCATCACATTACCCGATACGCTCAATCACCTCTGGCCGGACATACTTTCCTGGGTAATGCCCGACCTCGGAAGATCAACACATCGTAGTACTACCTAGGCTCAACAAAGAGGCCAGCATGCCGGTCTAAGCGCGTAGGGGTCTTGGGTCCATCGCCCTTTGCACTCGTACACGTTGTGAACGCGGCCGGGATCTGTGTTGGCTACCTCTTTATACAAAGCAGGTGCTTACGCGGGCCACTCGGGCGCGCGCCGCTAAACTGCTGACGTCAGTGAGCTTTCAGAAGAAACGTACGACGCCGAGTGCCCATAACTCATACCGCGTGGTAGTTAGTGCGTATAAGTCAACGACCAACTCAGATCAAATACCCAATCTCATTAGCGTCTTGGGTGCGCGCGGTGACGATCAGTGCTCCTATCGCCCCGTCTCGAGGACTTACGGCAAGGGCCAGGCCTAGCCCACTCCAGGGCGGTCTGCCTGCCCGACCATGCCTCATAATTATCTCGCGGGTACCCTCTAGGTAAACCCGACATCAGTAACTCTCACGGGCACCCCCTCGGGGCCGACCCGTCTTTAACATGGTTATGTGGTAAAGTCAAAGTAACCGTGTGTCCAAAACACCAAGAGGGAATTCAAGGAAGCACCCTCGATGGAATCCACTTGATGAAACCATCAAGGTGAACTTGGAGGAATCACCCTCGATGGTTCACACTAGAGGTGTTGCACGACAGAATCGTATCGGGAGTGGAGAAGGAGGAATCACCCTCGAAGACCACGACCGAATTGCTACACTACAGAGATGTCATCAGAAGTGCGTTATGAGGTATCGCCCTCGGCACTCAATAGTAGCTCTGCAGATTCATACAACTAAAGGGGTGCGGTAATGTGTCGAGCCCTGGACGTCGATCACGTTGATCGAGTCATCGGTAATCCAGTGGGGGCAACAGGGACAATGTGAGGGGTCACTGATGGATCACTAACCGACCTATACTAAGCATATAGGATAAGCAAGTAAGGTACAAAAGCAGGTTACAAAAGCAGGCTATATATCAGAATAGGAGCAAACATTTACAGTAGCAAAATCTAATGCAAGCATGAGAGAGAGTGGAATGGGCGATATCGGAATGATCAAGGTGGTTTGCTTGCCTGGAAGCTCTGCTGCAAGTGGCTGGACGTCAAGGGCGTAGTCGTACCCGGCAGCAGCGGTAGTCTCGGTGTCTACCGAAGAGAAGAGGGGGAAGAAACAATAAATATAAAGCAAGCAGGTGCATCACGATGCATGACATGACCAAATGCAGTGCTAGGGGTGACCTAACGCAGTACTACACGTTATAGATGAAGAGGGAAAACATCTTTCCTGGCGTTTGGCATTTTTCGGACACATGAAAGAGAGCGGAAAGATCCATGTTCATCATGCTAGAGGCATGTGACAGATGAACGGATTGCATATTCGGATTCGTTGCATTTTTCTGAGCAATTTTCATACATAAATTATTTTCATCTAACTTATAGATTAGTTTATATTAATTTCCAAAGTTTTAAACATCTTCTGAATTTATTATTAAATAAAAAAATGAAGTTATTGCATCAGCATGACGTCATCATGATGTCAGCAGTCAACCCAGCTGACTCAGGTCAAACCTGATAGTTGGGTCCCACATGTCATTGACAAAGGGGCTAACAGAGGGTTAATTTTAATTAAACTAACTAATTAACTAACTCGGTCCACCAGTCAGAGAGTAATTGGATTAACCGAATTAATTTAATTAGCTTTTAGGGAGGGCACTGGCAGTGACTGGGCGCTACCCAGCCAGCCATTGACTCTGATTAACTGGTCAGCCGGGCCCCTAGGGCCCACCAGTCAGCGACCCAGGGTGTGGCTATCGGTGTCCCGAGCTGTGGATTCTCGGATCAATGGTAACAAGGACGAGGGACACGATGTTTTACCCAGGTTCGGGCCCTCTTGATGGAGGTAAAACCCTACGTCCTGCTCTTGTTTATATTGATGAAGTATCAAGGTACAGAGTTAATCTACCTCGAGATCATATATTGTGGTCTAAACCCTAGGGGTATGATGAGTAATATCATAATGATCTATCGACTAACCTGGCCTCGGCTTATATAATGTACCAGAGGCCTAGGATAACAAGAGTCCTAGTCGAATACGTCGGTGGAGAGGAGTCCTTGCCTTGATCACCAAGTCTTGTGGAATCTCCCTCGTATATGTCATCGACTATCCGAACTGGCCCATTAGTGAACCGCCATGGGGGTCCTCGGCCCGACCCACTGGTCGGGAGACGACGTGGTGAGTACCCCCTAGTCCAGGACACCGTCAGTAGCCCCCTGAACCGGTCTTCAAGTTGGGGACGCTCCTCGGTTCCTCCAAACTTTCTTCATCTTCGGTCGTCGGTCTTGAAAACTGGTTCAACAAATCTTCCCATCTTCAATCTTGAGGATTGCCGAGCTAAATCCGAAGAGTTTACATGTCGGGCATCCGAGGAGCCCTTAAAGTCTTCAGCCTTTATCAATGCCTTGTTATTTTTACGCCACACCTTGGGTTTTAAGTGTTTCCCATGCGGCGGTGTCCTCTTGCGTCCGAGCTCCAATGCCGGACTGCATTCGAAGTGTCTTTTTGCAACCGAGCACCAACGCCGGACTGCTTCCGAGCTCCAACGCCAGACTGTATCCGAGCTCCAACGCCGGACTGTATCCGAGCTCCAATGCCGGACTGTATCCGAGCTCCAACGCCGTACTGTATCCGAGGTGTCATCGATCACCTTGGTTCAAAAAAGTTGAAGGAGTTCAGCCGAGCTTAATGCCGGAAATGCCCTCTATGGAGCCAGCCACTTGTATCTCAGCTTTATGCCGGACTGCTTGCATCCGAGCTTTATGTCGGACTACTTGCATCCGAGCTTTATTGCCGGTATATTTTTCTTGATCTTTGCAATTTGTTTGCTGACGAGATGTATAGCCAGTAGCCCTCAAGGTGCGTATCGGTCTAAAACCCGAGATGCACCTGAAGGAAAACATGAAACCGCTGATCCCAGTAGCCCCTGAGACTCAGGTCGATTCGAGAAATCGGCCTGAGGATCAACTCCTAGCTCGGAAGCATACGTAGGAATAGAAACACGGTGTAATATATTAGATGAAATAGTGATCGGCAGACAGGTCCTTGAGAGAGGGTCTTGAGAAGTTGCCGTAATATATTAGCTTGATGCCGGATAGGTCCAGATGGTACCTATTATTGTCCGAAGACGCATTTGCCCATAGGTCGGTCAAGCCGAACACTAGGCATTTATGAATTTTCTGCATTGAATAGGCAATGCAGTAGCCCCTGAGCCACTGGTCGGGTGGCAACACCAGATCAGGGGATCGATGTGCCCCTTTTAATATTTATAAATGATAAGCGCGAAGCCCAGTAGCCCCCAAGCCTTAATGTGGGCACGGGTGGCCGAATTAAGGATCGATATCCGTTTGACAGAAAATTTTGTTGTGTTTAACACAAACTTCTCGGAAAGAGAATAAAGATCTCTTAAAGGAGCGAGAGCTAACGAAAGCTGATCTCGCCAAGGTCGGCCTCAAGGGGCTTAGGAAATCAATGCCAATAGGGAATTATGAGAGCGTTATGTCATCTGCTCGGTTGTCTCAGCGAGATTGTGCCCTTGACTCTTTGAAAGATTGGCTACAATTATTTAACGTTTGCTCGTAATTTATGTGTAATGATTCTATGTACATAAGTACTTTACATCATTAAAGCTTGGATCCGCATTGTACAAAACTTTGTTGACCGACCATCGGCTTCAACCTCCTCAGCCAGTAGCCGAGGAGTGTTTGTCCCACTTTATAAAGCCTTTATGAGGGCAAAGATTATGGCAAACGAGGCAATCCGGCCATACGGTTTTATAAACAAAGGTATGCGGAGAGATATGTTATATTACTATGTAAGAAACATCTTCCGAAGAAAATAGTTCCGCTATCGGTTCCTTTCTTTGGGTTCTCATGCTGACCATGATCATGAAAACTCATTTGCGATCAATGTGGGAGGAAAATATTGAGGATTTAGTTAGGGGAAAGTTCCCGAACTCTGTGGTCCATGATGAACCAGAATTTTCGCTTTCATCGTTGCCGACCAATTATATCCTTTAAGATGGCTAGCTTTCGGCTTCACCCAGTCTGAGGTACTAATCCGGATGACCCGGTAGTAACAATCACAGAGGTGCTCCATTTACCGCCTAGCCGAACAATCGGGAACGTAGGGGTAAGCACAGGAGTCAGGCAACCCAGCTTGGCCAAAATCTTAAGTCAAATTGATGCATATTTATGGCTTTATTACGATAATTATGGAAGGCAAATTCTTCATTCAGACTGTTTATAACCTGAAAGTGGCCCATCGCCGGCTTCCACCCCTTTGTAGATGCTACACAGGGTGTTTTCGTACTAACAATACAACTCTTAGCCAACGTCTCGGTGCCTGAAGGCGGTTGTGTTAGCGGAAATGAGGCAATCAGATATGCGGGCTTTATAACTTTCACTTAGTCATAGGAGTTTGAAGTTCGGGGCCAGTTACTAGCCCCTGGTTAGTGTTCGGCGTCAGCCGGGGTCAAACCAGTAACACTTCGGCCAATCTTATGAAATGCCCATTGTTTAATATGGTCATCGGATCGCCGACCAGTTTACGCTCATTGTGACAGTCAGTTTTTGACTTTCTCCACTGAGGTACTTGACCAGTTAAACCGGAAGTACAATCGCAGTGGTTCTCCCTTTGCACTCCTAGCCGAACAAAGCGGAATGTTGGAGGCAAGCATAGGAGCCGGGCAACCCAACTATTGACCGAAGACACAATTCGAAACTGGTGCATATAAAGCAATATCCGAGAACGTTTTGCCGAGGACTCCTCGAAGTGCCTTGGCTTTTGGTGGGTTCGGCTCTAGTCGCAGCCCCTCGTTGACATTGCCGAAGCTTTAAATGTGTCAGGCGTCATACTGTGAGACTTATGCTGGAAACACACAAAAAGATTAAAAGTGCCATAAGCATGAAAAACCAAAAAAATTTAGTAAAAACTTTATATCCGAACTAAAACAAGTTTTTTGTGCCAATCTGAAATTGGTCTTAAAAAAATTAGTGCTTCTGTCGTGCTTTAACATGACACATCCGATCTCTAAACTTCAAGTAGGTCAGCCTTCGGCTTCAATCTCCTTATCCCAAAGGCGGAGTGCTTCTCCATGGCCAGTTTAGCGAACTAAACTCAAGCGACTTTTAGAGAGAAGCCAAGCTATCCGGTTATTGACCACACACTCGAGTCAAAAAAAAGGAGTGGTAGAAAAAGACTTTGCAATGACTGAGAAGAAAAACATTCATTATAAAATGGCTCGTATAAATTTAAGAGCCCCCAGTTAACCTATGACAGGAAGTGTTTTTAACAAACAACGCATGTGAGCATGGTCGAACCGAACACAAATAAAAAATGTAAAAACTTTGAGCATGAAAGCGACTTAGCTGGTTAATGTGTTCGGCGTTGATGATGTAGGCCGAGCTTCCGGCGGGTCGAGGTCCCAGCCCCCAAGCCGATCCCGAGGTGCCCGAGCGAAGAGCTCGGCTCGATGAAGTGGCGATGCCGCACGATCGTTGTGGCGAGCTGAAGCCCCTGGTTCAGCCGAGGTGACAAAAACCCTCATGACCGAGGTGACGAAGAGCTCGGCGGAAAAAAGAAGTGTTTAACAATCAACGTTTGAACGAACAACTTTTTTGTTTAACACAAATATAATGTTTGGTTGAACCAAACAAGAAATAAAATAAAATAAAAATTTAAAGAAAAAAACTGAGCATGGAGGCGATTTAGCTGGTTAAGGTGCTCGGTATTGTTGACGAGGTCCGAGCTCGTGGCAGGACAAAGACGTAGTCCGCAGCCTGGCCAAGGTCCCAGCCCCCAAGCCCGAGGTAACCGAGCGAGGAGTTCGGCTTGATGAGGTGGTGATGCCGCACGGTCGATGTGGCGAGGCGAAGCCCCCGGTCCAGCTAACGTGACGAAGCTGGTCGGCTGGTGATGCCGAAGTCACCGGAGTAGGTTGATGAAGAGATGGCGAAGCCCTCGGTCTAGCCGAGGTGACGGGGCAGGTCGGTAGTATGACGTTTGCAGCCCCATGCCGGTCGAGGTGTCGAAGCAGGTCGGCGTGGTGGACATCGGCTTGGTCAGCCGGATTAGTATTTGGGATTTCTTCGGAATCGTCCTCCGGTACTATGGTGCGAGGGGCGAGTCCGGCCAGGGTTGACTCCTGATGTTCGGACGCCGAAGTCGCGTCCAGGATTGAAGCTGGATACGGGATAAGAGAGACGAGTCCGGCCGGAATTGACTCCCGATCTTCGGACGCAGAGGTCACATCCAGGCTTGAAGAAGCAATAGTGTGACGATGCCGACGCGGGTCGGATCTTGTAACGCGATCGATGCCCGCTTGATGAAGTGACCATGCAGCGATGCCGGTGTGCCCGCTCCGTATAATTCATGTGGCGACAATGTTGGTGATGATTTACCCTTCACGATGCCAAACTCTTGTTCGGCTTGCTGAGATAATGATCCGAAGAGGTTGAGTTCGGCTCAATGAAGCGACGACCCGTCTGGCGCAGGTCGGCAGCCGTGCAGCAATGTTGTCAGGCTGGTTTGACACCGGCGCAACGGTGAAGGTTACCTCCGAAAAGGAGCAAAATTTGTGAGCATTTGTTCGGAAACAAAACACAATACCCTAGAAAGAGATTCCTTCAAAAAGGTTGTCCAATATCCCGTTCATGAAGAAAGATGAACTCGGGTCGGATTCGTATTCGCGCAGAAAATAGATCTGAAAATCGATGCGCTCATCGGAGATTTCCCGGAGTTTGAACGGTCGGATCGAGCTGAAATTTTGAGGGGTGGTACATATAGGAATTATGCAGCCGATCAACAGTTGGATCTTCCAAAGAACGTCCAAGCTAGATGCTGGACACCACGCTCCAAACTCATCCGGATTCTCGTTCAGATTCGATAGGGCTCCGGTATATCGGAGGTCGGCGGAGATTGCTCCATCGGAACGCGACGAAATTTTACAGGGTTGTTATAGACTCAATTCCGCACAATTCCACCAAAGGAATCGTCAAAGCGATGCTCGAGGAGGCGGTGGCTGCGGATACAAGTATGCTGTCCGGAAAAACAGCACGTTCGCCCGAGGGCAATGTTGACGTTGAGCCCCCGAGCTCCATGGATGATTCCTCCATGATCATAATAGAGATCGGAGTTGACGTTGATGAAGGCCCTCATCCGAACATGACGATCGGAGGCAGAGGACAGTCATCGGTTGAGCAAAGGTAACCAGTTGAGCCGGAGACGAAGATGCCGACGTCGCAGTTGACCTGCAGGCGAGCCATTGATCCTTTGCCGATCACACAGCGGAACTCTCAATGAAAGCACCAATGTCGGTGTCAAAACTGGCAGACCTCGGGGTAGGGGGTCCCGAGCTGTGGATTCTTGGATCAATGGTAACAGGGACGAGGAACACGATGTTCTACCCAGGTTCGGGCCCTCTTGATGTAGGTAAAACCCTACGTCCTGCTCTTATTTATATTGATGAAGTATCAAGATACAGAGTTAATCTACCTCGAGATCATATATTGTGGTCTAAACCCTAGGGGTATGATGAGTAATGTCATAATGATCTATCGACTAGCCTGGCCTCGGCTTATATAATGTACCAGAGGCCTAGGATAACAAGAGTCCTAGTCAAATACGTCGGTGGAGAGGAGTCCTTGTCTTGATCACCAAGTCTTGTGGAATCTTCCTCGTATATGTCATCGACTGTTCGAACTGGCCCATTAGTGAACCGCCATGGGGGTCCTCGGCCCGACCCACTGGTTGGGAGACAACGTGGTGAGTACCCCCTAGTCCAGGACACCGTCAGTGGCCCCAGGCCGGCCACGTCGGCGGGGCACCGAAGAGGGCTCCGGCGACCGTTTCCGCGGCGGAGATGTGCCGGAGCCGGTCAGGATTCGCCTACAAGCCACGCCTGGAGGTGCGGTTGGGCGCAAATGAACGAGGGCGAAGATCTGCATCCATTGGTGGTGGTCCGCCCGGGGGTGGCTGTAAACGTCGGCGATGAGCTCCGTGGCGGTCGCCAGAGTTCTGTCGCGGTCGGGAACAAGGCCACGGGCCATTTTCGACCGTGCTAAGCAGCTACGCGGGGGCAGCAGCTCACCGGGAGCACGCTGGGGCTGCTCGCTCGAGCCAAGCGAATCTGGGAGCGCGGTGCTTGCAATCATGGCGGCGACCGGAGCAACGGCGACGGCAATAGCCCGCAACAGCAGCTAGGAAGGCAACAAGAGAGAGGGGAGGGAGCCCGGCGAGGTCACGGAGCCCAGGGGGCGGCGAATTCGATGTGGCGGAGCTCGGTGGTCAGAGGTTGAAGACGACCCCATCTTGGCGTTGTGGTGGCGCTGAGCTCGGACCGGCGGTCGGGGAAGACGAGCCGCGCGACGGAGGAGCTCGTAGAGACCTTCTCAGGGCGCGGGGGCGACGGTGGGCGCGCAGGCGAGGTCGGCCATGGCGGCGAGGTGTTCGGGTGCGGATGGAGAAGGGAGAGGAAGCGAGGGGGTGGATCTGGGAGGCGAGGGGAGCGGCCAGGGGGGAAGTGGGGGAAGGGGAGGAACTCGAGGAGGCGCGGGGCATCCATATCCTCGCCGAGGCGTCGCCGACGAGGTGGTCGGGCGGGAGCACGCCGCGCCGGTCGGCCGCACCAGGGGAACAGGGGAAAGGCGACCGGGGTTGGGGGTTGGGCCGCTGCTGGGCTAAGGCCAAGGGGGCAGGGGGTTCCTCTTTTCTTTTCTCTTTTTTTCTATTTGTTTTGTTTTTCTTTTTATCTTTTCTGTTTTCCATTTTAGTTTCGTTTTATTTTAGTTTTATAATATATAAAACTAACAACTAAATTGGCATTATAAATTAGGCCACTGCCACAATTAGTTTGGCACTTTAAATAAAAAAGTTTGTATTTGTTATATTTTAAAAAGCATCTAAATTATTGTTTTAGCCCATGTTTCATTTAATATAGGGTATTTAAATACTTTATAAAATGATGATTTCATCATGAAAAATATCCAGGGAATATTTGCAACACTTTGAACATTTTTGTTTTTATTTTTGAGAAATTTAAATTTTGACTTTAGTTCAGATTTGAATTTGAATTGTGTTTGAAATCAGGTGAGGATTAGCAACAGTAAAAGTGATGACATGGCACCATTATCAGGGGATCACTCTAGCTTAATTATCAGGGTGTTACATAAACCAACTTTATTAACTTGGAGTACGGTTTACAGGAATAACAAAAGGTTCATGGGGACTCCCTTGCCACAAATGGCGCCCAACATCTAAAGAAGATGAAAATTTAGTTAAATTGTGTGCATCATAATTTAAATGACGTCCTTCAAAAATGAACACGCAGTTGATGAAGGCCTTCGATCGCTCGATAATCTCCTTTATGGTAGCGTTGTAAGCTCCTTCAGTTCCTTCCTTTATCTCCCCCACTACTGTTTGGCAATCACATGCAATGACGACTTGATTCAAAGATAAATCAAGCGCTAGGGCTAGAGCTTCGCGGCAAGCAAGCGCCTCCACCGTAGGTGGATCACTTATATCTCCAAAAGTCATAGCCGATGAGCCCAAGAACTGTCCCATATGGTCTCTGCAAATTGCTGCGGCTGCTCCCCTTCCCCCATTCCGTGAGAGATCCCCATCAACATTTAGTTTTGCCAATCCCGGGGGTGGAGCTTTCCATATGTTTGGACCCCTTTACACTGGTAGTTCATGCACTCCTCGCTTCTCGGTCACCGGCACCCACCCCTTGTCGCTAATATTGACTTGGTCTGTAGTGTACATGGGCATGTGCCTTTAGCTAGGCTTTGGTCGTCGTGGGCCTACCTGGTGGGGAATTACCCAGTCAACAAGACTCCCGAGGTTTGGTGTTACTTGATTAGAGAACGGAAAGAGAAATACACAAAATGTATTGAAACTTCCCAATAAAGGTTTCTACGGGGTTAATGAAACTCATGTTTGGCTTTTGCGTTGTGGAAAATTTTCTTTGGTGCATTCCTATGATCCAAGAAATAGACAGGAATAGGAAAGGGGTTCTTTTTCTTAAGGCTGTAGTCAGCATTTTTGTTTCTCCAAATTTATTTGCTCCCAAAGAGCCTCGTAAATGTGAACATCGGGATTTGAAGCCCGGTAGACGAAGCCATGCCCGCATAGCTCCACCACCACACCAAGAGTCACTTCTCTTGAACATCATTTTATGACAAGTATACTTACCACAAAAACTAGTGCCTAAATATGACTGTGTAATACATATTTGAAACCGAATATTTGTAATTTGAATAGCACCATTGAAAAATGTAAATCTCTACTCTCCATGTAGGACCCATATGGCCGATCACATTTTGCATCATACATGTCTTGCTAGTAGCAAATATACTACTTGGCGTAGCATGCATGATTTTTATGCATCCCTAAAAAAATTAGCATGACATTTCGAAGCTTAGAAAACACACACTTGAATATAATACGGCAGGAGAGGACCATCTAGCTGCTCTTTATACGTACGGACAGTTGTAGTACTATACTACGTGCTTGCGTGTGCTTACTACGTACACGCGCAAAAGGAATGATCGCGCACGTACGACGTATGTGTTCGAGATCAAAATGAAATCTCTGTATTGATTGGGAGTTGCAGATTACAATTTATACCATCCGGGGAGACGCGACGCTAGGGAAAGATGGGTTGGTTCCGGAGAGAGATGCTAGAGGCGTCTGTTGCGGATGCAACCGCATGCCGTTTGGGAAAGTGGAGATTTTCTCCCAATTACAAGTGATAATTAATCACAACACTCCTCCTAATCTACGCTTGACCATGTAGAATCATCTTCACAATTGTTCAGGAAGCTCTATCATCTCAAAGGATTCTCCTCCAATAGTTCTTCGTAAAATCTTTGATGAGATCCTGAAACATATACTCACAAAGAAATATAGTGTAATGTGATGTTTGAACAAGGATATCTCAAGAAGAGACTCCCCTTGATGCCTACAAGTCCTTAAGTCGTCGCATACCAATTCCATGAACATATTTCTGGAATGTAGAGTTTGGTAGAGACTTGGTAAATAAATCAGCAAGGTTTTCACATGATTTGATTTGCAAGATGTTTATTTCCCCGCTTTGCTGAAGATCATGAGGGAAAAAACACTTAGGAGAAATATGCTTAGTGATATTACTCTTGATGTATCCTGTTTGCATCTGTGCAAAACAGGCCGCATTATCCTCATAGATAATGGTGGGTGATTCTATCGAACCAATTCCACATGACTGTTGTATGTGGTTTATCATTCTGCGAAGCCATACATATTCTCATGTTGCTTCAAATAATGAAATTATTTCAGAATGATTGGTAGATGTTGCCACCAGAGTCTGTTTCGAAGACTTCCATGATATAGCAGTGCCACCATGTAGGAAGACGAAACCGGTCTGAGATCTGGCATTATGGGGATCAGACAAATAGCCGGCATCTGCATATCCAACCATATCAGAGTCCTGATTTTTCTGGAACTGGAAAAATAGGCCAAGATCCTTTGTGCCTTGGAGATATCGAAAGATATTCTTTACTCCAGACCAATGACGTTTAGTGGGAGCTGCGCTATGTCTAGCAAGTAGATTCACTGCAAATGCAATACCAGGTCTTGTGCAATTTGCAAGATACATAAGTGCTCCAACGGCACTGAGGTATGGAACTTCAGGTCCCAACACCTCTTCTCCATCATCCCTTGGTTTGAATGGATCTTTCTCTACGTCTAGAGATCGAACCACCATGGAGTTTTAGATGGATAGGATTTGTCCATATTGAATTTCTCCAATATTTTCTGGATATAGGCAGATTGGTGTACCATGATTCCTGAGGGAAGGTGCTCAAGTTGAATGCCTAAGCAAAATTTGGTTTTACCCAAATCCTTCATCTCAAATTTCATCTTTAGGTGATTGCGTGCTTCATCAATGTCTGGTGTGCTGCCGATAATGTTGAGATCATCAACATACACAGAAATGATTCAAAATCATGTAGAGGACTTTTTGATGAAGACACATGGGCAATCAACACTATTGGAGTAACCTTTCTGAAGAAGGAACTCATTAAGTCGGTTGTATCACATCCATCCCGGCTGCCTTAAGCCATATAATGACTTATTCAGCTTTACACAATACATGCTGCGTTTTGCACTTTTATTCGGGACAGAGATTCCGTCAGGAACCTTCATATTTATGTCCGAATCTAGTGACCCGTAAAGATATCCGGTCACGACGTCCATCAACTGCATAGATAGACGATTTTGCACTGCCAATGATTTAAGGTATCGGAAAGTGGTTGCACTCATTACTGGAGAATATGTTTCAGTGAAATCAATGCCAGGTTTCTGCGTGAAACCTTGTGCTACGAGCCTTGCTTTATATCTCGCCAGCTCATTGTTCTCATTCCGTTTCCGGAGAAAAACCCATTTGAATCCCATAGGGAAAACACTGGGAGGTGTCGGTATTGCTTCAGTAAATACCTTTCTTTTGTTAAGCGAGGCAATTTCTTCTTGAATTGCATCCTTCCATTTAGGCCAGTCGGAGCGCTTTTGGCACTCAACGATAGACCTTGGATCATGATCAGTGAGAAGGGTATCCGCAATCTTTTCAGCAAAATATATGTCGATAGTCGTAGTCTTATGGTCAAATGATTCTCCAGAATCAACATAGTTGATGGAAATTTCCTGCACCCCTAGTGACTCTTCGTGATTTCCCAATATGATTGAGTCTGGGTGTTCCGATGTCCCAGTCAGTTTGTGCACACTGGAGCTGGGTTGTGGAGATTGCCCTTTCACTGGGTGTATACTACGCATTAGGTGTTTGTCAACGTTGAGTTGACCTGCATTTACTGACTCTGAGGTTTTTCTCCTCGATTTCCTTTGATGCTTGCTAGAAGCATGCTCCAGGTCAGAGGCCGTACTACTCCCCCTCTTTTTAGGAATTGGGAGTTGAGTGGTTTTTATTGGTACCTCCACTCTTTCTGGCGCATTTCTGGCCGGATATAAGGATTTTGTAACTCCTTTTAGATCAGTAAATGAATCTGGCAGATTATTTGAAAGATGTTGCAAATTAATGATCTTCCGAACTTGAAGTTCGGTCTCTTGGGTACGTGGATCAGAGGATGAAATGGCATGAGCATTCCGATCAATTTCCGGGCATTCTTTCTGGTACTTGAAATCTCCCCCTAATGCCGAAAAATGTTCCTCATTAAATATGCAATCAGCGTGACGGGTTGTGAACAGATCCCCAGTTAGGGGTTCCAGGTACTTGATAATCGACGGCAATTTGTTCCCCACATAGATCCCCAACTTTCTGTGTGGGCCCATAGATGTCGATGTGGTGGTGAGATTGGGATGTACGCAGCACATCCGAACTTACGCAGATGGGAAATGCTTGGAGGATTTCCACGTACCAATTCCTGAGGGGAAGAACTGTGATATGCACTTGGCCTCAATTGTATCAAGTCAGCAGCGTGTAAAACAGCGTGACCCCAACAAGAGGTTGGCAAGTTGCAATTCGTCAACAAAGGTCTTGCAATGAGTTTAATCCTCTTAATTAATGCTTCAGCCAAACCATTTTGTTTATGGACATATGGAACAGAGTGCTGAACTTCAATCCCCAAAGCCATGCAATAATCATTGAAAGCACGTGAGCAGAATTCTGCAGCATTATCCATTCGAATTGACTTAATTCGACTTTCAGGATAATGGGCTTGCAACTTAATGACTTGCCTCATTATCTTGGCAAATGCATGGTTTCATGTGGATAGAAGACACACATGTGACCATCATGTAGATGCGTCAATCAGAACCATGAAATACCGGAAAGGTCCAGATAATGGCTGAATGGGACCACAAATGTCTCCTTGAATATGTTCAAGGAACTGAAGTGGTTCAGCTTGTGCCTCAAAATTAGCTTTCCCGTGGCACAAGATGTGCTCACAAAATCAGAAGATTGAGGAAATTTTGACTCAAGCAAATTATGACCAATGGAATTGCTAGTAATTTTTCTCATCATCCCAATTCTGGGATGGCCTACGCGATCATGCCAGGTTTAGAATGCGTTAACATTCTGAAAAATTACTTTGTATGCAACATGTTCCACGGGTTTGATGTACGTATAGTACAAACCAGACGATAGAGAAGGAATTTTCTCATGTACCTTTTTGCCATATCCGTGATCTTTAGTAAAGAGTAGATACTCCTCTTTGTTGTCTTCATGGGTTTCAATGTGAAAACCATTCTTACGAATATCTCGATAACTGATCAGGGTACGTGATGAGTCGGGATACAATAAAGCATCCTCAATCGTCACTTGTGTACCGCTTGGGAGGGTGAATATGGCACGCCCAGTACCAACAATCACTGTATCGCGTCCAGCGATAGTTAGAATATCTCCATTCATCTTTTTCAGAGTTTGGAAATATTTCATCTCCCTCAGTATGGAGTTTGTGGTACCGCTGTCCACAAGGCATAATTCCTCTTCCATCGGATTGTCCCCCTAGAGAACTATATAAAACAAAGAATTTTCAATAAGAAAATCTCATGGTAATATATAGAATACAATCTTTATTATATCAAATGTGCTGATACAATACAATATAAAGACAACAACAAACTTATGTTCTTATTATAATCATCACAAATGGACATAAATGAGTAGATCACTAGGAGATTGAGGGACTAGTCGAAGTCACCAAACACGTTGTTTGCGGTGTACTCAATCAACATGCTCTCCGTTTCAGCAGGATCCTCAGGCGGATAAGGAATCATGGCGTTGCTCGGTCCAGGAGGAACATCGTGCGAACCACCAGCTCCTTTTGCGCTATGCGGATGAAGGTTGAAGTTGGCTTCAAACCTTTTCCCTTGAGGTGCTTTGCGTCCCTGAGATTGCTGGTACAGCATAACCAGATGCTTGGGCATTGTGCACATTTCAGTAGAATGCGTGTAGCATCCACACTTGATGCAAAGCTTAGATTTATCAAACCTGGGCTTTGAAGTGCCTTTTCCCTTGCCTGGGTTTCTGGATCTCCTGTTGCCATTGCACTTTCGCTTATGCTCGAAATTGGATGTTTACCCCGAGAGGTACCATTAAACTTTTGTCTATTGGCAATATTCAGATGAACTTCAGGTAAAGATTGTGCCCCAACTGGGCGCTGAGAGCCATTCTTAGCGAGTAGCTCATCATGCTTTTCAGCCTGAAGTAACATGTGAATAAGCTCGGAATAGACAGTGTAGTTACGAGCACGGTATTGCTGTTGGAGGATCCTATATGAAGGGAGCATAGTAGACAAAGTTTTCTCTACACTACTGGAAACAGAGAATTTGCCATCAGTCGGACCTTTGCCGTCTGCTAGCGGATGGCAAAGAAGGTCTTTGCCGTCCGCTTCCAAAAAACGGACGGCAAAGACCCTGTTTGCCATCAGCCAATTCTTTGCCGTCCGCTGGCGGACGGCAAAAGATTCTTTGCCGTCCGCGAGCGGACGGCAAAGTGGTGGGTAGGGCCCAGTGGAATCCAAACCCGGACGGCCCACCAGCCCCACCTCTTTGCCGTCCGCTAGCGGACGGCAAAGATTGAACTATGTAACGGCCGTTCCCCCGCCTCCTCTCTCTCTGTCTTCTCTCTCCCTAACCCCCACCGTGCGCCGCCAGTCAGATAGACACAAGACAGCACAAACGACGACACAGCAACACAGAGACCGGACCCAAACAGCCCCCACGTCCCCGACCAAAGAGGACCCGGCCCACCGAGCCCACTGCCACCGCGCTCCGGCCCCCCGCCGCCGCCGCTCCGCCCCCCCTCCCTCCCCCCCGCGGACGCCCCGCCAGCCGAAACACCTCTCCAGCCCCCCCCCCGATGCCTGCCGCTCCGGGCGCCCGACGCCCCCCCCCCGCACGCCCCCGTGCCGCCCCGGCCACCCGAAGCCCGACACCCCGCGCCCCGCCCCCCCCCCCCGACGCCCCGCCGGCGTCGGCCTCCTCCACCTCCCCCACTCCGGTGAGCCCCCTCCCCTTTTTTTCCAGTTTAGTTTAGTTTATAGTTTAGATTTAGTTTAGGTTTAGTTTAGGTTTTTTTCTTCTGTTATTTTAGGTTTAGGTTTAGATTTAGTTTAGTTTAGGTTTAGTTTAGTTTATGTTAAGTTTAGTTTAGTTTAGATTTAGTTTGGTTTAGGTTTAGTTCCCTGTTTTTTAGGTTTAGGTTTATATTTAGTTTAGTTTAGGTTTAGTTAAGAGGAAAGATGAAAAAAAAGAAAATAAGAAGTAGAACAAGAGGAAGAAGAAGAAGAAGAAGAAGAAGTAGAAGAAAAGAAGAGGAGGAATAAGAAGAAGAAGAAGAAGAGGAGGTTTGGGGTGCGTCGGCGCCGACGGAACCGGGTCGAGGTTAGGGGTGCGTCGGCGCCGACGGAATCTGGTCAAGGATCGAGGTTAGGGGTCGACGGTCTAGGGGTCGATGGTCGAGGATCTTCCGGTCCGAGTGCTGACCGACTGGTGTCGTAGCTTAAGATGAACACGTCCCTGAGCTGAAGGTCATGAGCGTGGGCGAACTGCTTCCATCCGTGCACAAATAACGGATGGAAGCAGTTCGCCCGCACTGATGACCTTCCGGGCACATCCGCATCATAAGATACGACAACAGCCGCACCATGCTCACAGTGAAGGTGTTCGACAGGACCACCGAGGGGGTGAGGGGTCGAGGGTCTAGGGGTCGATGGTCGAGGATCTTCCGGTCCGAGTACTGACCGACTGGTGTCGTAGCTTAAGATGAGCACGTCCCCGAGCTGAAGGTCATGAGCGTGGGCGAACTGCTTCCATCCTTGCACGAATAACGGATGGAAGCAGTTCGCCTGCGCTGATGACCTTCCAGGCACATCCGCATCTTAAGATACGACAATAGCCGCACCATGCTCACAGTGAAGGTGTTCGACAGGACCACCGAGGGGGCGAGGGGTCGATGGTCAAGGATCTTCCGGTCCGAGTGCTGACTGACTGGTGTCGTAGCTTAAGACGAGGACGTCCCCGAGCTGAAGGTCATGAGACTGGGCGAACTGCTTCCATCCATGCACGAATAACGGATGGAAGCAGTTCGCCCGCGCTGATGACCTTCAGCTCGGGCACGTCCGCATCTTAAGATACGACAACAGCCGCACCATGCTCAGAGTGAAGGTGTTCGACAGGACCACCGATGGGGCGAGGGGGCGAGGGTCTAGCGGTCGATGGTCGAGGATCTTCCGGTCTGAGTGCTGACCAACTGGTGTCGTAGCTTAAGGGCGTGTTCGGGAGCCCTCCCCAGCCACAAAATCCTCAACTCCGTCACCGCCTGCCAACAACCAGCTTCTCGAGAAAAATTCTGGAGCGCTCAATCCGTTCGGTACCGCAGCTTCTATTCTGGGCGCTAAAACAGGCCGCCAGCCCACCTAGCTATGAGAAATTGCAGCTCAGGAGAGCCCAACTAGCTGTGACAGCCCATCTAGCCATGGGAAGCCTGCTCAGGAGAAGAAACTGCCTTGGCGGTGCACGGACTTGTAATATTTGGTACGAACGAACGAACCGGTATGCGATGGAAACTCACTTAGCGGTGGCACAAACTTGTAATTCTTGGCAACTCCAACTTCTCTATTTCGGAGGAGCTCAACTTTCCCAGCTCCGCGACTCCACAAAAAATACACTGCAAGTTTCGCCAGCTTCTCTCGCCCATAGCTGGGATTTAGACCGTTCGGCTGCACTCCTGACGTGGAATTGAGGATTTGAGAAGCGGGAGGGCTCCCGAACACGCCCTAAGACAAGGATGTCCCCGAGCTGAAGGTCATGAGACTGGGCGAACTGCTTCCATCCGTGCACGAATAACGGATGGAAGCAGTTCGCCCGTGCTGATGACCTTCAGCTCGGGCACGTCTGCATCTTAAGCTACGACAACAGCCGCACCATGCTCACAGTGAAGGTGTTTGACAAGACCGCCGAGGGGTCGAGGGTCGAGGATTGCTGAGGGGTCAGGGGTCGAGGGTCGCCGAGGGGTCAGGGGTAGACGGTCGCCGAGGGGTCGAGGGTGGAAGAGGGGTTGAAAATTGAAACACCCCAACTGACTCATGAGTTAATATACATTTTGGTGGCGGGAGGTCCCATGGCTCGATAGCCATTGGAGATGGACTTATCCGTTGTCCTCGCACTCTCCCAGAGATCAAGGCGCACCAAACGAGCTCAGATCCTGAGATAAGGCCTCGTCCACGGCCAATCGAGCTCACCTTCCAGGTTAGTTATACGGACTCAGATTTCTTTCAAGCATTACATTGTGTGTGCAGCCATCGATGATTACAATGCTAACAAGGAGTGGTGTTGCAGGCTGCTCTTCAGACTGAGAGAGATAGAACCCAGGCGCTTCTGGCGGAGAGGGAGCTGGAGTTGGAGGAGAAGACGGCAAGGTTGACGGAGGAGGAGAGGGCACGGAATGACATGCAGAACCGGGCCATGTACGAGCTCCTCGTGGTAAGTTTCTTCTGCATATTAGCCAAATCATGCACGTAATGTCCGTTTCATTACTAACTAGTATGACTGACCCGTGAAAACTAAATGTGCAGTCTGTGTGCCAGAAGGCCGGTCAGACCCCTCCGCCGATGCCAGAGATTGCTCCGGGGACCACGGTGCGTTTAATTTGAATGGTCATTAGTTACTAGTATTAACATTTGAGTGTCGTCATGCTAACGAGACATTGCAAATGATCTTTGGTGCAGCGTGCCTCCAGACAAGCATCACACGATCCTTCTCCAGCTGATGGTACCGGCACGAGCCACGGCGGTCCTTCACCTCCGTGATGACGGTAAATTTTCTCTAGTGTTTTGCTTACGAAATGCATAAAGACGTAGACTTAGCTTTATTTCCTCCAAAATGCTTAACATAATGACCTAGACTTAGCTTATCTTCCTCCAAAATGACATAATTAGCTTACTTAGCTCCAAAATGATCTATACTTAGCTTTGATTCCTCCGAAATGACCTAAGTTAGCTCTAATATGCTAAGTTATCTCTAATATGCTTAGTTACCTAGGTTTGCTCAATAATGACATACACTTAGCTTACTTATGTAAAAAATGGCATAATTAGCTTACTTAGGTTTGAAATGGCATAACAATCTTGGTAACCTCATATATGTCATATAGTTAGCTTACTTTCCTCAAAAATGACATAATAAGCCTAATTAGCTCCAAAATGATCAATTTTACCTAAGTTAGCTCCAAAATGACCTAAGTTAGCTCTAAGTTAGCTCTAAAATGCTAAATTAGCTCTAATATGCTTAGTTACCTAGGTTAGTTCAATAAAGACCTATACTTAGCTTACTTATGTCAAAAATGGCATAATATGCTTAGTTAACTCAAAAATGGCTTAATTAGCTAGGTTAGCTCCAAAATGACCCATTTTACCTAGGTTAGCTCCAATATGATCCATTTTACCTAGGTTAGCTCCAAAATGACCAAGTTTACCTAGGTTAGCTCCAATATGATCCATTTTACCTAGGTTAGCTCCAAAATGATCAAGTTTACCTACATTAGCTCCAATATGATCCATTTTATCTAGGTTAGCTCCAAAATGATCCATTTTACCTACGTTAGCTCAAAAATGGCATAATTACTTATGTTAGCACAAAAATGACCTATACTTACCCTTTTTTTCCTCCAAATTGACATAATAAGCTTAGTTAGCTCAAAAATGGCATAATTACCTATGTAAGCTCTAAAATGACACAAATAAGGAATAATAAGAAGAAAAACAAGGAAGAGAAGAAAAAGAAGAAGAATGAGAAGGAAAAGGGTAAAAACATTCTTCTTCTTCTTCTTCTAGACTTCTTCTTCATCTAGTCTTCTTCTTCTTCTTCTAGTCTTCTTCTTCTTCTTCTTCTCCAAAATGACCTAAGTTAGCTCTAATATGCTTAGTTACCTAGGTTAGCTCAATAATGACCTATACTAAGCTGCTTTATATCAAAAATGGCATAATATGCTTAGTTCACTCAAAAATGGCATAATTAGCTAGGTTAGCTCCATTTTACCTAAGTATGCTTACTTCTTCATTTTCTTCTTCTTCTTCTTCTCCTAACTTTCTTATCTGCCATTTTGCAGATTTCATTCACTTGACGAAAGCTTGCATTGATGGAGTGCTTCTTATCCCTTTCTCTGTTTCTTTTGTATCGTTGAACTATGCATGTATCGTTGGATGAAACTATTGTAATATATATGGTTGGATGCCTCTATGTTGAACTTGCTATGTATGATGGAACTATGCATGGAACTTGGTATGGTTGGATGGAACTATGCATGTATGATGAAGTTATGTGTTGGATATCTTATATGTTTGCTCTGTAATTGCCCTGTGAAATACATATATATATATATATATATATCATCTATTTGCTTTGAAAATGCTTGGATATAAGAAAAAACAGAAGAAAAAAAAGAGAAAATGCAGCCTCTTTGCCGTCTGCCACCGACGGCAAAGATGCCACGTGGCAGCAACCTGTGCAACCTGGGAGCTGACCATTTGGTTACTTTGTCGTCCGCCAGCGGACGGCAAATGGGAGGGATTGTTTGCCGTCTGCTGGCGGACGGCAAAGGCTGTCGTTAGCCACCTAACGTGACTAACGCTTATTAGTTGCCGTCCGTTTTCTTTGCCGTCCGCCACTGACGGCAAAGGTTCTTTGCCGTCCGCTTTGGTGAAGCAGTCGACAAAGAACCTCTTTACCGTAGCCCTCTTTGCCGGACAGATTTGCCGTCGGTGGCAGACGGCACGTCCGCTTTTGGTGCCTTTGCCGGCCGCCGTGGTAGACGGCAAATAAGCTGATTCCTGTAGTGCTATCTTCTCCCCCTCAGTAGGTTCCTTCTCACAAAAGCGCAGTTTGGAACATATCTTATGAACAGCATGATTGTACTCACCAATGGTTTTGAAATCCTGAAGACGGAGATGAGTCCAATCATGAAGTGCTTCTGGCAGGACTACTGCCTTCTGCTGTTAATACCTCGTTTTGAGGGCCAGAAACAGAGTACTAGGAGATTCCTCCTGTAAATACTCAGACTTGAGATCTGGATGAATATGGTGCCTTATGATGAATAAGGCAGCATAGTTCTGCTGTTCTGTCAGTGGCGTGGCTCCAGCCGGGAGAGGAGTCTCAGAGGGCTGGATTGCACGCGCTATCCCACGGGATGCAAGACTGATCTTGATGTCCATAGCCCATGTAGGGTAGTTGTGGCCATTGAGGGCAAGCTCCTCAAACTCTTTGGCAGTCATCGTTGCCTACATGAGGAACCAGAGATAATTAATTTACGGGCGGTAAATTAAAAACCATCATGGTTGTGTAATAAGAATGCAAAAAAATTATACTCAAGTGTAAACTTGAAAAATTCTCAACCTCAATTGTGTGAACATAACACTTTGAAGATCACTTAGATCTCACAGTAATAGGCTGCATGGCCATTACCTTGTGTATGCTACAATTTAGATATAAGGAATACACGTTGAAGGTAATCGCTTGTCGGGATTGACAAAGCGTAGACCTCACAGTAAGAGAGGATAGTCTGCAAATGTGCAGTAGATCACAACTCATTACCTTGTGATTCCAAATAAGATGAGGGAGAAATATTCAAAAATTTGCAAGTTTGATATGCGAGAGAAGGTCTAAATTGCAAAAACCTGTTCAATAAAAATGAGATGTGGTAAACACATGGAACATGTCATTCTTCCCGAATGAAATTTGGTACTTTATTTATATTATCAAGCCATTGCATAATATAAACACACCAATAATTACACAAATCCTAAACTAGAGTAAATCTAGAACTGGACTAAATGTAAGTAGCAGTCAAACTAGGTACTAAACAGTACTAAACATAGTCTAAAACTACACTAATACAATAATTAGTACTAATAATCAATAAAACAGAAAAAGAGAAAAAAAATGAAATCCACAGCCTCCACGAGGACCCGTATGCGCCTGGGCCTAGGCTTGCACGGCCTTTGGCCGGCCCATCCGCCGCCGCACCGCATAAGGGCCAGTTCTTTCGCTAGCTTTTTTTGGCTTCCAGAATAAGCTGCCCCCTACCCAGCTTATTCTAGAAGCCCAACCAAAAATTACTTTTTAGAAGCCTACTAGTCAAGTCTTAACTACTAGGCTTCTAAAAAAATAAAATTTGTTTGGGCTTCTAGAATAAGCTAGGTAGGGAGCAGCTTATTGCAGCTTATTCTAGAAGCCACCAAAAGAACTGGCCCTAAGGCAGAGGGGGGAGAGCGGTTACGGATACGGGTCGGATACTCCGACGCCTGCACCACTGCTCGATCCCCACCTCTGGTCACAGCGCCACCGCGGGAGGAGAGGCCGCCGCCGCATTCCTTCGTCTCCGGTGGTCACCGGCGCAGCCCTGCCAACTCTCCTCGTCCGAAGAAGAGGCAACGACGACGGGGTCAGAGCGAGGACCCTCTGGCGCGGCGCTAGCGAGGCCGAGGCTCGCGGAGCCCACGAGCCGGCGCGGCGGCCGGGACGGCGGTCGATGGCGGCCACGGCGCGCCCGAAGAGGCGGCCGAAGTGCCTCTCCGCGCGGCTGCTCGAGCCCATGGCCATCTCCGGCTGAGGCGGAGTGGTGGCGTTGGCTCCCTCCATTCCGACTCCGAGGCGGACCATGCCGGAGGCTCCGGTTGGCGCAGAGACGAAGGCGAGCGCCTCCTCCTTGTCCACGACGGTGCGTATCGGCACGGGGACGTAGCCGGGCGGGCCGGCGGCTTCTGTGGCGGGCGTCGGCGTCGACGGCGGGAGCCACGCGGCCGGTGGAGGAGGAGGTGGAGGCGGAGATCCAGGGGGCGGTGCAGGCGCAGCGGCGGCCCCGTAGATCATCGGGGCGCTCGGGCCGGCAACCATCTGAGGGTCGAACCCCATGGGCTCGGGGAGCACCGTGGTGGGCGCGTCCGGTGGCGCGGCGACCCTGTCCTGGAGCGTGGTGAGCACCATGGTGGCCGCGTCGAGCGGCGCGAAGGATAGCCTGGCGACGGAATCGCCGGAGTCTACCCATTCCGTGGAAGCGGCGACGGTAGCGACGGCCATCCTCGTGGATCAGGCGGAGGAAGAAGGAGACGAGGCTAGGCATCTCACCGGCGGCGAGTGCTCTTTCCCTCCCTTTCTTTCTCTTTTGCTCGTCGCTGGTTGTTCTACGTGCTGATAACGTGTTCGAGACCAAAATGAAATCACTGTATTAATCGGGAGTTGCAGATTACAATTTATACTACCCGGGGAGACGCGACGCTAGGGAAAGATGCGTCGGTTCCGGAGAGAGACGCGAGAGGCGTCTGTTGCGGATGCAACCGCATGCCGTTTGGGAAAGTGGAGATTTTCTCCTAATTACAAGTGCTAATTAATCACAACAGTATGTACGTGGTGTAGGCGGCATAACTCGATAATTAATTGGCTATTCATGTCATCCGCCACCGATGGATCTTTCGTGCAAACGTGCACGAATCTTAGCTACGGTACATCCAAATGTATCCAGCGACGTGTGGCATTTAAGCTTGCATGCATGGCTGGCTAGGAAGCTGCTCGTTGACTTGCATGTCATAGCTCCGCATGCATGTTACCCGCTTTGAGTGTCACACGGGTACGTAGGTAGGTAGGTACGCGATCAATTCTACTAGTACGTTTGTACACCACGTATGGCATCCATGTAACGCACGATGTAACGCCCCCCCGCCCCCCCCCCCCCCCCCCCCCCCCCCCCCCCCGGTGTCTCTCTCGATTTACATTGGCGACCCTAACTATCTCTCCTGGCATTTGTATGCAAGAACACAAAGGGAATAAATTAGGGTGTGTTTGGTTGCAGTAATGGGCCGGAATGCCACGGGTCCAACCCGCTCCTAGGCCTCATTCTCGTGTTCAGTACAGAGGTGGAACGGTCACCAACTGGTTCCCGTGAACTCAATATTTGGCACAGATCCGGAACGAGGGTGATACCTCCAAATTGGGGCGGACGACACGGAACCGCTCCTCTCTTCCTATCCTCTGTCGTGCCGCTCGTCCCCCCCCCCCCCCCCCCCCCCCCCCCCCCCCGTGATTTCCGCCGCCGGCCCTCCTCCTCTGGTCTGCGCCGCCGGCCCTCTTCCTTCAACGCCGGCTCCCTTGTCTCGTCTTCCTCCGAAGCAGGTGTGGCGGGCGAGCTAGCGGGTGCATGGCGGTCTTGCGGTGGGGCAACAGCGGCGGCACACGGCGGGGAGCGCCGGCTGTTGACCGCGCCTGAGGCCTGAGCTCGCGCCGCCGGGAGACAAGGCCAAGCCGCGCGCATCCAGCCGGCCGCCATGCTCAGCTGTCGCATTCTGTTCATGTAGCTGCTGTTTATCTCATGTTTGAGTCCGGTTCTTGTCGCTCACGCCTCTGTACGTTGCATGGATGGATGGATTCGATTCATTGATGCTCAAAGCAGAATTCCTTGAGTACGATTTGGTGATGCTTACAACTCTGTTCTGTAAATTAATTTTACTGGATCTGAGGAAAATCTGTGATAATAATCAGAGCTATGTTCTCTGTTTAGTTAACACTGAAATATGTATAGTCTGCATTGGGAGATACGTTTTGTTTCTTGCCTTTGATGATCCTGATATTGATTGCTGGTTTGAGACTTTGTCGCTCTGAATCTTTTCTGTCCGATTCAGTTCAGCGAGGCAGACTGCAGTTGTAGGAACTTACAAATCCATTCCATTCCATCTACCAAACCATCAAATCAAACATCAAAATGTAATCATTTCATTCCTTGGAACTACCCCTACCAAACACAAGGATGGAACCGACCCATTACAGTGGAACGAACCATGACATTCTATTACACTTCATTCCCGAACCAAACACACCTTAGGGACAAGGAAACAAAGATCGACGGTAGATATCATTAACTGGATCCACGTTCTGACATGCATGCATTAGTTACATTACCATTGAATTCAGTGGGGGCAGGATCCTCTTCCCATAGATTTGGCCCCATAAGCGGTAGTTATGGAGGGCTAGGCTAGCTAGGTAGTGGCCGAGTACACGTCCTTTGCTCTAGCGCAAGCATGGCCACTGCTCACAAATCCATATGTATGTAACGTTGGATACTCCAGTGCAGATGAATGGATGGACCTATCAAATTCAAATGGCATCGACATTGCTGTTTTTCCCTTTTGACAATAGGCATGGGACAACACGTTAAGATAAACACATGCAAGGATGCATATGAACTTCATCTACCATAAATACTGGGGCGGTTATGCAGACTTGAATGAGTACGTAGCCATAGGATACCTCTAGCAAGCTAGGGATCATACGTGGATCTACAGTGCGCGATATACGCATAGATCCTGTATTTATACCCGAGCCCGTGGCAATGATTTACCTGGACCATTTCACACTGTTTTTGCACTGTTTTCACGTTGGCCCGGGGCTTGGCCCAGTCCTACTACGCCACTGTTTATACGAGTATATACATGTCGGCCGTACGTACGCCATTACATTGATCGACTGATCAAGAGCTAGCTAGCTAGCCCAAGATACGCGTTCGCATGATCGCGTCACGTGCATGCATGGTGTACCTAAGCACGCACGCAGCCGGGCGTGGCCGTAACGCGGCATACAGATCGATATGCAATTGCTTACGCGGGAAAATCCTATTTGACCTTAACTGCGTCAGAATGTCGAGTTTTCCATCAAAACATTACGGTTGCTAAAGCATTTGAACAAGATTTTAACTGCATTAGATTTAGGAGATGTTTATATAGGGAGACATTGGATATGTGGAATAAACTTTTAGATACGTGCAGTCAGGTTGTTCTGAGTGAGAAACTTGACAAAGTCAAATGGCTTTTGACCAGCTCTGGTCAATTCTCTGTTAAATCTCTTTATTAATATATTATTGCTAGGAGAGTAGTGTTCCCTTTTAAGTTTTTGTGGAAACTGAAGGTACCCTTGAAAATTAAGGCTTTTATATGGTTAGTTATCAAAGGGAGGATCCTGACCAAGGACAACTTGTGTAAAAAAGGCTGGAAAGGCACCAACACATGTGAGTTTTGTGGTGCCAATGAATGTATTGATCATCTGTTTTTCACTTGCTCTTTTGCTCGGTTTCTTTGGAATGTTGTTGGGAGTGCTTTGGGAAATCCCCAAACACCCCTGTCATTCTTTGACTTTTGCCAGAATTGGCTTCCTAAGTATACTGGGAAAGATAGAGTGGTTATATCTATTGGTACGGCTGCTTTGTTGTGGTCGATCTGGAAAGCAAGAAATAAATCTTGCTTTCAAAGTTCTTTACCTAAAGATCCTATGACATAACCTTCTCCTTGTGTTCTGTGTTGGATTCGTGGGGTGTGCTACAGAAAAGAGGAGTGCAAAAAATTCTTAAGGAAGTGTCCAAGAGGTTGGCCCAGGTAGCGAGGGACGTCTTCCAGCGTGCTTACGGCTGGGGCCCTGCTGTACGGAGGATCTGTTGATCTTTTCCTAATATGTCCTGCGACATGTGGGCAAGTGTTGAAAGTTGTAGCATTTGCGACGATTTCTCTTGTTCTTTTGCTATAGCACCCTGTAGGTGCAGAGTTTGGTATCTCAGGTGGTAGGAGTTTATTTCCCCTGATGCAGAAATGTTAGGCATCATTTGCAGCGACGGAGCTGTGGGATCGTTCTTTTGTTGTAGCATCCTGTAGGTGCAGTTTGAGGTGCCTCATGATGTAGGAGTAGTTTTTCCTGATACATATGTTAGACATGGAAGTTAAGTTTGTATCAGACTTGATCTGTATGCTGTGACTCCATATTCGTAACGAAAATGGGGGCTGTGTGGCCCCTCTGATCGGAAAAAATGTCGAGCTTTCGCACAGGGCGACCCCCCTAGCGCGAGAACTGGGCCGGCCCGCTTCCCCATTGCGGGGCAGCCGGTTTTGGTAACCTTCCAGAAGGTTCCCTGAACCGGTGTTCTTTATTCCAGTTTTCTGGTTTTCTTTTTTTTTGTTTTTTGTTTTTCTGTTTCATTTCTTTTTTTCCTTTTTTTGTTTCTATTTCTTCTTTCTTTCCCTTTTTTCTGTTTTTTTTCTTTTTCCGTTTTTTATTTTTTTGTTTCTTTTGAAAATTGTTCGGAAATTTCAAAATTTATTCATGTTTCTAAAAAATGTGCAAAATTTTAAAAATGTTTGTGTTTAAAAAATTGTTCATAAATTTTAAAAATGTTCAAATTTTTCAAAAATTGTTTCGGCATTACAAAAAATGTTCTTGTTTTACAAAAAGTGTTTGGAATGTTTTTGTTCAGATTTTTCACAATTTTTCAAAAATGTTCCTTTTTTGTTTCTGCCTTTTTCAAATTTACTTTTATTCTTTATTTTGTTAAAACAAATTCAAATTTTCAAAAAATGTTCCTCTTATCAAAATTTGTTCAGACATTCAAAAATGTTCACAGTTCAAAAAATGTTCACAAATGTTCCTCTTTTTAAAACTTGTTCATAAATTCAAAAAATGTTCTTGTTTTCAAATTTTTGTTCACATACTAAAAAATTGTTCGCGCTTGAAATTTGTTTGGGATTTTCAGAATTGTTCTCCATTTCGAAATTTATTCTAAAAATTCGGAAGATGTTCGTTATTTTAAAAGTTTGTTCCCAAATTCAAAAAATGTTCATGTTTACAAAAAAGTTCGCAAATTCTCCATTTAATTTTTTTTTCAAAAACTCAAAAAAAGTATTTCAAAAAAAGTTCCCATTTCCAAAATTAGTTCACATGGTTAATCTTTTTTCACAAATTGGAGAATGTTTGGGAATTTCAAAAAATATTCATGTGTACAAATTTTGTGCACAAATTCAAAACATTTTTTCCTTTTCATAATTTGTTCACATATTCAAAAAATATTCAGGTTTCAAAATTGGTTTGCAAATTCAAAAAATGTTTGCATGTTCCTTTTTTGTTCACAAATTATAAAATGTATGCGGATTTCAAAAAATGTTCATGTTTTCAAAATTTGTCACATATTCAAAAAATGCTATAGTTTTCAAAATTTGTGCACGTATTCGAAAATTGTTCATGTTTTTAAAATTAATTCACAAATTCAAAAAATGCTTGAGTTTTGTAAAAACAATAGTTTGTAATTGTGAAAAATGTTCACTTTTTCAATTTTGTTATTTTTTTCATAAAATTGTTCAGAGTTTTGAAAATTGTTCTCGCCTTAAATTTTGTTCTGTCTTTTGCGAAAAATATTTGAGATTCAAAAATATTCATGTTTTACACTAAATGTTTAATTTTTGTTTTGTTCAACAATTTTTCTAAAATGTTCGTTATTCAAAAAAAATTACTTTTGTCAAAAGTAAAATCAGGTTCGAAATTTCAAAAAAATCTGTGGCGTATAATTATTTAAACTGGGTTTTTATTTGTAGAGAACAAATCGCAAAAACTACAGTAGCTGGCGACGCGATTGACTCGATGGAGGTTGTCTGTTCGACTCCTCCAGTTCACGTACTATTTTTTCAGATTTCTCTTTTAAGTTTTGTCCCTGTCGCTCGTTTCTTTAAAATTCAGGCTGCAGATATTTCACTCGAGTGAGCTGGTTGCTTTGGTAACAGCTCGGCCAGATGGGTAGGTGGTCTCAGGTTCGATTCCCAGCCCAAGCTTCTGTGTTGTTGATTTTTATCTGCACGCTACCGCCAATGTGCCGGCCCAGGTAAGCTCTCCCCTGTGCGAATCCATGACTAGTTGCCGCAGTAAGCGGCGTATAGGACTTACGCGTACGCGTACGTGCCAAGTTAGTATCGGTGCACGTACGGGCCGGCCGGCCTGCTCCTGGGAACCGTTAGAACGTAGGCAGGTGCATGTGAGCATGGATATGCCTTAATGTGCATGGCATGATGGCAAGACATGTATACACACGAATACACGATCCTAAGTGGAGTACTAGTGCGTACTTGTCGTATTTTAAGCCTCCTCTCACTTGATATCAGCAAGGGTTTCTCCATCCATGGCTCACTTCTTTACTTATGTATTTCGACAGTGTGTTGGGTAAACCGTACGTAACTACGTATGTTAGATCGTACCCCATCCATGGGGTACTCATTGAGTATAGGAGTAAGAACTGTTGAGAAAAGAATCTTTTACGGTATACCATGTATTTATCAGTGCATGCGCCCTTGCAGGCACAACCATACGTACACTGCAGTGAAGTCGACTCTGAAACCATTTGGTGCCAGCCGGTGCTCCGTAGTAGATCCAACAAACAATTACCTCACGGCTAATTTATTTGACTGTCCACCGGGCCCCTTGTTTGACACATGAACAAAACGCAAACGTCAATCGATCCATCCTTATTGAATACTAGGTTAATTAACCAGCACATATATATATTGTGGAATTAAGACGCATGATCGATGCTACTATGTCTCCAGGAAAATCTGGTATGCATGCAGGCACGTACATGGTGGCAAATGGCAACTAGCCTGCGAGTGCCAGGCTAGGATACAAAATACTCCCGCGGATTTCCCTGGGGTAATGATGCGTACGTGTGTGCATATTGATTGATTGAATATATTCCCCTGCGTGTAAATTGGCTCCAGGACGTTCGTACTGAGCCAGTGCAGCAGCTAGCTATATATCCGACAGCCATGCAGGATTGATGCATGCATGCAAATATATCAAGGCAGAAGATCTTCGCCGTGATCTCACAGTAATTAGGATGTCTTCAAGAGTATTAATAGCGCGGTGCTGCAAAAATATTTATTCACCGCAGTGGTTAAGACTACCCATAATGCGATAAGGGCATCTCCAACCTCCCCCATCCATCCGTGATCACGGAACCAGTCCACGGACAATGGTGTGGGAGGACGCCATTAAACGCTAGCCGCATACATTTCAAAATGTTTTTCCGCAAACCGGATCAAATTCACGCAAACACGGCTGGATTTCATACAAATATGACTGATTTCATATAAACACGACGGATTTCATTACATTTCGAACATCTAGAATTAAAAAAAAAGACCGATCCTAAACCTATCCTATGGCGGCGGCGGCCGGCGTCCAAACCCATGCCGTTCACCATCCGCCGTCTCCATGAGCACCGGCGATAAGACCGATGAACTGAAGGTGCGGTCTCCGGCGAGGAAGAGTAGAACACGGGAGACGGACCGGCCCACATGGGGCAGCAGGCCCTGCCGCCTCCCGTGGCCTACTCATCCTCGGAGGAGTCCACGACCTGTCCGTCGCCGGTGGACGTGAGGTCCACGATGAAAATGGTGGCGCCTGCGCTGTCCTCATCCCACCGGGCCGCCTGATGGTTCGTCGGCGGTGCGTAGGAGGCGCAGCTGGCGTTGTTCTCCTCCGCAATCGCCTGCAACTGTGCCTCCACAGCGGCCTATTCCTGGCAAGCGGCGGCTTGAGCACGGACGACATCGTAGATGGCACGTTGCTCCGCGACAAAATTGGGGTTAGCGTCGGCCATGGCTGCCACAGCCTTCTCGCTTGCCCGCTCGCCGTAGATCTGGCCCACCGCTAGCCGATGCTGCTCCAGGAGTAACAAGTTGTGCCGTTGTTCCCGCTGCGCCTACCGGAACACCGACAAAGGTGCTGGCGCAGGCTGCACCTCCGCCATGGTGGCGTTGTAGTGCGCCTTTGCCTGCTCTATGGTGAAGCCAGCATGCACAGGAGGCGCGGGAGCCGGGGCGGTGTCGTCGGAGCCTGTCTCCATCGTGGTCTTGTCCTCATCCTCGGAGACCTCGGGCGAGCTGGCCGGCAAGCCGGCCTCGATCCGCCTGGCACGACGGCTCTGCCACGCGGCTGTAAGGGCGGCCACAGCGTGCTTCATGTCCATAGAAAGGCTGTCCCACAAAGCTTCGCCACATGCAGTCATGGCGGATGCAGTGCAAGGAAGGAGGATGGGGAAGGGCTTGTGTTGTGGTGTAGAGTTAGCCGGGTGTGTCCGCCTTTATATAGCGGATTCCGGTGAGGCGAGGCGTCCGGGTACGTCAATGCGTGGCAACGGAGTGGGTTTCCCGGCCGGCGAGCTTGGTTAATCCCGGCATACGGATGGACAGTGATACGTCTCCATCGTATCTACTTTTCCAAACTCTTTTGCCCTTATTTTGGACTCTAATTTGCATGATTTGAATGGAACTAACCCAGACTGACGCTGTATTCAGCAGAATTGCCATGGTGTTATTTTTGTGGAGAAATCAAAGTTCTCGAATTGACCTGAAAATTTACGGAGAATTTCTGTGGAATATATAAAAAATACTGGCGCAAGAAGTTACCAGAGGGGGCCACCCAGAGGCCACAAGCCCTGGGGGCGCGCTCAGCCCCCTGGGGTGCGCCCTGCAGGCTTGTGGGTCCCCTGGACCTCCTCCGACTCTAACTCCAACTCTATAAGTACCTATTCGGAGAGAAAAAATCAGAGAGAAGGATTCATCGCGTTTTACAATACGGAGCCGCCGCCGCCTCCTGTCCTTCATTGGGAGGGCTGATCTGGGGTCCGTTCGGGGCCCCGGAGAGAGGGATTCGTTGCCATCATCATCATCAACCTTCCTCCATCACCAATTTCATGATGCTCACTGCCGGGAGTGAGTAATTCCATCGTAGGCTTGCTGGACGGTGATGGGTTGGATGAGATTTATCATGTAATCGAGTTAGTTTTGTTAGGGTTTGATCCCTAGTATCCACTATGTTCTGAGATTGATGTTGCTATGACTTTGCTATGCTTAATGCTTGTCACTAGGGCCCGAGTGCCATGATTTCAGATCTGAACCTATTATGTTTTCATGAATATATGTGAGTTCTTGATCCTATCTTGCAAGTTGTAGACACCTATTACGAGTTATGATCCGCATACCCCAAGGTGACAGTAATTGGGATTCTTTTCGGTGATTACAGTAGTTTGAGGAGTTCATGTATTCACTAAGTGCTAATGCTTTGGTCCGCTTATCTATTAAAAGGAGGCCTTAATATCCCTAAGTTTCCATTAGGACCCCGCTGCCATGGGAGGGTAGGGCAAAAGATGTCATGCAAGTTCTTTTCCATAAGCACGTATGACTATATATGGAATACATGCCTACATTACATTGATGAATTGGAGCTAGTTCTGTGTCACCCTAGGTTATAACTGCTACATGATAAATATTATCCAACACAATTATCATTGTCGATCCAATGCCTACGAGCTTTTCACATATTGATCTTTGCTAAGTTACTTTGTCGTTGTTACTGTTACAATCACTACAAAATTGCTACTGTTACTTTTGCCACCGTTACCGTTACTTCCATACTACTTTGCTACTAAATACTTTGCTGTAGAAATTAAGTCTTTCAGGTGTGGTTGAATTGACAACTCAACTGCTAATACTCGCGAATATTCTTTGGCTCCCCTTGTGTCAAATCAATAAATTTCGGTTGAATACTCTACCCTCGAAAACTGTTGCGATCCCCTATACTTGTGGGTTATCAAGACCTTTTTCTGGCGCCGTTGTCGGGGAGCATAGCTATATTTGCTGAGTCACATGGGATTTATATCTGTTGATCACTATGAAGAATCTGAAAGATACCAAAACCAAGATTTTTCCCTCTAGGACGAGGGGAGGTAAGGAACTGCCATCTAGCTCTGCACTTGATTCACCTTCTGTTTTAAGTAAGCTTGCGACACCTACACCTGCTATTGATTCTGATATGTCGCAAGTAATTGATGATGCTACTTCTGCTATGCATGATGCTTATGATGATACTACTACTTTGCTTGATAATATTGTGCCACTGGATGAATTTCTTGATGAACAACTTGCTAGAGCTAAAGATATTAAGAATGTTGGAACTGATGATATTTCTAAAACTGATGAAATTATTGAAACTGAAAACTTTGAAACACCCATTAGACCTAGCTCTCCTAGATATGAATTGCCTGTTATACCTGAGGGTTATGTTATGGATGGAGAGGTAGCTAGGGACTTTCTTGCTTGTAAGGATAGAGATGATCATAAGAAGTTACTATGCAAGTGGAAGGAAAAATCTTTGAATGCTAGAATACAATATGATCCTAAGTTTGCTACTTCACCTATCTTTGTTACAGATAAGGATTATGAATTCTCTGTCGATCCCGAGTTAACCACTTTGGTTGAATCCGATCCTTTCCATGGTTATGAATCTGAAATTGTTGTGGCACATCTTACTAAATTGAATGATATAGCCACCTTATTTGCTCATGGGGAAAAAATTTGTTATTACTATATTGTTAAGTTGTTTCCTTTCTCATTAAAGGGTGATGCTAAGTTATAGTTTAATTCTCTCACTCCTGGTTGTGTGTATAGTCCCCAGGATATGATATATTACTTCTCTGAAAAATATTTTCCTGCTCATAAGAAACAAGCTGCTTTACAGGAAATATTTAACTTTGTGCAAATTGAAGAAGAGAGTCTCCTACAAGCTTGGTGGAGGCTTCTCCAATTACTTAATGCTTTGCCTGATCATCCTCTCAAGAAAAATGAAATACTTGATATCTTTTATAATGGACTAACCGATGCTTCTACGGACCACCTAGATAGTTGTGCTGGTTGTGTTTTCAGGGAACAAACTGTGGAACAAGCTAAAGTACTATTGAATAATATATTGAGTAATGATAATGATTGGACTCTTCCCGAACCACCGCCTAAACCAACTCTGAAGAAGAGAGGTATTCTATTTCTCAGTCCTGAAGATATGCAAGAGGCAAAGAAATCTATGAAAGAAAAAGGTATTAAAGCTGAAGATGTTAAGAATTTACCACCTATTGAAGAAATACATGGTCTTGATAACCCGACACAGGTAGTAGAGGTAAATTCTCTCTATTTAATGAAGGTGATATTCCTTATAATAAATCTGCTAGTCAATGCTTGGATGAATTTGATACCTTTATTGTTAAACAAGAAAACTTCAATGCATATGTTAGTAGACAATTGAAACGAAATGCTTATATACTTGAACATGCTTCCATGGTAAAAACTCAAGTAGAGCAAGTTCTTAAGGCACAAAATGATTTGCTTAATGAGATGAATAGTAAGATGAATGATAATGTTGTTAGAGTTGTGACTAGAAGTGGCAAAATGACTCAGGAACCTTTGTATCCTGAAGGCCATCCTAAGAGAGTTGAGCAAGACTCTCAAAGAAATAATACTGAGGCACCTAGGCCAGCTAAAAAGGAAAAGAATGATGATAGGACTTTGCATGCTTCTAGATAACCTGTTATAGACACACCTGAGAATCCAAATGATATTTTTATTTCTGATGCCGAGACACAATCTGGTAATGAACATGAACCTAGTAATAATGATAATGATGATGTTCATGTTAATGCTCAACCTAGTAATGATAATGGTGTGGAGGTAGAACCTGTTGTTGATCTTGATAACCCACAACCTATGAATAAAAGATATGATAAGAGAGACTTCATTGCTAGGAAACATGGAAAAGAAAGAGATCCATGGGTTCAGAAACCCATGCCCTTTCCTCCTAAACCATCCAAGAAAAAGGATGATGAAGAATTTGAGCGCTTTGTTGAAATGCTTGGACCTGTCTTTTTGCGTATGCGTTTGACTGATATTCTGAAAATGTCTCCTTATGCTAAGTATATGAAAGATATTGTTACAAATAAGAGAAAGATACCGGAAGCTGAAATTTCCACCATGCTTGTTAATTATACATTTAAGGGTGAAATACCAAAGAAACTAGGAGACCCAGGAATACCAACTATACCATGCTCCATTAAAAGAAATTATGTTAAAACTGCTCTATGTGATTTAGGAGCCGGTGTTAGTGTTATGTCTGTCTCTTTATATCATAGACTTGAATTGAATAAGTTGATACCTACTGAAATCTCTTTGCAAATGGCTAATAAATCAACTGCTATACCCATCGGTATTTGTGAGGATGTACCTGTCGTAGTTGCAAATGTTACTATTTTAACGAACTTTGTTATTCTTGATATACCCGAGGACGACAGTATGTCGATCATCTTTGGTAGACCCTTTTTGAATATTGCAGGGGCTGTTAATGATTGCAACAAGGGCAATGTCACTTTTCATGTTAATGGTAATGAGCATATGGTACACTTTCCGAAGAAACAACCTCGAGTGAATAGTATCAATTCTATTGGAAAAATTTCAACAATTACTATTGGAGGTTTTGAATTCCCTCTTCCTACTGTCAAAAATAAATATGATATTCTTATTGTTGGGGACATGCATATCCCCATTGAGGTAACCTACTGTTATACAAAGATTCTCCGGTTTCATGTCATTCGGAACAAGTTTGTTAATAAGACTTGATCAACCTTGTTAATGGATTCCTTTTGACGATCATGAGATGGATGAATTTAGTAAACACAACTTTCTGTACCCACTTTTTACTTTCTTTTATTTAGAATAAATGAAGCAAAATACTATTATTTTTCTGTTTTCTGAATTATCCGTGCAATAAAAATGACCAGAAAATAAAAGTTCTCCAAATGCTCTGAAAATTTAGTATGATTTTTTCCATAGTATTTAAGAATTTATGGCACTGAACACACCTCAGGGGGGTGCACCAGTGGGCCACAAGCCCACAGGGCGCGCCTAGAGGGCTTGTGGGTCCCACGTGGGTCCCCTCACTTATTCCAGCCACCCATTCACTTCGTGTTCCTACAGAAAAAATCACACCATTGCTCAAGACCGTGTTCTTGCTCATTTTGCTGCCATTTTCGATCTCCTTGCTCGGAACTCCATTTCCGAAACTGTTTCAAGGGATTGTTCTTCGGTATGTGACTCCTGCATTGGTGCAATTAGTTTTTTCTATAGTGCTTTATATATTGCAAATTTTTGCTGTTGTGGTGACCTTGTTCTTGAGCTTGCATGTCCAATTTATATGGTCCAAAGTAGTTTTCTTGCATGATATAGCCTCTAGGCACTTGTGGGAGTAGTTGCTGTTAGTTTTGTTGAGTTTGGTTCACTTTATTTTGAGTCATTAAAAATTTCAGAAATTTTCAGAGGAAAGAGAAACCATGAAGAGGTGGTTGAGGGGTTCTTCGAGCCGGAATTCAGAAGGAAATGATAATGAGGAGAAGAAGAAGCCCACGTACAACCTTCCTCGCGCTGCGGAGGTTCGGCCGTGTGAATGGCCAAGTGACACATTCTTGAGAGAGGCAGGAATTTATGATGATTTCTATTATTTGGCGGAGAATGCAGGCCTCCTTCCTTTTCTCCAAGATAAGTGTGATCAATCCCTCCTACTCACTAGTACCTTCGTGCAAAATTTTCACTTTCATTCTAGGAAGGATCCTCCCATGGTAGAATTTCACTTATATGATGAGGCTAAAGATATGACACTTTATGATTTTTGCAATGTTTGCGAAATACCTTATGAGGGCAGCCTCCGTGAGCCACATCCTAGAGACGTGGAGGATTTCCTTTCTGAAACTACTGTGGGGGAAGAGAGAGGAGTGTCGGAAGCGAGAGTGGCTAGTTTACATTTTTCCTGTTTTACGCTATTATTCATTATTTGCCGGGAGATGTTTAATTGGTCGAGGGGAGAGTGGAGGCCTTAGTGCCCCTAACCTTGCCATTTTGCGCCATGCTTTATATGTTGAGAGAACCTTTAGTTTGAGCGTTATTGTTGCTCGGCGGTTAAACGAAAATCATTCGAAGGGCACTATTTTTTGAGGTGTCTATGCCTCCCGCCTTGTTAAACATTTTGAGATACCCATTAGGCATGATGAGGAGGAGGAGATGTTGTTACCCACTAAATATTTAAACTATGCTAGTATGGTAGCACATGATTTTATTAAGAAAGAAGATGACAAGCGGCTCCTCTACAACCTACTATTTAGTGAGGGTACTTGTGAGATTATTACCTTTCCTACACATTCTTTGTTCGATATTTGTTCAGGCAGGTACACTATTATGCCCGAGGATATTTACACGTACTGGAGGCTGACACAACCTCCAGCACCTTAGCCAGCACCAGTTCCTGGTCCGTATCAGGAGCCTGTTTATCAGTGGGAGCCACAGGAGCTCGCCAACCAGTGGAATCCTCAGGATCCTCCGCATTATCCAGGAGAGGGTTATTTCGAGCCGTGGCCCTAGACCAACTTAGGTCAGAAGCCTAAGCTTGGGGGAGTACGTATTTCTCACCGAGTTTACATTCATGTTCACACACTCATTCCAGTTGTCGGTGTTCATACTTTTTCATTCTATTATCCATGTTAGTTTATTTTTCTTGCTTTCTTCTTGTGTGTTTGAAAAACTTTGAGAAAATCCAAAAAAAAATAGTTCTTGCTTCTTTTTAGTTTTTCTTTCTAGTTTATTTAGTAGTAGTATTAAAAGAAAACCCAAAAAGATTTATCGTTCTTCTTTTGCTTGTTGGGAGCTTTCCCGTGTAAATAGTTTTTCTCGTTTTCATTTTACTTTCTTCAGAAAAACAAAAACTCCAAAAATATTTCAGTGTATTTCTTTAAAATTCTTTTCTTTTCTTTGGGTCGTAAGGAGAAGACCACGATGAAAATGTTGAATGGCTCTCATATGCATTATTGTTGATTTAACAAAGAGCCTATATTACCTGGTCTTCTCCTTTGAATAAATGTTTGCAGATTCCAGCTTAGTCCAATGCACGTGCACTCTTATTATTATTCACATCGTTCGGTCGTGCAAGAGAAAGGCAATAATGACGATATATGATGAAATGATTGAGATGGAGAAAAGCTGGTACGAACTCGACCTATTTTGTTTTTGTAAATATGATTAGCTCATCGTTCTTGATTCAGCCCATTATGAATGAAACATGTTTGCAATGACAATTAGAGATTATAGTTACTCATGCCATGCTTAATTAGCTAGGAGTGGATAATGGTTTTTCTTGCGTGCCAACATGCAATTTAAAATGGTTATGATGTACTATGATAGGATGGTATCCTCCTTTGAATGATTTAAGTGGCTTGACTTGGCACATGTTCACGCATGTAGTTGAAATCAAAAACAACATAGCCTCCACGATATTTATGTTCATGGTGATTTATATCCTACTCATGCTTGCATTCAATGTTGATTAATCTCAATGCATGTTTATGACCGTTGTCGCTCTCTAGTTGGTCGCTCCTCAATCTTTTGCTAGCCTTCACTTGTACTAAGCGGGAATACTGCTTATGCATCCACTTCCTTAAACCCAAAGTTGTTCCATATGAGTCCACCATATCTACCTATATGCGGTATTTACCTGCCGTTCCAAGTAAATTTGCATGTGCCAAACTCTCCCAAAGTTGTTCCATATGAGTCCACCATACCTACCTATATGCGGTATTTACCTGCCGTTCCAAGTAAATTTGCATGTGCCAAACTCTAAACCTTCAAATAATAATCTGTTTTGTATGCCCAAATCGCTCTTGTAGCGACTCGGGGCTATCAGTATCTTCCATGCTAGGTGGGTTATTCTCATGATGAGTGTTTATTCACTTGTCATTCACGAGAAAGTGGCTGGTAATCAGGATGCCCAGTTCCATGCTCAAAATGAAATCAAAATATAATATTAAACAAAACTCCCCCAGGACTGTTGTTGGTATGGACGGTACCCGTGGATTTGGCTAGCCGTGGAGTGTGATTGTTGGTGGAGGGGGAGTAAAAACTTTACTATTCTGTTTGGGAACCGCCTATAATGTATCTAGCATGGAAGATAGTGAGATCTCTTGGTTGTTATGTTGACAATGAAAGCATACCGCTCAAAATTATATTCATCTCTGTTTTAAAAGCTTCGAGCTCTGTTACCTCTGTAAATCCCTGCTTCCCTCTGCGAAGGGCCTATCTATTTACTTTTACTGTTGAGTCATCATCTTCTTATAAAAAGCACCAATTAGAGAGCACCACTGTCATTTATATGCTTTGTTATTAATTGATGTTGAGTATGAGTGTGACTGGATCTCTTTTGCCATTAATTATAATGTCTAGTCAGTCCTTGATCTGCAGGGGTGCTCTGCATTTATGTTTAGCGGTCTCAGAAAGGGCTAGCAAGATACCATTATATCATATTGTATCATGATTGTTTTGAAAAAAGTGTTGTCATCCGAGATTTATTATTATTACTCGCTAGTAGATTATGCCATTGATATGAGTAAATATGAGACCTAAATATTATTGTGAATATGGTTAGTTCATAATCTTTGCTGAAAACCTGAATATTGGCTATACATATTTGCAACAACAAGATCAAACAGAGTTTGTAAAAGTTTTTCTTTGTCACTTTCAGTTTGTCAACTAAATTGCTTGAGTACAAGCAATGGGTTAAGCTTGGGGGAGTTGATACGTCTCCATCGTATCTACCTTTCCAAACTCTTTTGCCCTTGTTTTGGACTCTAATTTGCATGATTTGAATGGAACTAACCCGGACTGACGTTGTTTTCAGCAAAATTGCCATGGTGTTATTTTTGTGCAGAAATCAAAGTTCTCGGATTGACCTGAAAATTTATGGAGAATTTTTGTGGAATATATAAAAAATACTAGCGCTAGAAGTTACCAGAGGGGGGCCACCCAGAGGCCACAAGCCCTGGGGGGCGCCCACCCCCCTGCGGCGCGCCCTGCAGGCTTGTGCCCCCCCTGTACTTCCTCCGACCCTAACTCCAACTCTATAAGTACCTATTCGGGGAGAAAAAAAATCAGAGAGAAGGATTCATCGCGTTTTACGATACGGAGCCGCTGCCTCCTGTTCTTCATCGGGAGGGCTGATCTGGGGTCCGTTTGGGGCTCAGGAGAGGGGGATTCGTCGCCATCATCAACCTTCCTCCATCACCAATTTCATGATGCTCACTGCCGGGAGTGAGTAATTCCATCATAGGCTTGCTGGACGGTGATGGGTTGGATGAGATTTATCATGTAATCGAGTTAATTTTGTTAGGGTTTGAGCCCTAGTATCCACTATGTTCTGAGATTGATGTTGCTATGACTTTGCTATGCTTAATGCTTGTCACTAGGGCCCGAGTGCCATGATTTCAGATCTGAACCTATTATGTTTTCATGAATATATGTGAGTTCTTGATCCTATCTTGCAAGTTGTAGACACCTATTATGAGTTATGATCCGCGTACCCCAAGGTGACAATAATTGGGATTCTTTCCGGTGATTACCGTAGTTTGAGGAGTTCATGTATTCACTAAGTGCTAATGCTTTGGTCTGGTTCTCTATTAAAAGGAGTCCTTAATATCCCTTAGTTTCCATTAGGACCCCACTGCCACGGGAGGGTAGGACAAAAGATGTCATGCAAGTTCTTTTCCATAAGCACGCATGACTATATACGGAATACATGCCTACATTACATTGATGAATTGGAGCTAGTTACGTGTCATCCTATGTTATAATTGCTACATGATGATTATTATCCAACACAATTATCATTGCCGATCCAATGCCTACGAGCTTTTCACATATTGATCTTTGCTAAGTTACTTTGCCGTTGCTACTGTTACAATCACTACAAAACTGCTACTGTTACTTTTGCCACCATTACCTTTACTTCCATACTACTTTGCTACTAAATACTTTGCTACAGATATTAAGTCTTTCAGGTGTGGTTGAATTGACAACTCAACTACTAATACTCGCGAATATTATTTGGCTCCCATTGTGTTGAATCAATAAATTTGGGTTGAATACTCTACCCTCGAAAACTGCTGCGATCCCATATACTTGTGGGTTATCAGACAGCGGCATTGAATGGGCGTGGTAGATATCCATCCCGCCTTGTCCAGTCACGCGTCTCCGGCATTGAACAGATGCGGACTCATATGGCAAAACTGGGTTTTAGGATTTTGGATGCACAAGTAGTATTTCTACTTAGTACAAGTGGAGGCTAGCAAATAGATTGAGAAGCAACCAACCAAGTAACAAAAATTCTCATAAATGGGCATTAAGCATAACGAACATCGAATAATGCACCACAAGTAGGATGTAATTTCACTGCATAACTATTGACTTTCGTGCTTGCATAGGGAATCACAAACCTTAACACCAATATTCTTACTAAAGCATGATAACTCACAAACAAGACTCACATATTACTATCATCACATCTCAAAACTATTACAAGGAATCAAGTTTATTTTGTCCAATAATCTCCATGAAAGTTTTTATTATATCCCTCTTGAATATCTATCACTTTGGGACTAGTTTCATATGTTGCAATTGCTTTTGACAAGCTCAAACAAATTTAAGTCAAGAACATGAGCATAAAGATTTTTATCTCTCAAAATAATATAAGTGAAGCATGAGAGAATTTCTTCAAAAAATTACTAACTCTCAAATAAATCTAAGTGAATCATGAGAGTATTTCTTCAAAAAATAATAAAGCACACCGTGCTCAAAAAGATATAAGTGAAGCACTAGAGCAATTCCATAGCTCAAAAAGTTTAAGTGAAGTACATAGAGCAATTCTAACAAATCATAGCATAATTTTTGCTCTCTTAAATAGGTGTGTCCAGCAAGGATACTTGTGACAAACTAAAAAGAAAAACAAGCAAAGACTCATATAATACAAGAAGCTCCAAGCAAAACTCATGATATGTGACGAATAAAAATATAGCTCCAAGTAAAATTACCGATGGTCATTAGAAGAAAGAGGGGATGCCTTCCGGGTCATCCCCAAGCTTAGTTGCTTGGTTCTCCTTGAATATTATCTTGGGGTGCCATGGGGCATCCCCAAGCTTAGGCCCTTGATACTCCTTATTCCTTCATCCATCGCGATCTCACCCAAAACTTGAAAACTTCAATCACACAAAACTTAACAAAACCTTCGTGAGATCCGCTAGTATAATAAAGCAAATCACCACTCTAAGTAATGTTGCAAACCCATTCATATTTTATTATTGAATTATACCTACTGTATTCCAACTTTACCATGCCTTATACCCCCCGATACAATCCATAGATTCATCAAAATAAGCACACAATGCAACGAAAACAGAATCTGTCAAAAACAGAACAGTCTGAGGTAATCTAGACTCTAACCATACTTCTGTAACTCCCAAAATTCTGAAACATTAAGACAACGTAGGCAATTTGTACATCAATCTTGTGTAAAAAAAATCAGAATTTTTTGTCGCTTCTGTGATTTTTAATATTCTGCTACTGGACGCAAAAGTTTCTGTTTTCCAACAAGATCAAATCAACTATCACCCAACATGACCCCAAAGGCTTTACTTGGCATAGACACTAATTAAAACATAAAATACACAATCATAACAGTAGCATAATTGTGCCAACACTCAATAACAGAAAGAAAAAGGCAAAAAATTATTTTATTCATTGGGTTGCCTCCCAACAAGCTGTTTCTTTATAGCCATTAAGATAGGCTTGAAATTTTATTGATGCTCACAAGAAAGATAATAATTGAAACACGAAGTGAGCATCATGTAGCATGCGAAAAAAAAGTTTAAGTCTAACATACTTCCTATGCATAGGCATTTTGTAGGGGAAAATTTTATCAAGACAAGCAATTTCTAGCATATGCAAATAGGAAGAAGGAAGCATTAATAATTTCAATGCAAAGAGAGGTGATTTGGTAACATGAAAATTTCTACAACCATATTTTCCTCTCTCATAATAATTACATGTAGGATCATAATCAAATTCAACAATATAGTGCACATATAAAATTTTCTCTTCATGATCTATATGCATAAAAGTCTTATAATCTTCCGAGATAGTGGGATTAACATCAACAAAAGTCATGACCTGTCCAAACCCACTTTTATCAAAAATTTCATGAGATTAAACGCCCTCCAAATATGTGGGATTATTTTTACCTAAAATTGACGCTCTTCCAAACCCACTTTCAATATTATTGCAAACATTATTATCACTAACATATTCAACATGAGGCTCAAATAAATTTTCAAGATCATAGGAAACATTATCATCCCAATCATGATCATCGCAATAAGTAGTGGACATATGAAAATTAGCATCCCCAAGCTTGAAGTTTTGCATATTATTAGCACAATTGGCATTAATAGAATTTATAATAACACCATTGCAATCATGCTTTTCATTCAAGGAGCTATTGTGAATCACTTCATAAATTTCCTCTTTTAGCACTTCATCACAATTTTCAGATTCATGAATTTCAAGCAAAACTTCATAGAGATAATCAAGTGCACTCAACTCACTAGCAATTGGTTCATCATAATTGGATCTTTTGAAAAGATTAGCAAGTGGATGAGGATCCATATCAATAGATTTTTAGCACGCAAAGATACAAGCAAATAGAAGGGACATGGCACACAAACAAAGATAGCAAAACAACAAAAAGGCAATCGAAAAACAAGGCAAATTTTGTAAAGTGGGGGAGATGAAAACGAGAGGCAAATGGCAAATAATGTAAATTGCAAGGAGATAAGATTTGTCATTAGGAACCTGATAGATGTTGATGATGTCTCCCCGGCAACGGCGCCAGAAATTCGTTTTGATGCGGCTTGAAACTACGTTGGTATTTTCCCAAAGAGGAAGGGATGATGCAGTACAGCTACGGTAGGTATTTGGAACCTCTGTGAAGCAAGTACCATTTTGGTGTACCCAAATGGTATGAAACTTTTACAGTGGCTTCATGTATCCAAATCATCACCCCCCCAGCAAAATTCATTTCATTTCATCGAGCCATATGAGTGCAGCTTCAAAATTCCTTTTCTGGACCAGATTTAGCATTACAAAGGAAGCGTGCGCAAATCTTGTCCAAATGCCTTCAAATTTTGCAAGCATATAGTTCTTCCTACCTCATTTCACCTTGACAAGGTTTCAACACCCCACACTCATCCATTTATTCTCTAGAATCTAGTAAAGTTTGCTGCTAGAAACTTGTTCAGCAAGTTTCCCTCACCTCCCAGCCTTCCAGTGGATTCCAGCCACACCTAGGATATATTTGACCTTTGAGTCACACAATAGACAAGGTGTTGGGTCAAGTAGTGCTACAGAGCATGTTTTGGCGTGGTGACCACGCGGACGGCAGGTAGAAGCGCGCGCTCTGCGCTCGGTCTGCTTCATGCAAACACCTCCGGCCGACCTCAGCTTGTCCGGGCATGTCCTACGGCCTCGCAGCACCCACGTAGCCCCTCTCCAGCACCTTCCCCCGCCTCTTTCTTCCTCCTCGCGCCACGGCGAGCCCCGCCAGTGTTCTGCCCGTGACCCACCGCCGTATACAGCCATGTCCGAGCTCTCCCGAAGCCCAGCTGGCCTCCCCTGCTCCTCCGAGATGCTTCCCGACGCCACAAGCGTCCAGCCACGCCACCCGCGAGCTCCAATGCGCCGATAGGATCGCCACCGCGGTCATCCCTTTCTGCTCGCTCCAGTTGGCTATAAATAGCCCAGCCCGGAGCCTCTCCAAGCATCCACCAGCCTACCCTCGCTCCTCTACCCCTCCCTGGCCACTTGCCCGAGTCTAGAGCCCCTCCTCCTCTCATTTCGCCGCCATGGCCGGCGGCTCGGCCACTTCAAATTCAAGAAAGGCGAGCACTCCCCCTCCTTCCAACCCTCGCCAGTACCCTTCCCTAGCTACTCCGAGTCCTCCCATGGCCTCAGCTCCTCCTCTCCGCAACCATGGCGTCCTGCCAATCTTCGCCCGATGCCGGGCGACGCAATGACCAAAGGCATGCCCACCTCGATCCTTCCCGAGCTCCGTGTCCTACCTGAACGGGTGCGCCTAGTCGCGCTGAGTTCGTAGGTAGGCCGGGCGTCGCGGGAGGTGACCCACGTCGCCGGCAGTCGCCACCGGAGTCGCCCCTTCTCTCGGTCGGGCACGCGAGCGGGAGATGGACGAAAACTCTGCTGGCGGGCCCCGCGCGTCTGCGGCCCAGCACCCCTCCCATTCATTTTTTTTAAGGGCAGCGGTCCGGCTGGGTTGGCCCAGTGGGCAGCAGTGGCAGTGCACACGGCAACAGTGGCCACTTTCGGCCCAAATCGGCCCATGTGTACTGAGCCATCTATTCATTTTCCAGAAAAAAAAATTGCGGAGGACCTAGAAGTAAATATTTTTCTTACAGAAAGGTCCTTCCAGAGTCAAACCCTCACATCTTTTCGCTCACGACTCCGATTCAGGTAAAACCAATGCCCACGTCTTTAGTTCATCGAGCCCGTTCCGATGGAGTCATTTTCATAATGTTTACACACTGTGAAAATGACCATTTTGCCCTTGCCCTTCTATCAGCCCTCCGAGAGGAAATCTTTTCCGTCGAATTCTTCCGCGGCTTCACCGCACTTCTTCCCGGAGTATACTTCGACCCCAGGCAAGCCGACCATCTCATATATGCCCTAGCGCATTGCTCTGTGTTATTCCTGCATGTTTAAATTAATATGCTGATGCTTGTGTGCGTAGCCGTCTTGAGTCGGGGTTGAGTTATTCCGGTATTGTCCCAGATCTGAGTTGTAAAGACCGTTCTGGCGGCTACTGGTTTATTTGCCGGTTTCATACAAGGGTTCAGATGGTCATTACCCTACAGCTGCAACTTGTAAAGTAATAAGCCTGCCATTTGAATACTGATTCACTAATGACTTGTAGTGATATTATATGGAGATAGGTTGTTAAGATCATGCATAGCTACTGCCATGTTAAGTTATTCATGATAAACAACCATGCTTGCTAAATACTGGCTAAAGCTAAACCTAGTCGGTTGATCCAGAGTCACCTGTCCGGACTTATCCGTGCAACCACATTTGCCGGTATGGGACGGCCTTGACTTGGTCTGATCGCGTGCTCTTTTATCGGTACTGCCAACTAGGGAAGGTTATGCGTGCGCGCTACCCTGGCCTGGTAGGCGGTGATAACCTTGTGAGCCCAGTTGATTGTTTAACCCGGGAGTCCCCGTTTGGGACAGTTTAGTTTGGCCATGACGGTGGCAGGTGTCACGAGGTGACACAGGGGCCACCCAGGGCAGGACTCCGGGGGAGGAGGAATGCCGGTGGTACGGTGGAAGAGTCACAGGTTAGGCAGGTTTCATTGGAGCAACCCTGGTCCACCCAAATGGGATCACGAGGTCAGGTGCTCCATGGTGTGGGTAAAGTGTGCAACCTCTGCAGAGTGTAAAAATCTATTCGAATAGCCGCGTCCATCATATTGGACAGTCCGTCCAGACCTCTCTAGGTGGTCAACCGGAATAGTGATAATAATGATGGAAGAACTCGTCTTATGCCCTGAAGTACTCAGTGGATCGTGAGTATTTTGAGGGATGTAAGGCAACCCGGAAGAGAGTAAGTTTGTCAGACTTGCAGTGCAGGTGCATAGACATCGGATGATGTCAGGAACATGATTGTTAGCCATGGGATGGCTATGAGATGAGTGGTCGGATGACCACATGATTTGGATTGGATTTGGATTATGAGAATGTTTGGGGTATGGATTATTTACTTGCTATGCTTTACTGTATTTTACTTTAGTAGTTATATTGCTGGATAAACCTGTTATGCCATGATAATTAATGTTGCTCTAATAACAAATGCATGCTTGAATGCCATGGATTGCTTTGCTTGGTGTATATGTTAGTTTAGTTTGCTTGTGAGTACATTCAAAAGTACTCAGCGGCCTTCAATGTGGCCACGTTCACATAAGGATCCGTCGTCCGTCGACGAGGAGCCGGAGCGTTCGTGGGCTAGGAGAGTAACCCAGTTAGATCCCTGTGGATTGGAGCCGCACCAAGAACATGCTGCCCTAGATAGAGCTTTTCCGCTGCCACCACCTTTGTAACTATCATGTAAGACTAATATATCCATTAATAGAAATGCCTGTGTTCTTGATACTTGTTGTAAACGCGCATGCCAGAGTGATTTCCTGGGCTGGTATGCCTGGCGACCATCTGGCTACAGTGGTAATCAGGCGGGGCGCCACAACGGATGGTATCAGAGCAGCCAGGCTGACTGTAGGTTACCCTAGCCAGACTTCATTGTCTTGTGCTCAGTAGAAAGCCCAGATGGATTTCAACCATCTTTGCCAGCAGGCATGGCTACTATTGATCATACGGAAACACCATAGGTCTTTGGCTCCATGAGACCCAACTCTCGTGGCCATTGCCTCCGGTGTGAAATGCTCGCACCCGGCAACGACCCGTGAGCCCTAAACCCCTAGGCAAACCAGATATCCTTACCCTGCTTGCTAGGCATGGCATTTCTCTTCTTAACTCTAGTTTCCTTTGGGAAACTCTTATAAATTCCATCTTTTCCTGACAACCTTAGGATCGTTGACTAAGCCACTTTGGCTATGGTCCTGCGTCGAGTGTGATGTTCCCTAAGGAAGTAGTAGGAGCTTGACACTAGTGCTACCAGGAGCATTGTGTGGTTTCGCTTCTAAATCCTTAGAGGTACATCGAGTGTGCTATACTAGTTATACTAGTGGATCTTCGGCCATGTGTGTAAGGTCCGCAAAATTTGAGTTTTATTTGCTTTTTGGTTTTTGCGGTTCTTGTTTCTTTTGTCGGTTCCGTTTCTTCACTCCGACTGGATCCATCCGCAAGTGCCATCAAGAAGACCAGCATACAACTGGGATAATACCCAATAATCCCAATTCAGCAAGAGTCAAGCCAAGCCAACTGCCTGGTATTCAGAATAGCAACACTGGATCTGTCAAGGATGAGGGATGGGTTAGAAGCAAAATCTATGTGCAATAGACAAGGCCAGAATATACCTGAGGGAGTTTGCCTCAAAGCAAATCATGCCTGAAGAACAGTCAGATGAGTTACCAAGAATGAACACCAGTAAGGACAAATCATTCGGTCCTTGATACAAGAATTATTTCAGTTAGTGAGGTGAACCTTGAGTCTTTTCTCAACGTACTCAAGAACTATTTATTCCCCACCGGAGACATATTTCAAGAGGGTGAACGTGCCAATAGCAGCAACAAAACTCTGGTGCAAAGATACAAATTTCAAAGCAATCTTGAAGTTCACCGGGGTATATACAAAATTTTCTGGGCACTGTGAACAAGGTTTGCAAGGAATATGGATAAGTTCGCGGTTACCCAGAATCAATGAGAACTTAATATGCTTGGAAGCTCAGCTGAACCGAATGGAATTAGCCGTCAACTGCTTATTATCGGCAACACTTGGTTTGAATGCAAGGGGTATTCCGAACTAATTAACAACACGAAGCCTACATCAGTTCTGCAACACTTACAGCAGCAATGATCAGACCAGCAGAAGACAAGCGGTGTGTGACAATAGAATATCTTCAGACAAGGTATGGCCTATACAAAGTTTCGGCTCAGCTATGGATAAAATTTCGGATACTTCATAAGGAAGCCAGAATCGGCCATAGCTCCAATTGTATACACAGTGAAAGGCTTCTGGCATAAGGAACCCAGCCTTCCTTTGCAAGCTACTAGACTGCCAATCTTCCTCGGTACGCCACTTGGTGGGAAAAAAATTCCAAGGTACGGCACTCCCATCTTCCACAGCGTGCTACCGCGGAAAAACTTCCGGCATAAGGCACCTGACCTTCCACAGCAAGCCACATGAAGGAAAGCTTTTAAGGTACGATATCTAGCCTTCTTCAGCACGCTACATTGGCAGAAGCTTCGAGCATAAGGAAGTAAGCCTTCTTCAACACACCCCGTGCCCACGACAATCCTGTCAGAAGCACGAACTAGTCCAGACACACCTGTCTGCCTCAGAACTCAGTGGTTATGAAAGGATTTATATTATCCCTGCATATGTTGTGAGCATGCAGTCCAATGGACCAGTTCATGCGAGCCTCTCGTACACGGGAATGACTTTGTTCAGAGAAACATTGGCCCCATAACTCGAGGAAGAATATGAGCACAGTAAACCCTACGAGATATGCAAGGGTAAGTTGTAAGAACAAGCCCGACGAGCCGGGAAGACAGTCAAGAAGCCGTATTGGCAGGTCACGACAGGTCCATCAAAGGAATCTTCAAGAATAAAGAAGTGATGGACAAATAATCTCCGTGACGGTCAACAAGATACCGCTTCACAGACAAGGTATTATTACCAATCCTCTTCAGACTTTTGAATATACGGCCACAACAATGCAGCCAACATGCCATACTCACCTGAATATGGGCCATCAACCAAGATAAGAGGCTATATTCCGAAAGATACACTGGATGATAGCGATACTATGTTCAGCACAGTGGTCACACCAGGGACAACAGAGGCTATATATGACAGAGCCATCTCCACGAGCGATAGAGTTTGAAACAAGACATTCAGATAGAATGGCTCAAAGCACATCAGCACCGACATCTCATAGACATCATGACATCATTGGAATAAGAGATTACTGTCTATGATTACTTTGTGATCATACCTGATATTTCAGTTGGGAATATAGTAGCAATAGCTCGGTCATGTTGTTCCTTGAATTATGGATCACCTAAGGATAAAGTTAAAATGCCTAAGACAAAAGGAAATGTCAGTACGGAATCCGCAGCCAGACTGAGTATTCTGACACGGTAAAAAGAAAGCCACCCCCAATTCACTCAAGGCCATACGAGCACGTAAGCCTAGTACCCGGAAAGGATGTCTTGCCCGTAACAGTCAGGGTACGAAGTATCGCAATAAAATCAGAAGTAGTTGCTTACAGGCCTGGAAATCGAGCTGTCTATTGGTATTACTCGCTACCTCACCCAGCAATACCACTATCCGGACAAAAGGTACACCTGACAGGAAAGAGAAGGATTCAAGGAAAGTTGTGTGTAGAGACAACTCCTGGTCCATCAGAAGAGGCAGTTAAAAGGTCAGTGAGCCAACGAAGACAAGATACCGCTGATGGATCCAAGTCGCACACAGGTAAGTCCCCCTTCACCGGGAGGTAAGCTCGGAAATCTCGAGGACAAGATTTTTTTAAGGGGGGTAGGTTTGTAACACCTTGGTTTTCGCTCCTGTTTTTTTTCCTTTGCGGGATTTGACTCCCGTCTTTTTTCTCGGTGTTATCGGATTTCTTTAGCTCTTGGGTATATGAAGATGGTCATTTAACCTTGCATTCCCTATCCAACCAGAGATTCTCTTCAGTCCAACCTTGCCACCCAAGATCTATTCTCAAGACTTTGCCGCCAAAACCCTACCTTCCGAGTTACCGGAAGGGAAACCCTAATCCTTTCAGTTACAAAGGAACCCCAATTTCCTTTGATCTTTTGCCTCCCAAACTCTTCCCAGTGATCATCCTTCATCTATAAACCCTGGATATGCAAAAATATTGCCAAGTCATTTGCAATATTTTTCATTTATAATTAATTCCTTTTTCTGCCAGTTAAAGGAATTAAATCCAGGAAAAATATCTATCCATCTCCAAAGTTCATGAAAACTTGTGGAGATATTCTTTGTGATCATATTGAGCTCTCACAAAAATATTGGCCATAATTAAATAGGGGAAGTTGTCTTTTCCTATTTAAAGCCAATATTGCATTTTGGGCACTTTCTAAAGGAACTGCCATTTTGGTAGCCAAGAAGAAATCCCAAATAAATTGTGGAGCTTCTCCTATCCATATCGTCACCATTTCCATCAAGATCCCAAGTTCCATAGTTCAAAGTTAGAGCACAACATCACTTTGCAAATTCTGTCCAGTTGGGCAAATTGCAAAGGAAGTGCTTGAACCCTTGATCTATTTGAGCTGAAATTTTTCATGATGGTTAACATTGATAAATCACTCTTGGAAACCAAAAACTACCTCAATCCATCTAACCATTCATCCACAGCAATTTTCCTAAGTTTCTGTCCATTTGGAACCTTTGTGAAGCAAGTACCATTTTGGTGTACCCAAATGGTATGAAACTTTTACAGTGGCTTCATGTATCCAAATCATCACCCTCCACCAAAATTCATTTCATTTCATCAAGCCATATGAGTGCAGCTTCAAAATCCCTTTTCTGGACTAGATTTGGCATTACAAAGGAAGTGTGTGAAAATCTTGTCCAAATGCCTTCAAATTTTGCAAGCATATAGTTCTTCCTACCTCATTTCAGCTTGACAAGGTTTCAACTCCGCACTCTCATCCATTTCTCCTCTAGAATCCAGTAAAGTTTGCTGCTAGAAACTTGTTCAGCAAGTTTCCCTCACCTCCCAGCCTTCCAGTGGATTCCAGGCACACCTAGGATCTATTTGACCTTTGAGTCACACAATAGACAAGGTGTTGGGTCAAGTAGCGCTACAGAGCATGTTTTGGCGTGGTGACCACGCGGACGGCAAGCAGAAGCGCGCGCTCTACACTCGGTCTGCTTCATGCAGACGCCTCCGGCCGACCTCAGCTTGTTCGGGCATGTCCTACGGCCTCGCAGCACCCACGTAGCCCCTCTCCAGCACCTCCCCCTCCTCTTTCTTCCTCCTCGCGGCATGGCGAGCCCCGCCAATGTTCTGCCCGTGACCGGCCGCCGTATACAGCCATGTCCGAGCTCTCCTGAAGCCCAGCTGGCCTCCCCTGCTCCTCCGTGATGCTTCCCGACGCCGCAAGCGTCCAACCACGCCACCCGCGAGCTCCAGTGCGCTGATAGGATCGCCACCACGGCCATCCCTATCTGCTCGCTCCAGTTGGCTATAAATAGCTCGGCCCAGAGCCTCTCTGAGCATCCACCAGCGTCCCCTCGCTCCTCTACCCCTCCCCGGCCGCTTGCCCGAGCCCCAGAGCCCCTCCTCCTCTCATTTTGCCGCCATGGCTGCCGCCTCGGCCACTTCAAATTCAAGCAAGGGGAGCACTCCCCCTCCTTCCAACCCTCGCCAGTACCCTTCCCTAGCTACTACGAGTCCTCCCATGGCCTCAACTTCTCCTCTCCGCAACCATGGCGTCCTGCCAATATCCGCCCGATGCCGGTCGCCGCCATGACCAAAGGCGTGCCCACCTCAATCCTCCCCGAGCTCCGTGTCCTACCTGAATGGGTGCGCCTCGTCGCGCTGAGTTCGTAGGTAGGCCGGGCGTCGCGGGAGGTGACCCACGTCGCCGGCAGTCGCCTCTTCTCTCGGTCGGGCGCACGAGCGGGAGATGGACGAAAACTCTGCCGGTGGGCCCCACGCGTCAGCGGCCCAGCAACCCTCCCCTTCGATTTTTTTAAGGGCAGCGGTCCGGCTGGGCTGGCACAGTGGGCAGCAGTGGCAGTGCACACGGCAACAGTGGCCACTTTCGGCCCAAATCGGCCCATGTGTACAGTGCCATATATTCATTTTCCAGAAAAAAACTATGGAGGACCCAGAAGTAAATATTTTTCTTACAGAAAGGTCCTTCCATAGTCAAACACTCACATCTTTTCGCTCACGACTCCGATTCAGGTAAAACCAACACCCACGTCTTCAGTTCATCGAGCCCATTCCAATGGAGTCATTTTCATAATGTTTACACACTATGAAAATGACCATTTTGCCCTTGCCCTTCTATCAGCCCTCCGAAAGGAAATCTTTTCCGTCGAATTCTTCCGCGGCTTCACCGCACTTCTTCCCTGAGTATACTTTGACCCCAGGCAAGCCGACCATCTGATATATGCCCTAAAGCATTGCTCTGTGTTATTCCTGCATGTTTAAATTAATATGCTGATGCTTGTGTGCATAGCCGTCTTGAGTCGGGGTTGAGTTATTCCGGTATTGTCCCAGATCTGAGTTGTAAAGACCGTTCTGGCGGCTACTGGTTTATTTGCCGGTTTCATACAAGGGTTCAGATGGTCGTTACACTACAGCTGCAACTTGTAAAGTAATAAGCCTGCCATTTGAATACTGATTCACTAATGACTTGTAGTGATATTATATGGAGATAGGTTGTTAAGATCATGCATAGCTACTGCCATGTTAAGTTATTCATGATAAACAACCATGCTTGCTAAATACTGGCTAAAGCTAAACCTAGTCGGTTGATCCAGAGTCACCTGTCCGGACTTATCCGTGCAACCACATTTGCCGGTATGGGACGACCTTGACTTGGTCTTATCGCGTGCTCTTTTATCGGTACCGCCAACTAGGGAAGGTTATGCGTGCGCGCTACCCTGGCCCGGTAGGCGGCGATAACCTTGTGAGCCCAGTTGATTGTTTAACCCGGGAGTCCCCATTTGGGACAGTTTAGTTTGGCCACGACGGTGGCAGGTGTCACGAGGTGACACAGGGGCCACCCACGGCAGGACTCCGGGGGAGGAGGATTGCCGGTGGTACGGTGGAAGAGTCACAGGTTAGGCAAGTTTCGTTGGAGCAACCCTGGTCCACCCGAATGGGATCACGAGGTCAGGTGCTCCATGGTGTGGGTAAAGTGCGCAACCTCTGCAGAGTGTAAAAATCTATTCGAATAGCCGCGTCCACCGTATTGGACAGTCCGTCCAGACCTCTCTAGGTGGTCAACCGGAACAGTGATAATAATGATGGAAGAACTCGTCTTATGCCCTGAAGTACTCAGTGGATCGTGAGTATTCTGAGGGATGTAAGGCAACCCGGAAGAGAGTAAGTTTGTCAGACTTGCAGTGCAGGTGCATAGACATCGGATGATGTCAGGAACATGATTGTTAGCCATGGGATGGCTATGAGATGAGTGGTCGGATGACCACATGATTTGGATTGGATTTGGATTATGAGAATGTTTGGAGTATGGATTATTTACTTGATATGCTTTACTGTATTTTACTTTAGTAGTTATATTGCTGGATAAACCTGTTATGCCATGATAATTAATGTTGCTGTAATAACAAATGCATGCTTGAATGCCATGGATTGCTTTGCTTGGTGTATATGTTAGTTTAGTTTGCTTGCGAGTACATTCAAAAGTACTCAGTGGCCTTCAATGTGGCCACGTTCACATAAGGATCCGTTGTCCGTCGACGAGGAGCCAGAGTGTTCGTGGGCTAGGAGAGCAAACCAATCAGATCCCTGTGGATTGGAGCCGCACCAAGAACATGCTACCCTAGATAGAGCTTTTCCGCTGCCACCACCTTTGTAACTATCATGTAAGACTGATATATCCATTAATAGAAATGCCTGTGTTCTTGATACTTGTTGTAAACACGCATGCCAGAGTGATTTCCTGGGCTGGTATGCGTGGCGACCGTCAGGCTACAATGGTAATCAGGCGGCGCGCCACACTCGAACTTCATCGGATCCCAACAAACACACCGCAAAAAGTCATTACATCAAATAGATCTCCAAGAGACCATTGTATTGAGAATCAAAAAGGGAGAAGAAGCCATCTAGCTACTGCCTACGGACCCATAGGTCTATGGTGAACTACTCACGCATCATCGAAGAGACACCAATGAGGATGATGAACCCCTCCGTGATGTTGTTAGATTGGATCTCAAGGTTCTGGAGCTTGCGGCGGCTGCAATTGTGTTTCATCTGCTCCCCTAGGGTTTCTGGAATATTTGGGTATTTATAAAGCGAAGAGGCGATGGAGGAGACCCCCTGGCCCCACAACCTATCAGGGCGCGCTAGGGGCCTCTCACGCGCCCTGGTGTCTTGTGGGCCCCACGGGCCTCCCCCCAGGTGCTTCCTTGGCTCTCAAGTTGTCTTCTGGTCCAAAAAAATCTCAAAAAAGTTTCGCTGCGTTTGGACTCCGTTTGGTAGGGATATGCTGCGAAGTAAAAAAAAGCAACTGGTACTTGGCACTATGTCAATAGGTTAGTCCAAAAAAATGATATAAAGTTGCTATAAAATGATTGTAAAACATCCAAGAATGATAATATAATAGCATGGAACAATAAAAATTTATAGATACGTTGGAGACGTATCAGCATCCCCAAGCTTAATTCCTGCTCGTCCTCGAGTAGGTAAATGATGAAAACAGAATTTTTGATGTGGAATGATGCCTAACATGTTCATCACATAATATTTTCTTTTGTAGCATGGACATTTCGAATTTTAGATGGCTCACAGCAATAGTCTATATTTGACATGATGACTTTAATACTCAAGCATATCAACAAGCAACCATGTCTTTAGCACAATAGACATTAATAGAATTTATAATAACACCATTGCAATCATGCTTTTCATTCAAGGAGCTATCATGAATCACTTCATAAATTTCCTCTTCTAGCACTTCATCACAATTTTCAGATTCACGAATTTCAAGCAAAACTTCATAGAGATAATCAAGTGCACTCAACTCACTAGCAATTGGTTCATCATAATTGGATCTTTTGAAAAGATTAGCAAGTGGATGAGGATCCATATCAATAGATATTTAGCACGCAAAGATGCAAACAAATAGAAGGGACATGGCACACAAGCAAAGATAGCAAACGAACAAAAAGGCAAATTTTGTGAAGTGGGGGAGTTGAAAATGAGAGGCAAATGGCAAATAATGTAAATTGCAAGTTGATGAGATTTGTGATTAGGAACCTGATAGATGTTGATGATATCTCCCCGGCAATGGCGCCAGAAATTCCTTTTGATGCGGCTTGAAACTGCGTTGGTATTTACCCAAAGAGGAAGGGATGATGTAGTACATCAACGGTAGGTATTTCCCTCAGTTATGAAACCAAGGTTATCGAACCAGTAGGAGAACCAAGCAACACTATGTAAACGGTGCCTGCAAACAAAGAACAAAACCTCGCAATCCAACGCGTAAGAGGGGTTTTCAATCGCTCCTCAGTAAAAAGATAGATTAAGTAGTATAAGATTGGATAAATAAATCTGAGTAAAACACGAATTAAAAGATGCAAATAAAAAGTGCAGCAAAGTATTTTTGGGTTTTTGGAATAATAGATCTGAAAACAAATGCAATGAAAAATAGATCGGAAAGCAATATGATAAAAGATAGACCCGGGGGCCGTAGATTTCACGAGTGGCTTCTCTTGAGAAAATAGCATACGGTGGGTAAACAAATTACTGTTGGGCAATTGATAGAAGATCAAATAATTATGACCATATCCAAGGCAATGATCATTATATAGGCATCACATCCAAGATTAGTAGACCGAAACGATTCTGCGTCTACTACTATTACTCCACACATCGACCGCTATCCAACATGCATCTAGAGTATTAAGTTCATTGAGAAACGGAGTAATGCAATAAGAACGATGACATGATGTAGACAAGGTCTATTCATATAGGAATATACCTCATCTTGTTGTCCTTAATAGCACCGATACATACGTGCCTCGCTACCCCTTCGTTCACTGGGTGAGGACAACGTAAGATCGAACCCATCACAAAGCACATCTTCCAATGGCAAGAAAAATTGATCTAGCATGACCTAACTAAACCAAAGATTCAAAGAAGAAATACGAGACTATAAGTAATCATGCATATAAGAGATCAAAGAAGACTCAAATAATATTCACGGATAGAGATCTGATCATAAACTCGAACTTCATCGGATCCCAACAAACACACCGCAAAAAGTCATTACATGAAATAGACCTCCAAGAGACCATTGTATTGAGAATCAAAAAGAGAGAAGAAGACATCTAGCTACTGCATACGGACCCGTAGGTCTATGGTGAACTACTCACGCATCATCGGAGAGGCACCAATGAGTATGATGAACCCCTCCGTGATGGTGTTAGATTGGATCTCGTGGTTCTGGAGCTTGCGGTGGCTGGAATTGTGTTTCGTCTGCTCCCCTAGGGTTTTTTGAATATTTGAGTATTTATAGAGCGAAGAGGCGGTGGAGGAGACCCCCGTGGGTCCCACAACCCATCAGGGCGCACCAAGGGCCTCTTGCATGCCCTGGTGTCTTGTGGGCCCCAAGGGCCTCCCCCAGGTGCTTCCTTGGCTCTCAAGTTGTCTTCTGGTCCAAAAAATCTCCAAAAAGTTTCACTATATTTGGACTCCGTTTGGTAGGGATATGCTACGAAGTAAAAAACAAGCAAAAACATCAACTGGCACTTGGCACTATGTCAATAGGTTAGTCCCAAAAAATGATATAAAGTTGCTATAAAATGATTGTGAAACATCCAAGAATGATAATATAACAACATGGAACAATCAAAAATGATAGATACGTTGGAGACGTATCAGCATCCCCAAACTTAATTCATGCTCATCCTCGGGTAGCTAAATGATAAAAACAGAATTTTTGATGTGGAATGATGCCTAACATGTTCATCACATAATATTTTCTTTTGTAGCATGGACATTTCCAATTTTAGATGGCTCAAAGCAATAGTCTATATTTGACATGACGACTTCAATACTCAAGCATATCAACAAGCAACCATGTCTTTCAAAATATAAACACTAAAGAAAGTTATCCCTAGCCCATCATGCTCAATCATTGATCCATTGATGAAACACACTCGAATATTAGCTACAACCAATGCTCAAGTACGATCATAGTGCCCCTTAGTTGGTGCTTTATAAGAGAAGATGGAGACTCAAATAAAATAAAAATTGCATAAATTAAATAGATAGGCCCTTCGCAGAGGGAAGTAGGGATTTGTAGAGGTGCCAGAGCTCAAAGCGAAAAAAAATTGAGAGATAAAAACATTTTGAGAGGCATGGTTTTCCTGTCAACGAAAACGACCGAGAATTCCCAACACTTTCCATGCTCGATATATCATAGGCGGTTCCCAAACATAAAATAAAGTTTATTCCTTTTTCACCATTCTTTCACACTCCAAGGCTAGCCGTATCCACGGGTACCGTCCATACCAACAGTTTCCAAGGAATTTATTATTTGATAGCATAAAGTAAATTTCTTTTTTATTTCGGGACTAGGCATCCGTATTACCGCTGTACTCTCGTGCAATGACAAGTGAATAAACACTAATCTTGAGAATAACACATCTAGCATGGAAAATATTGGCCACCCCCTGCCTATTCATGAGCGGTACGGGCACACAAAAAGGAAATTTATTTTGAAAATTAGAGTTGGCACATACAAATTGGCTTAGAATGGCACGGAAATACCGCATATAGGTAGGTATGGTGGAATCATATGGCAAAACTGGGTTTAAGGATTTTGGATGCACAAGTAGTATTTCTACTTAGTACAAGTGGAGGCTAGCAAATTGATTGAGAAGCAACCTGTGACGCCCCCGACTCGACCGTACACTAATCATACACGCGAACGTGTACGATCAAGATCAGGGACTCACGGAAAGATATCACAACACAACTCTAAACACAAATAAAAGATACAAGCTTCATATTACAAGCCAGGGGCCTCGAGGGCTCGAATACAATAGCTCAAACACAAAAGAGTCAGCAGAAGCAACAATATCTGAGTACAAACATAAGGTTAAACAAGGATGCCTTAAGAAGGCAAACACAAAAGCAACAATGATCGAAGAGGCAAGGCCTCCTGCCTGGGACCTCCTAACTACTCATGGTCGTCGGCGGTCTCCACGCAGTAGTAGGCACCCTCAGGGCAGTAGTAGACATCGGCAGGGGTGGCATCTGGCTCCTGGGATCCATCAACTAGTTGCAACAACCGGAAAGAAGAAAGAAGGGGGAAAAGGGGTAGCAAAGCAACCGTGAGTACTCATCCAAAGTACTCGCAAGCATCAGATCTATACTAAGTATGCATTGGTATCAAGCAAGGGATGTATCTATGGACTGAACTGCAGAATGCCAGAATAGAGGTGAAGGTCTAGCCTATCGAAGACTAGCATCTTCAAGCATCTCCAAGCATCTTGCAGCATGTAGAAGAGTAAAGAATAGCATATTGTAATTAACAATCATGTTAATATTAACGCCCAGAGATCCTTCCTCGACTCCCTGCAAGAAAGCAATCCCAGAGCCAACATACCCATCTCATATCTCAAGTAACCAGTTCTAGTTGTAATAGATCAGGATACAAGTCTGAACGTCCATTACCGTGGACACGGTATTCGAATAGATAACTTCCCTGCAGGGGTGCACCACGTTACCCAACACGTTTGATTACTCTGGCCGGACACACTTTTCTGAGTCAATGCCCGACCTCGGAAGATCAACACGTCGCAGCCCTACCTAGGCTCAGCAGAGAGGTCCCCGCCGGTCTACATCCTAAGCACTCCGGGGTCTTGGGCCCATCGCCCATTGCAATCCGGGTCGTTGTGCGATGAGCCGGGACGAGCACCACCTCATCATGGGTGGCACCGGCCCGACAGGCCTACAATGCTGAACTGGACGTCTGATAAAGCTTTGGCTGATACTACAACGCCGAGTGCCCATAACTGTTCCTGCGTGGTGGTTAGTGCGTAGAGGCCAGTGGCCAATTCAGAACAAATACCCAAATCTGTTAGTGCATTAACAATTAAAAGAAGTGACGGCTGTCGGGACAAGTCCGGAGCTACCACCCCTTCCTGGGTGATACCGCTAAACAGCCAGCCGCCACCGTAACATCTTGCGGGTGCTCTCCGGGCCCGCCCGACTTTCACAAAGGACTCAAGTAATGTCAAGGTAACAATGTGTCCAAACATCAAGGGGTAACCCCGAGGAATCACCCTCGGTGGAATCCACTTGATGTAATCATCAAGGTGAACGTAGGAGGAATCACCCTCGAGGTTCACACTGGAGGGGTTGCACGACAGAGTCGTGTCGGGAGTGGTGAAGGAGGAATCACCCTCGATGACCACGACCGAATAGCTACACTACAGAGTTATCATCAGGAGTGCATTACGAGGTATCACCCTCGGCACTCGATAGTAACTATGCAGAGTCGTACAACTAAGGGGGTGAAGTGATGTGTTGGTCTCTGGTCGTCGATCATGTTGATCGAGTCATCGATGATGAAGCAGGGGCAACAGGGACAAGGTGGGGGTCACTGATGGATTACCAACCAACCTATACTAAGAAGTTTAGGGTAAGCAGGTAAGTAACAATAGCAGGTACAAAAGCAGGCTATGCATCAGAATAGGAGCAATCAATTACAGTAGCAAAATCTAATGCAAGCATGAGAGATAATGGAATGAGCGATATCGATGTGATCAGGGGGGGGGGGCTTGCCTGGAAGCTCCGCTGAAAGGGAAGAAGGGTCGTCGTCGACGTAGTCGATCACAGCGGCATCATCAGCGGTCTCGGGGTCTACCGGAGAAGAAGAGGGGGAAGAAATAGTAAATACAAAGCACACAGATGCATTACTAAGCATGACATGACGATATGCAGTGCTAGGGGTGTTCTAACGCAGTGCTACACGATACCAGCGAAGGGGGAAAACATCCGAGAATGTTTTCCCGATGTTTAGCATTTTCGGACAGATGAAACGAAGGGGGACGGTTGCATGTTTGCTAAGCTAGGGACGTGTGGCAGACGAACGGAGGGCGTATTCGAATTTGTCATATTTTTCTGAGCAACTTTCATGTATAAAACCTTTTCATCCGAGTTACCGATAATCTTCTACGAATTTCTAAAGTTCTAGCAATATCCTAAAATTTCCTGAAATTTTGCCAAGTCTGAGAATTCGTTAGTTTTAAACATCACTTAGCTATTTTCAAAAGGCTACATCTATTGTTCTGTACATCCTATGGGTTAGTGCCTTATATCAATATTGAGCATTCTCTGTGATCTACATGATAGTAGCACTTTCATCCATATTAGAGTTCATTTGCTTGATCATCAACAGCTCTAAAGTAGCTATGAAAATAAAGCTGTTTTTCGGTTTTTCTGTTAACAGAACATAGAACTTTGTGATTTTCGTAGGAATTAATCCACGCATTATCTGGAACAGGTCCAATGGAACAAAATGAAGCTTGTTACGTCTACTTTCCGTTCATATAATTTTTACCCATGTTAGTGCTTGTTTTATCGTTGTTTAGGGGCTGTTTAGAGGGCTAGTCAGTGTAATATCAGTAAAGCTAGCTACCGCTACAGTAACTGAATGTTACTGTAGCAGTGCAGCATAGCAGCAACAACACAGTAGCAGCAACTGCGGCGGCACAGCGGGCGGGGCTGCGGGACAGTGGCCGCGGGGCAGTAGGGCGGCGAGCACGGGCAGCAGCGACGCGGGGAGGCTTCGACGCGAGCGACAGCAGGCCGAGGCACGCGGGACGCGCGGCGTCGGGCAGCTGCAGAGGCCGCGGGGAGCGCCGGGCGCGTCGATGGCTGCGGCCTTGAGCAGTATTCACAGCAAGGCAGCAGCGGTAGCCGCGCAGCAGACCAGCAGTGGCAGTTAGCAGGCTCAGGGGCTCGCGGCGGCGGGCGGCTGCAGACGACGCGAGGGCGACGCGGGAGTGCACGTGGGGGTGCGGGGAGGGGGCCAGAGACGCGCGGCGAGCGCGGTCAGAGCCGGGGCGAGCGCGTGCTCGGGCACAGCTCCGGGCAGGGGAGGTGGGACGGCGACCTACGACGGCGTTCCGAGGCGGGGAGAAGGAGGGAGAGGGAGTGGCGCTCACCGAGCGGGCGCAAGGAGGCCCGTCGAGTGGCTTAGGAGCAGCTGAGGTGGCCGGCGTCGTCGTGGTTCGTCGGCAACCTGAGGAGGAAGAAGCTTCGATCTGGCGCTGTAGCATGAGGAGCTCCAACGGGTGGCACCAGTGGATGCAGAGGAATACGGCAAAGCAGACGGACGCGGTCCTAGGCGGGGGGCATGGTGGCCATGGTAGGATGAGATGGCCGGCGACGCGGGCGCACGACGAGGTGGATCTGGACGCGAGGGAGAGTGACGAGGGAGAGAGGGGGCGTGGGAAAATATCTGCGCAGGGGGGAGTGGAGCTGACGAGACCGAGAGGGGGGGCGCCTGCCTTATCCCCTCGCCGACGCCGACGAGGTGGTTCGGTGGGGCGTCGCCCCTGTTGCGACCGCGCCAGTGGAACAGGGGGAGTAGGCGACCGATGGGGGCTAGGTGGGCCAGCTAGCCGAGGTGGGCCGAGGCCCAGGGGCTTTTCTTATTTATTTAATTTTTTGGATCTCTGTCTTTCTTTTTCTTTTTATTTACTTTTCTGTTTTTTTCTTTTAGTTTCATTTTATTTCTAATTTTATAAAATGAAACACTAGCCCCTAAATTAGTATTATTAATTAAGCTACTGCCTCAATTAGTTTAGTAGCCAAACAAATTAGTATATTATTTTTACAATTTAAAAGCAATTAAACTATTATTTTAGCCACTGTTTTTAATTATTAAAGGGCATTCAAACACCTTATAAAAAAGTTGGTTCATCACCAATTAGTTATGGAATATTTGAAACACTTTGAAAATTTTATTTTGACATTTGAAAACTTTATTTGTTTGACTTTATTTTAAAAGTTGAATTTTGAATTTCGTTTGAATAAACGGGGGACCTAGCAACAGTAGAAGTGATGACATGGCATCATTAGCAGGGGATTACTGTAGCTTAATTATCCGGGCGTCACACAACCAACCAAGAAACGAAAATTCTCATAAACGGGCATTAAGCATAACTAACACCGAATAATGCACCACAAGTAGGATGTAATTTCATTGCGTAACTATTGACTTTCGTGCTTGCATAGGGAATCACAACCCTTAACACCAATATTCTTACTAAAGCATGATTACTCACCAACATGACTCACATATTACTATCATCATATCTCAAAACTATTACAAGGAATACAGTTTATTTTGTCCAATAATCTTCATGAAAGTTTTTATTATATCCCTCTTGAATATCTATCACTTTGGGACTAGTTTCATATGTTGCAATTGCTTTTGACAAGCTCAAACAAATTTAAGTGAAGAACATGAGCATAAAGATTTTTATCTCTCAAAATAATATAAGTGAAGCATGAGAGAATTTCTTAAAAATTTTACTAACTCTCAAATAAATCTAAGTGAAGCATGAGAGTATTTCTTCAAAAATAATAAAGCACACCGTGCTCAAAAAGATATAAGTGAAGCACTAGAGCAATTCCATAGCTCAAAAAGTTTAAGCGAAGTACATAGAGCAATTCTATCAAATCATAGCATAATTTTGGCTCTCTTAAATAGGTGTGTCCAGCAAGGATAATTTTGACAAACTAAAAAGCAAAACAAGAAAAGACTCATATAATACAAGACGCTTCAAGAAAACTCATGATATGTGATGAATAAAAATATAGCTCCATGTAAAATTATCGATGGTCGTTAGAAAAAAGAGGGGATGCCTTCCGGGGCATCCCCAAGCTTAGTTGCTTGGTTCTCCTTGAATATTATCTTGGAGTGCCATGGGGCATCCCCAAGCTTAGGCTCTTAATACTCCTTATTCCTTCATCCATCGTGATCTCACCCAAAACATGAAAACTTCAATCACACAAAACTTAACAAAACCTTCGTGAGATCCGTTAGTATAATAAAGCAAATCACCACTCTAAGTACTGTTGCAAACCCATTCATATTTTATTATTGCATTATACCTACTGTATTCCAACTTTAACATGACTTATACCCCCCGATACAATCCATACATTCATCAAAATAAGCACACAATGCAACGAAAACAGAATCTGTCAAAAACAGAATAGTCTGTGTAATCTGGACTCTAACCATACTTCTGTAACTCCAAATATTCTGAAAAATTAAGACAACGTAGGCAATTTGTATATCAATCTTTTGTAAAAAAATCAGAATTTTTCGTTGCTTCTGTCATTTTTTAATATTCTGCTACTGGACGCAAAAACTATCACCCAACATGATCCCAAAGGCTTTACTTGGCACAAACACTAATTAAAACATAAAATACACAATCATAATAGTAGAATAACTGTGCAAACACTCAAGAACAGAAATAAAAAGGCAAAAATTTATTTTATTCATTGGTTGCCTCCCAACAAGCTGTTTCTTTATAGCCATTAAGATAGGCTTGAAATTTTATCGATGCTCACAAGAAAGATAATAATTGAAACACGAAGTGAGCATCATGTAGCATGTGAAAAACAAGTTTAAGTCTAACATACTTCCTATGCATGGGCATTTTGTAGGGGGGAATTTTATCAAGGCAAGCAATTTCTTGCATATGCAAATAGGAAGAAGGAAGCATTAATAATTTCAACGCAAAGAGAGGTGATTTGGTAACATGAAAATTTCTACAACCATATTTTCCTCTCTCATAATAATTACATGTAGGATCATAATCAAACTCAACAATATAGCTATCATATAAAAATTTCTCTTCATGATCCGTATGTATAAAAGTCTTACAATCTTCCGAGATAGTGGGATTAACATCAACTAAAGTCATGACCTCTCCAAACCCACTTTTATCAAAGATTTCATGAGTTGAACACACTCCAAATATGTGGGATTATTTTTAATTAAAGTTGGCGCTCTTCCAAACCCACTTTATATTATTGCAAACATTATTATCATTAACATATTCATCATGAGGCTCAAATAAATTTTCAAGATCATAGGAAACATTATCATCCCAATCATGATCATTGCAATAAGTAGTGGACATATGAAAATTAGCATCCCCAAGCTTGGAATTTTGCATATTATTAGCACAATTTTCATTAATAGAATTTATAATAACACCATTGCAATCATGCTTTTCATTCAAGGAGCTATCGTGAATCACTTCATAAATTTCCTCTTTTAGCACTTCATCACAATTTTCAGATTCACGAATTTCAAGCAAAACTTCATAAAGATAATCAAGTGCACTCAACTCACTAGCAATTGGTTCATCATAATTGGATCTTTTGAAAAGATTAGCAAGTGGATGAGGATCCATATCAATAGATTTTTAGCACGCAAAGATGCAAACAAATAGAAGGGACATGGCACACAAGCAAAGATAGCAAATGAACAAAAAGGCAAATAAAAAGGCAAATTTTGTGAAGTGGGGGAGTTGAAAACGAGAGGCAAATGGCAAATAATGTAAATTGCAAGTTGATGAGATTTGTGATTAGGAACCTGATAGATATTGATGATATCTCCCCGGCAATGGCGCCAGAAATTCCTTTTGATGCGGCTTGAAACTGCGTTGGTATTTCCCCAAAGAGGAAGGGATGATGCAGTACATCTACAGTAGGTATTTCCCTCAGTTATGAAACCAAGGTTACCGAACCAGTAGGAGAACCAAGCAACACTATGTAAACGGTACCTACACACAAAGAACAAAACCTCGCCATCCAACGCGTAAGAGGGGTTGTCAATCGCTCCTCTGTAAAAAGATAGATTAAGTAGTATAAGATTGGATAAATAAATCTGAGTAAAACACGAATTAAAAGATGCAAATAAAAAGTGCAGCAAAGTATTTTTGGGTTTTTGGAATAATAGATCTGAAAACAAATGCGGTGAAAAATAGATCGGAAAGCAATATGATAAAAGATAGACCAGGGGGCCGTAGATTTCATGAGTGGCTTCTCTCGAGAAAATAGCATATGGTGGGTAAACAAATTACTATTGGGCAATTGATAGAAGATCAAATAATTATGATGATATCCAAGGCAATGATCATTATATAGGCATCACGTCCAAGATTAGTAGACCGAAACGATTATGCGTCTACTACTATTACTCCACACATCGACCGCTATCCAGCATGCATCTAGAGTGTTAAGTTCATGGAGAAACGGAGTAATGCAATAAGAACGATGACATGATGTAGACAAGATCTATTCATATAGGAATAGACCTCATCTTTTTGTCCTTAATAGCAACGATACATACGTGCCACGCTACCCCTTCTGTCACTGGGTGAGGACACCGTAAGATCGAACCCATCACAAAGCACCTCTTCCCATGGCAAGAAAAATTGATCTAGTTGACATAACTAAACCAAAGATTCAAAGAAGAAATACGAGGCTATAAGTAATCATGCATACAAGAGATCAAAGAAGACTCAAATAATATTCATGGATAGAGATTTGATCATAAACTCGAACTTCATCGGATCCCAACAAACACACCGCAAAAGGTCATTACATCAAATAGACCTCCAAGAGACCATTGTATTGAGAATCAAAAAGAGAGAAGAAGCCATCTAGCTACTGCCTACGGACCCGTATGTCTATGATGAACTACTCACGCATCATCGGAGAGGCACCAATGAGTATGATGAACCCCTCAGTTATGGTGTTAGATTGGATCTCGTGGTTCTGGAGCTTGCGGCGGCTGGAATTGTGTTTCGTCTGCTCCCCTAGGGTTTTTTGAATATTTGAGTATTTATAGAGCGAAGAGGCGGTGGAGGAGACCCCCGTGGGTCCCACAACCCATCAGGGCGCACCAAGGGCCTCTTGCGTGCCCTGGTGTCTTGTGGGCCCCACAGGCCTCCCCCAGGTGCTTCCTTGGCTCTCAAGTTGTCTTCTGGTCCAAAAAACTCTCCAAACAGTTTCACTGCATTTGGACTCCGTTTGGTAGGGATATGCTGCAAAGTAAAAAACAAGCAAAGACATCAACTGGCACTTGGCACTATGTCAATAGGTTAGTCCCAAAAAATGATATAAAGTTGCTATAAAATGATTGTAAAACATCCAAGAATGATAATATAACAACATGGAACAATCAAAAATTATAGATACGTTGGAGACGTATCAGCATCCCCAAACTTAATTCATGCTCGTCCTCGGGTAGCTAAATGATAAAAACATAATTTTTTATGTGGAATGATGCCTAACATGTTCATCACATAATATTTTCTTTTGTAGCATGGACATTTCCAATTTTAGATGGCTCAAAGCAATAGTCTATATTTGACATGACGACTTCAATACTCAAGCATATCAACAAGCAACCATGTCATTCAAAATATAAACACTAAAGAAACTTATCCCTAGCCCATCATGCTCAATCATTGATCTATTCATGAAACACACTCGAATATTAGCTACAACAAATGCTCAAGTACGATCATAGTGCCCCTTAGTTGGTGCTTTATAAGAGAAGATGGAGACTCAAATAAAATAAAAATTGCATAAATTAAATAGATAGGCCCTTCGCAGACGGAAGTAGGGATTTGTAGATGTGCCAGAGCTCAAAGCAAAAAAGAAAAATTGAGAGATAATTTTTTTTTGAGAGGCATGATTTGCCTGTCAACGAAAACGACCGAGAATTCCCAACGCTTTCCATACTAGATATATCATAGGCGGTTCCCAAATATAAAATAAAGTTTATTCCTTTTTCACCATTCTTTCACACTCCACGGCTAGCCGTATCCATGGGTACCGTCCATACCAGCACTTTCCAAGAAATTTATTATTTGACAGCATAAAGTAAATTTTTTTTTCATTTCGGGACTAGGCATCCGTATTACCGCCGTACTCTCGTGCAATGACAAGTGAATAAACACTCATCTTGAGAATAACACATCTAGCATGGAAAATATTGGCCACCCCCTGCCACTTCATGAGCGGTACGGACACACAAAAAGGAAATTCATTTTGAAAATTAGAGTTGGCACATACAAATTTGCTTAGAATGGCATGGAAATACCGCATATAGGTAGGTATGATGGACTCATATGGCAAAACTGGGTTTAAGGATTTTGGATGCACAAGTAGTATTTCTACTTAGTACAAGTGGAGGCTAGCAAATAGATTGAGAAGCAACCAACCAAGAAACAAGTTCGTACGGGATACTCATGTGCGATCATACAGCAGACCCCTTAACTTGTACTGTTGACCCCTATTAGCAGTATAAGGTACCGTAAAAATGCTCTACTTTGACTAGAACCAAAGCCCCAAGGGAGATATATAGCGGTGAAACTTACTAGCATGATCTAATTACCAACCGAATTCGGTATCGATCGGATGTGACAAAAGAAAAATACCGCTAATGGTTGTCGTTGTGTTATTTACTTATATCGATCAAGGACAAGAACAATGAGGAATGCAATAAAAAAGAACATAGGTGTTAACGTCACACATATCTACCATGTTCCTAGCACTTCCAAAAGTCTTCTTTCCGTCCATCGCATTGCTCTTGATAATCATGTTTTTCTAGAGTTTCGCCCCTTTTTTATCAAGGATGAGGCCACGAATAGAATAATTTATCGAGGTAGATGCGTGGATAGACTCTACCCGTTGATTCCCAAGAATAGGAGATTCCATAAACAAGTGATTGGTGTCATCAAACTGTCATTGGATAGATGGCATCATCGTTTAGGACACCCTGCTTTCTCTATGGTTCATCAAGTTCTTTGTAAAAATAAGCTTGCTGCTATTTGTGAGCATAGTCCAGAAACTATTTGTCATTCTTGTCAGAGAGCAAAAAGTCATGAATTACCATATCCCATTTCCACTAGTGTTTCTATGAAACCTTTTCAACTTATTTTTTCTGATGTATTGGGGCCAGCTCCCTCCTCCGCACCCTTTCATGTTTGTAAGCTTGATAAGGCATTTTATGGATTGAAGCAAGCTCCAAGAGCATGGTACTCTCGTTTAAACACAAAGCTGCAAACATTAGGTTTTGTTTCATCAAAGTCTGACACCTCACTGTTCATTTACAACAAATTCAAGACCTCCTTCTTTGTTCTCATATATGTTGATGATATTATTGTGACTAGCTCATCAAATGAGGCAATAACAGGATTGCTAAAAGATTTGAGTTCAGAGTTTGCTCTAAAGGATCTAGGAGATTTGTACTTCTTCGTAGGCATTGAAGTGAAGAAAATCAGGGTTGGTATTCAGTTATCACAAGAAAAGTATGCAAGTGATCTATTAAGCAGAGTTGGCATGAAAGATTGCAAACCCTCACCAATACATTTATCTAGCCCAGAATCTTTGACTTTAACTGAAGGAGAACTCCTGAATCAGGAAGATAATACCAGTTACAGAAGCATTGTTGGTGCTCTTCAATATTTAACTCTTACTCGACCTGATATTTCCTTTGTAGTGAATAAAGTTTGTCAGTTTCTGCATGCACCCACCATAGCTCATTGGACAGCAGCAAAGCGTATTCTGAGGTATGTACAGAGTACATCAAGTCTTGGTTTGACTTTTAGAAAATCCTCCTCTACTCGCATTAATGCCTTCTCCGATGCGGACTGGGCTGGTTGTCTTGATGATAGGAGATCAACTGATGGGTTTGCTGTCTTTTATGGTCCAAATTTGATCTTGTGGTGTGCAAAGAAACAAGCCACTATTTTCAGGTCTTGTACTGAAGCAGAATATAAAGCGTTGGCAAATGCAATAGCTGAAGTTAATTGGGTACAATCTATGTTGAAGGAACTCGGAGTTCCACAAGCTCAACCACCATGTCTCTGGTGTGACTATCTTGGTGCAACTTAATTGTCTACTAATCTAGTGTTTCCTGCCTGGACTAAACATATTGAGATAGACTTTCATTTTGTAAGAGGACGAGTTGCAAATAAACAGTTAGAGATCAGATTCATTCACTCCAAGGATCAGCTTGCAGATAGATTCACAGAAGCATTACCAGCTAGACGCTTGGAAAACTTCAAGTATAATCTCAACTTGCCCAGTTATGATTAAGGGCGGGTGTTGAATATCTTGTAATAAATGTTATAGGAGTTAGAGATAGATTCTTCTTTCCTGTTTAAATCTTCTTATCTCTTATCCCTATTCGATGTATTTCTCTGTAACATCGGTTCCCCAACCGTGGGTACGATCATATAATCCTTCGAGGGTTCTCTCGAACAATGTCAATATACACCCTGCGGGCTCTCCTGTTGGAGGGTTGAGACGCTTCATCATCTTCTACAGTGGCTTGGGTGGGTGGAAGGAGAGGCAAATTCCGGTAAAAGCTCCACTCTTGGTTGTTGGCCAAGGCAGGAGAAGATGACGCTAGCGGGTGCTGCTTTCTTCTTAAAGAGGTCGTCGTGGCGTGGTGCTGCCTTCTACCAGGACAAATTTAGGGAAACTCAGATCTCCTTAGCATCAACGGATGCTGCGGTGGGCCGTCCGCAACGTAAGATCTACACCAACAAGCTTTGCGCAATGTGTCAACAACTCCGATCGGTGTCGTGACGAGATAACACAAAGCTCTAGGAGGTAGCCATGTAGGCATGCGCTGCGTCGCTTGTGTTGGCCGTCCTTAGCTATGTATCGAACCTGTATTATTTACTTTCGTCTTTTCAATTCCGAACTAGTAGTAGTTGGAAAACTTAAGGTCTCATTTTAAGTCTGGGCAAGCGCCTCCATTCTAAAAAAGCAGTGCCATTTTGAATGCCATTACCTCTTTCAGAGATGCATGCATGCATGGGTGTCAAATCCCAATCCCGTACGCCCAAGGTCCTTTGCAACCAGACGAGACGGCGCTCGCGTTTGCCTGTGGCAACGCCCACCAGGCAAAGAGGACGTAGGAAAATATCCGGTTCTTCCTGCGAACACGCACAGCTAGCTGCAGGCGGCAACGAGCGCCGAGCTGCATCGGCATATGCGTGCACTGCGCGGACACATGCAGCGGCTCAGGGGCAGCGGCGGCAGCAACATGGGCATGAGAGCAACTCCAACGAGCAGACCAAAACATGAGGACACGCGTTTTTTTCGTTTTTTTGTCCGTTTGGATTGGCTGTTCGCTCGTCGTCCGTCACTTATGCGTTTGGGTCAACCATGCGCCCAACGCGCGGACGCATTTCGTCCTCACGGTCGGCCTGTCGTGTTTTTTTTACAAACATATGAAAATTTGGCCCTAGTTCACATAATTCAAACAAAATACAAATATCTTATAGTTTTGCAATCAAATAAATATCTTATAGTTTACAAGCCAAATAAAAATTAAATTATCTCAAATACATTTTAAAAAAGATAGCTGATACATCTATTGGTTGTCAACGTGAGCCCACATATGCTCAACCAAATCATTTTGCAGCTGAATGTGAGTTTTCCAATCACGCATTTCATGATGAAATTCGGTGAACTGTGTAAACGTTGCCGCTCCTCCATGCTCAGTAACAACATTGTCACCCTGAAACTGAAACCCTTCATAGATACGTTCCGGGCGCTCATCCTCTACGATCATATTGTGCATGATCACGAACACAGTCATCACCTCCCACAACTTTTGGTGCTCCAAATTCTAGCAGGATACAGAACGATGCCCCGTCGAGATTGCACAACACCAAAGGCACGCTCCATATCCTTCCTAGCACTCTCTTGCTCTTGGGCAAATCTCTTCCTCTTCTCTCCTACAGGGTTAGGGATTGTCTTCACAAGAGTAGTCCACTGAGGATAGATGTTGGGGAACGTTGCATGGAAAACAAAAAAAATTCTACGCACACGCAAGATCTATCCATGGAGATGCATAACTACGAGAGGGGGAGAGCATCTACATACCCTTGTAGATCGCTAAGCGGAAGCGTTTATCATGCGGTTGATGTAGTCATACTCTTCGTGATCCGATCACGATCCAACCGATCTAGTGTCGAACGGACGGCACCTCCGAGTTTAGCACACGTGCGGCTCGATGACGTCTCCTCCTTCTTGATCCAGCAAGCGGGAGAGGAGAAGTAGATGGAATCACAACCAACACAACGGTGTGGTGGTGATGGTGGTGGTGGATCACCGACAGCGCTTCGCTAAGCGTCGCCGGGATGAGGCGGTGGAACTACGGAGTAACGGGAGAGAGGGGGCCGCCAAGGGCTTGGTGTGTCCTCTTGGGGCGCCCCCTCCCCTCTATATATAGGTGGAGGGGCGTGGGAAACAGCCCCTCCAAGCCCTAGGGCGCAGCTAAGGGGGAGAAGACTTGGACTCCAAGTCCAATCCTATTCCTACTAGGACTCCTTCCTTTTTTACCTTCCCTAGCCACATGGGCTTTTGAGGACTTAATGCGCCTAGCCCAATAAGGCCAGGGGACCTCCCCGCAGCCCATGTTAGCCCTTGGGTCGTGGTGAACCCACTTGTGGACTTCTGGACCCCTCCGGAATCCTCCGTAACCTTCTTGAAGCTTCCCGGTACAATACCCAATAAACTGCACCATTTTCCGGAACCCAAAATATGACTTCCCATGTATAAATCTTTACCTCTCGACCATTCCGATACTCCTCGTAACGTCCGGGACTCCGAACAACATTTGGTTACCACTCATCAAATATCCCAATACTACTTTAACGTCAACGAACGTTAAGCGTGTGACCTAGCGGGTTCGGGAATTATGTAATCATGACCGAGACACCTCTTCGGTCAATAACCAATAGCGGGACCTGGATGCCCATATTGATTCCTACATAATCCACGAAGATCTTTTATCGGTTGAACCTTTATGACAACATATGTAATTCCCTTTGTCTGTCGGTATGTTACTTGCCCGAGATTCGATCGTCGGTATCTCTATACCTAGTTCAATCTCGTTACTGGCAAGTCTCTTTACTCGTTTCGTAATACATCATCTTGCAACTAACTCCGTAGTCACTTTGCTTGCAAGCTTCTTGCGATGTGTATTACCGAGAGGGCCCAGAGATACCTCTCCGATACATGGAGTGATAAATCCCAATCTCGATTCACGCCAACTCAACAGACACCTTCGGAGATACCTGTAGAGCATCTTTATGATTACCCAGTTATGCTGTGACGTTTGATAGCATACAAGGTATTCCTCCGGTATCCGGGAGTTGCATGATCTTATGGTCGAAGGAACATGTATTTGACATTAAGAAAGCAGTAGCAATAAACTGAATGATCATATGCTAAGCTAACGGATGGGTCTTGTCCATCACATCATTCTCGTAATGATGTGATCCCGTTATCAAGTGACAACTCATGTATATGGTTAGGAAACCTTAACCATCTTTGATCAACGAGCTAGTCTAGTAGAGGCTCACTAGGGACACGGTATTTGTTTATGTATCCACACATGTATTTAAGTTTCCGGTCAATACAATTCTAGCATGAATAATAAACCTTTATCATGATTAAGGAAATATAATAATAACCATTTTATTATTGCCTCTAGGGCATATTTCCATCAATAGATACCGTCAACTAGGTAGTATCCTTTGTTGTAGTAGTGGCCATTGATCTCAACATTGGCAGCTGCCTTCTGCAAGCCTTGCAAACACCGGAGAGCGTTGAAGTACGTTGATATCGTTGTGAGATCCGACCATGCCGAAGAAAGAGTGCCAAATACAGAGATCTTGTGAGGCCACGGCCTCAAGTATCACAGTGCAAGCTTGGACATGGCCCCTATATTACCCCTGCCAAGTAGAAGGGCAGTTCTTCCACTCCCAGTGCATACAATCTATGCTACTAAGCATCCTAGGAAAGCCACGGCTGGCATTCATCATCAACAACCGGGTTGTATCTGCAGCATTTGGCTCTCTCGGGTACTCCGGGCCAAACACTGCTATCACAGCCTTACAAAACCTATACATGGAGTCTAGGCACATCAACTCGCTCATTCGGACATACTCAAAGTAGTCCTGCCAGAGTAGGAAATGGCCGCTCTCTTGGTTGCAATTCAACGCCGGAGTGTGCCCCGGGATCGAGCCCCTGAAAATCGGCCGCTGCCTACTAAGGTGGTCCTAGACGACCAACACAGCAGCCACAAGCTCCTCATCATCGGATGAAGAATCATCCGAGTTACGAATGAACTTTTGGAAAAAGATCTTGTCGGCGGAGTCTATTTGTACCTTGCGGGCAAACCATCGAATAGCTTGCGGGCGTCGTGGAAGAAACTGGCCGGTGAAGAGTCTCGCGCCTTCCTTGGACCAGGTAGCAGGCCTGTCGGCGTCCGGCGAGCGTGCGGGCATCCGGCGAGCGAGGTCGCCGCGCTTGGGTGCTGCAGGCAGGGGGTGGGGCGACGGTAGGGCGAAGTGGTGGCGACGACGAGGGCGACAGGAGGCGTGCTTGGGAGGGGGGTACGTGGGTGCGAACGGCTGGCCTGGGGCACCGGAACTGGGCGGCGGCGACGCGGGGTGGGGCGGCCGGGTGTGCTGGCTGTCAATGGGAGAAAGACGAAATGGCCAATGTGTCACCGACTAGCGGGCCAGGAGAAGGAGTAGGCGGGCGTCGCACGCGTCTGTTTCGTGTCCGCGCCGACGCAAACGAGGCCTAAATTTGGACCGGGAAAGGGTCACGCGGCAGACAAAAAGCGGATGCGCGTCCGTTTGGGTCGCCACGTTGGGCCGACTTTTATGTCCATTTCAATCCAAACGGACACGAGCAGACAGTTTGGGTCGGCACGTTGGAGTTGATCTGAGCATGCATGTAGCGAGGTAGGGTATGGCAATGATGATGGCACACAGAGAAAACATAGACGGCACATGGTCCATCCCAGGGGATCTCAGGCTCCAGCATCTAGCTATCCACAGCCACGATAGGCTGGATATAGCTAGCTAGCAGAAGCAGCGTGCGTGCGTCCGCATTGCACGATGTACGGGAGATCGGGGGAGACACAAAGTATCATTGTCGTGGGGGAGGCCATGGAACAGCAAGTTGAAGTGTTGAATGTGCCCGTAAGCGAGCACCCTCCCGGGCCCTTGCAGTGCAATGATCCATGGCTACCGCCATTTTGCGACCGACCGTCACTATTCTCTCCCATCATTCTCGCCTGCTTGCTCCTGTTCCTCGGTCTTTGTCTTCGCCGCCCGTCTTAATGATATCACGAGGAATTTAATGTTTGGTAATCTCCTGACTTCTCTCCTCTGAGTGTGAATTGCAGCTTGCCGCGATCATCAGTATGTCAAGTGATGTGCTCCATGATACCTAAGAGCATCTACAGCCGCGGACACTAAATCACGACTCTCGGACCCCCGCGGACGCGTGGCATCTACAGCCGCCGACATCAAATCAGGCACCTCAAGCGCCCGCGGATGCGACCGTGGGCACTGGCCGGTTAGACCTTATACTTGGTGCTACGCATCTGAGTACCTCATATTTCATCCCCTGGATCCATACAAACCGTGCAAAAAAAATAAAAATCTTATGTACTACGCAAATCATGCTAGCCTAAACTACGCTTCGTCATCGGAGATGTCCATGACGTCTGTGTCGGGCCGGGTAGATGGGCGCGTAGGAGGGCTTCTACTCCTCCTCCTCATCCATATACGCGAGCATCTCGTTGACGGCCGTGGCGTGCTCCGCCTTTGCTCCACCTCCGACCGGAGGGAATTAAGGATTGCCTACTGCTCTGCCTGCAGAACCGCGCCCCCATGTCCTCCTCATCCTCCTACGGCTCCTCCTCCTGTTCCGTGTCCTCCCTGTCCTCCTCCTCCTCCTTCTCCGGATCCACCATGTCAGGAGGTAGCCCCGCGGCGGTCCGGGCTTCGCGCCTTGCCCGAATCTGCTTAACGAGCTGCAACCGGTGCTCCAACCTTAGATGTGGGTAGTTTCTTACCCGGCGGCGTGGTGACATGGCTACTAGTGGTGGCAGATAGTGAGCGGCCAAAGAGTGGAAAGTGGCGGCGGCGGCGGACGGGAGGGGAGGAAATATGGGCGGGTACGTAGGGTTTCGGTGCCGGCGGTTGGCTTAAATAGCCGGGCTAGGGCACTAAGCGGCCCGCCGGAGCGGCGCCATCGGTCCGACGAAGGAGATGAGCATTGGACTGCCGGATTTCGGAGTGTGTTCGTGTGTGACCAGTGTGTCAGTCTGACGTGATGGACGCGCTCGGTCCTTCCCATATCCACCTTACATTTTGGCTGGATATGAGGGGTGCCGATCAGTCCGGACGTTTGAGACCGGTTTGAGTGGCCTGAGTTGGTCGGGTTCTTTTTGACCCGTAAATGCCTGGACGGCCCACGCGGACATTTGAAGAGGTGTTGGGATGCCCGGCTATAGAGGCTCTAAGCTCATCTTCGTTTGCAACACCGTGCCTCCCAGCACCGGCGGCAAACTTCAGTCACTCCATCGACCATCTGTCTCTGATCAGATCCTATATATACACGCGTGCATGATCGATGCACACACGCATATATCATGGACAGAGTATTAAGTGTAGCATGAACATGGTTATTTTGCGAGTATATGCAAACATGTGGGCGCATGTACGCATGCTCGAAGAAAGAATACTCCATGGTGCATGGACGGGAAGAGATGGGTCAAAATTGCAGCATGCTGGGCTTAAGCTCAGCTTTAATCCGGTGCCAGTTTCAGTTATCTCTATTTTGTACATCTCCTTTGTTGACCAGAACAATAATTTCAGTTATCTCTGTTTTGTACATCTCCTTTGTTGAACGGAACTAAAGAAGGACGTGGATTTTTAGCTCTCGGGTGCTCCACCCACTTATATGGTAAGTGCGTTGTTAAGAGTGTAGCCAACAACCCGTTATCTAGAGTTGCCATGTCACATATAATTAACCTAATAATCAACAGCTATAGTATAGCTAGTTACTAAAAACATGCTCCCTCTGTATCAAAATATAATATGTTTTTGTACTCCCTTTGTATCAGGAAACGTCTTATATTTTCATGCAAATGGATTACTACTTTATTAATACCTTATCCACACCTTACACTCTCATAATGTTTCTTGAAACTAATGCTGCAGTTCAGCAGTTGGATGTTAATCTACAGCCCGATTCTCTTCTCTCTCATCCTACTCAACAAAAATATAATACTTTAATACTTACATCCTGTCGACTGTACTACCTTATTAGAGTTCCTCTAATACTCTCTCCATTCCAATGAACAAAACATGCACTAGACCAATCAAATGTGATCAATCAAATGTCGTTTATATGATAAAAATTATACTGTTGAATTCTTATTGAAAAGAAGTTTTCAATGGTATTGTTTTTAAATCACTAAGATAAATATTATTGATATAATTTACGGTCCAAGTTGGATTTTAGGAAGCATGTGTGCCTTATTCATTGGAACGGAGGGAATGGTAGTATTTAGATGGTTATATTAATATTGGAAATTAATATAAATACATATTGAATACTACTACAGCCATACTCAGTTAATGTGTTGATCTAGGAGTACCTTGTGTCAGCTTTAAATGGAGCAATGAACATGCCTTGTGCTGGAGGGAGGTGACACATTTTTGCAAGGGAAGTTTTATCGAAAGAAAAATGTGACGGAGGGAACGTGGTAATGACCATCCACTAGCCGAATATTGCTAGTTGTGCACGGGCACCACGGTGCCCATTTCAAAGAAACATTTTTGACAGCCCAAAAAATTTCAAAACTTTTTGTAAACACACACACGCATATATACTACATATATGCAAAAATTCATTACATTTTACTTTCACATGTGGCATAGAAAAAAAGACTAATATGTATTAATTTTCAAATGCGCCGGAATTTTTTGTTTTTGGGCCAGATTTTTTTGTACAGCTTACAAATTACATTTTTTTTTTAAACAAAATTTCATGGGTCCGTAGTGAATACATACAAGTTTCCACAGAATTATTTTTGATGTTTTGAAACTTCTAAATATAGTTTTTGATATTTTTTTTTAAAGGGCACCATGGTGCCCGAGCACACAAACTTTGCACTCATCCACTAGCCCACTACTAGCACCTGCCAATGCTTTCACTCATGAGCATGCCTTGACATTTTTTCTAGGGAGAGTCGGTCGGGCGAGCACTGGTGGCTGCAAGGCGAGGTAGGATTTACATAAATTCTATCTGATTCACTTATATAGACAAAGATAATATTTAAGTTACAGAGTCACATTATTTTAATATTGTTATTTTATTTCTGTGAAAAACGTGGAGAGAAGAACATGATATGAACTATGAAGATCGGCCAACTGGGCTGAGGAAGAAGGTGAATAATGGTTGCGGGGCATCTCGAGAGGACATGGCTAAATAAAATCATGGAGACTGCAAAGTTATGAGTTGAACTGGTATGTTGAGGTGTGGTGGGGACATGGCTGATGAAAAAGGACAGAGAATACATGTGGAGATACCGCTTAGAAACAACACATATAGAACCATATACACAAGCAATAAACGATAGGTCAAGGATCTTGAGGTGTGTGAAAGGTTCAGATATACGTAGTGGAGCTCCCCGGAGCTCCTTTGCAATTTCTAAATAAAGAACCCCTATAAGAGCAACTCCAGCAGAGTAGCGATATGCGATATGAAGGCCACGGCCCTATGTGTACACACAGGTTCACCAAAAGTAAACATCCATATTTTTCTTACATGTGTGTCCCATTCCCATTTCTCATTCACTTCAATGGTCTTTCCCCCAAAAAAACAAAATCTAGATAACATTTGATTCAAATTTCAGTTCAATTTTAGTCCTAATATATTTTGGGCGGAAAATGGGCTGCAGTGCGACTTATATTGATGACCGTACTTAGTTAAACTATCTAATAGTTTCGGCCACAGCCATGGCCAGCGTAGAATGCGGCCATGCGGGACTCGATGGCCGGAAAAATGCTCCTCAGCGGCATTGGTCCAGCCTGTCCATTCGTTCGTGGCGGTGGGCACGGGCGGAGGGGCTCAAATTTATGCTCCATTTGTGTGCCCATCTACGCAGCCTCCTTTAGGGCAATGTTCATCTGGACCCATAAGCGGTTCAAAGGTTCTGCTAGCTCATCCTCCTCCACCTCTTTACCAAAATTGAAGACAAGGGGTGTCTCGTGTTACTTTTTGAGTTTGCGTTGATTTTTCCCGTGAATAGGAAAAGGGTGATGTAGCAAAGTAGAGATAAGTATTTCTCTCAGTTAAGAACCAAGATATCAATCCAGTAGTATGTACAAGCAAGTTCTCAATATATGCACCTGCACAAACTAACAAACACTTGCACATAACGTGAAAAAGAGGTTGTCAATCGCTTCACGGCCACCTGCAAGAGTGAGCTATCACGTGTAATACGGCAATTATTTTTAAAAAGTGTTCTCAGAAATGAGCTATCACGTGTGGAGATTCATGGCTTTCAAGCCAAATGATCAATCTTATGGCCACATTCATGGCATAGTTTGTTCAAATGATCTAATATTGTGCAAAAGGGTGCATCTTGGAATGTCAAACAATGTTGCCTAAGAAAGTTTTCATTTTCTTTCAACGGAAATTTCATTTTTCATTTTTCGAGTGCCCAAAATGAGTTTTTTGTGAAGGACCTACCATATATTTGTTGAAAAATTGTACCAAATCAATTTTCTAAAATACTAGGCCATATTTAATGCACAATTGACCAAATGGTTGGGTGTCAAAATCTTTGATTCACCTCTCGTGAAAAATACAAATTTCTGCCGATTCAGCAGGAAGCGGGTCAAATTTGAACTGCAGCTACCTCATAATTTGCTCTTTATTTTTTCCAAAAATTATTTATAGGTACATAATTATCTATTTAATCAGAGAAACACCAAATTTTTTTTAAGATTCAACCACTAGTTAGGAACGGTCATGCCCGTCGTTTTGACCGCATTTTGAAACGGGCATAAAAAATTCAAAAAATTTCAAAAAAATTGAAAAATCTTCGCATTGTGTTATTATATGTGACCAAGTTACCAGAAAAAATAATAAACTTGTAATACAACAATTCTTTAAAAACAGTGTTCTCAGAAATGAGGTATCATGTATGAAGATTCATGGCTTTCAAGTCAAATCAGTGGTGCACGTGCATGCTAAGCAAACGGAAAAAAAAGCCTTTCGCAATTGCATCTAGAAACTGTCTGCAAGTGAGTGTGGGTGATGCATGGGGTCAATCATAGACGGCAACGAAAACCCGTGTGCACTGGCAAGAATCGTAAGTGACAGTCTGTTAGTTTGACTTGTGTGCGATGACAAACAATACAAGCGACGGATAACAAATTTGACTTGTGTTGGATGCCAAAAAATAGAAGTGAGGGTTTGTGAAATTCACCCGTGGGCGATTACATTGACGGACACTAAAAAAAAAGTCGCCGGCGACGGGCGGCGCCGCTGCACAGCACGGAGCTCGCCGGTCACCGGATCATTGCTTCATCGCCGGTCACCGGAGTAGCTTTCTCATCGGAGTTTGAGGAGCGCCTCCTCGTCGGTCGCCGGAGCAGCTTCCTCGTTGGTGTTGGAGGTGCGCCTTTTCATCATGGATTCACCAGATTTGCAGGCTGAGGCGGCCGTAGAGCATGAGGACCGCGAGCACCAACACAAGTAGCAGCATCAACGCCGCCAAACCCGCATGGCCGCGGCCGTGGAACCAGTCGATGCCGCAGAGTTTGTTGCCGCCAATGCAACAAGTCGTCGCCAAGTCCTCGCCACATCCGTCGGGCGGAGCATGTAGGAGAAAGGAATCTTCTTAGCAACTTGGAAAAAATGAGAAAACGGAGAAGATAGGGGAAAGAGGATGTGCTCACTGTTGCAATGTCGCGGTTCCTCTGGTGGGCCACTGACGACGAGAATGCCCATGGTCTTGCTCTCCCACTGCCGCACTACTCCTGGATCAGCGGCCGGGAAGGAGGGCGCCCGATGGCAAAGTCCTCTAGAACGGAGACCGGGCTCGTCGGTAGTTCTTCCATGAGCTCGTCGCGTGTTGTTGGCGTGACGAAGCACCTCAGCGGCGGCTCGATGCCCCCCAGTCGACTGGCCGCGGCCTGCTGCGTGGCTCAGCCAAGGTCGCGGTGCTGCACAGCCAACACGACGAGGGGGCCGAAGCGGAAAAATGGCAGAGCAGACGGCGGCTCGCTGCAACCACGGGAAACGCCAAGAGAGAAAAGTGGATCGGCCCTTGCTCCATGTGCGTTGCTGCAGGAGATTGACTAGATGTGTGGATGACCGTGGCGAGGAGCTAAGGCTTATTTTTAATAGGTGAAGAGATAAGGCTGGATGTGTGGATGTGGTGGCCGAATTTCGTGTTTTGACCCTTTTCGTATACTATTTTGGGATCTGACCCCCGCTGAGAAAAGTTTCGGGATTTGACTATTTTCCTACCACCAGACCCCTTAGCGGTAGGGTATAACAGCCTACCGCCAAGGGGCTTGGCGGTAGGGTTCCTGCCTATCGCCAAGGGGTCTGACGGTATGCTGTTATACCCTACCGCCAATGGGTCTGGCGGTAGGCCCTGGGCACGCTCTGTGTTGGAAACTTAGAACTTTTTGGCGGTAGGGTGTCCAACCTTACCGCCAAGGGGCATGGCGGTAGGCTATTATACCCTACCGCTAAGGTGCCTGGCGGTAAGAAAAGGGTCAGATCTCGAATTTTTTTCCAATGAGGGTAAGATCCCGAAATAGTATACGAAAAGGGTCAAAACACGAAATTTAGCCGGATGTGGTGGATGACCGTGAAAGAGATAGGCTAGATATTTTCTAGTGTGTGGATGGATGGATGCATTGCCGCCTCATCGATCCATGGCTTCAATGACTTCGCCAATAAGAATTCAACACACGCATGTGTGTTTTCTTACCACTCGTTTTTTCTTAAAATTGTTGTTAAAAAATTGTCAAATTTTCTCGAATTTTTATCACAACATGCTGAGATAATATCATGACACCATGACAAGTTTTGTAGTTTTTAGACTTCATTTACATTTTCTGGAATTAAAAAACCAATAAATTCCATGTATGTCGGTGATTCTTGGCACCTAGATCTTTGAAATTTCTTTTCATTTCTTGTATATGTCATACAAATATACTCAAGACGCAAAATATGATTTTTCAAACCATTTTTCTGCAGTGTTTCTTGAACTCGTGGTTCAAATTTGAATTATATCCATTAAATGTCTACAAATGCACTTAATGACTTAAATATAGCAAATGAGCTCTGGAAAATTCCAAATTTCAATACGGAGTATTATATGGTATATGTTGGGTGTATAAAAAAATTCAAGGTCAAACGACGAAAAAAATTCAATTTGCCTTCTAATTGGTGCATTCACTCTCAAAACCACGATCGTTCATCGGAGATGGTTCAATTTCTAAATAGTGTACATCAAAAAATTTGTGAAATCTTCTCAAATTTTTACAGCAACATATTGAGGTCATATTATGACACAATGTCAAGTTTCATATTTTTCAGACTTTATTTAGATTTTCTAAAATTAATAAACAGGTAAACTCCATTTTCGTGCTTGACTCTTGCTACATAGATCTTTACAAATTACTTTTATTTTTTGTATATGTCATATAAACATACTCAAGACCCTAAATATGATTTTTTTCAAACCATTTTTGTGCACTATTTCATCTACTCATAGTTCAAATTTGAATTATATCCATTAAATCTCTACAAATGCACTTAATGACTTAAATATAGCACATGAGCTCTAAAAATTTCCAAAATTCAATACAGAGTATTATATGGTATATATTGGGTGTATAAAAAATTTCAAGGTGGAACGATGAAGAAAATTTCAATCCGCCTTCTAATTGGTGCATTCACTCTCAAAACCACGATCGTTCATCGGAGATGATTCGATTTCTAAAGAGTGTACATCAAAACTTTTGTGAAATTTTATCAAAATTTTACAGCAACATATTGAGATCATATCATGACACAATGCCAAGTTTCATATTTTTCAGACTTTATTTAGATTTTCCAAAATTAATAAATTTGTAAACTCCATTTTCGTGCTTGACTCTTGCTACATAGATCTTTACAAATTGCTTTCATTTTTGTATATGTCATATAAATATACTCAAGACCCTAAATATGATTTTTGAAACCATTTTTGTACACTGTTTCATGTACTCGTAGTTCAAATTTGAATTATATCCATTAAATGTCTATAAATGCACTTAATGCTTAAATATAACAAATGAGCTCTGGAAAATAGCAAATTTTAACGCAGAGGATTCTATGGTATGTTTTCGGTGTATAAAAAAGTTCAATGTCAGACGACGAAGGAAATTTCATTTCGCCTTCCAACTTTGTGCATTCACTCTCAAAACCACGATCGTTCCTCGAAGATGGTTCGAATTTTAAAGAGTGTACATTAAAAAATTTGTGAAACCTTCTCAAATTTTCACCGCAACTTGTTGAGGTCATATAATGACATAATGTCAAGTTTTATATTTTTCATACTTCAATTAAATTTTCTAGAATTAATAAAACAGTAAACTCCATTTCTGTGTTTGACTCCTGCTACATAGTTCTTTGGAAATTATTTTCATTTTTTGTATATGTCATACAAATATACTCAAGACCCTAATATGATTTTTCAAACCATTTTTGTGCTCTGTTTCATGTTCTCATAGTTCAAATTTAAATTATGTCCATTAAATGCTGATAAATGCACTTAATGACTTAAATATACAAAATGAGCTCTGAAAAATGTCAATTTTAACACGGAGAATCATATGGTATGTGTTAGGTGTATAAAATATTTTCAAAGTCAAACGACGAAGGAGATGTCAATTCGCCTTCGAACCTATGGGAAAACCATTTTTCTCTTAAAAATGTACGCAAGGTATCACACACGGTTATTTTTATGAGATTGTGTGCGATGACTGTCTATATCACATAGACATTTTTTAGAAAAAATGTGTGCAAGGCATGACACACGTGTGAGGTTTTAACACCATGTGTAATGATATGCTACATCACACACACACTTTTTACAAAAAATGTGTGCATGGCATCACACACGGTTACTTCATTAAAACTGTGTGCAATGATAGAGTACATCACACACACACTATGTGTTCAAACCGTGTGTAAAGCATCACACATGTTTGCGTTTGACGAACTGTGTGCAATGATAGGTTACATCGCACACATTTCTTTTGAAAAAAACTGTTTGCGCGACATCGCACACGATTGCGATTTTTGAACCGTGTGTGATATCGCGACATCACAAACATTTTTTTCCTAGTTGTTGCATCGCACACAGATTGGGTTACATCGCACACAGTTTGGTCGAATGGTCTCTGATACAAGTGTCGTCTTTGGACCTTCCTGCAGTAGTGAATGATCAATCTTATGGCCAAGTTCATGGCATAGTTTGTTCAAATGATCTAATATTGTGCACAAGGGTGCATCTTAGAATGTCAAACAATGTTACCTAAGGAAGTTTTCATTTTCTTTCAACGGAAATTTCATTTTTCATTTTTCGAGTGCCCAAAATGAGTTTTTTGTGAAGGACCTACCATATAATTGTTGCAAAATTGTACCAAATCATTTTTCTAAAATACTAGGCCATATTTAATGCACAATTGACAAAATGGTTGGGTGTCAAAATCTTTGATCCACCTCTCGTGGAAAAGACAAATTTCTGCCGATTCAGTAGGAAGCGGATCAAATTTGAACTTCACCTGCCTTATAGTTTGCTCTTTATTTTTTTCAAAAATCATTTCTAGGTACATAAGTACGTATTTAATCATAAATACATGGTTTGGTGGCGATACATCGAGGTTTAGACGGTGGCCAAGGGCCCCAACTCCAGAGCGCGTAAACTCGCATGCCCGCCGTGTGGTCACCGCATGACCGTGGCGTTGCCACGCGTTCTGGGTGGCCTAGGCATGTCTAGTGGGTTGGGCACTCCCCCAGTAGGTGTCAGAAAGAAGAATGCAATAGAAGAATCTCACGAGGTGACTGAACTGAGCTCAAACATGAATTAGTAGCCAAGTATTTGATTAGTGGTGGGGGAAATGCACATGGCCAATGGGCCTGAGTTTTGGCCGAGGATGATCATCTACTAAGGACACTGTCTTGGAAAATTTGCAGCTCAAATGGAGGAGCCTAGGTGTCACTTGCTTTGCAAAGTACCACACTGGACAGAAATATGAATGTTGAAGCTGGACTCAAATGAATGAATGGATTGATCTGAAATTTGGAGGAGGATCATAATTTGGGCATATGAAGGCACTTTAAAATTTTCATACCATTTGGATAAATAAAAATAGTACTTCCTTCACAGTGCTCTCCACTGAACAGAAAATTGGGAAAAATGTTGAGGGAAATTGGCTATAATAAATGAGCTAAAATTTGGTGAAGGGAGGTTCTGTGGGCAGGGTCATGTCGTGGTAAATTTTCATCAATTATAAATTAACATAAAATATAGTTGCTTCACAAACTGAAAATATTACCAGAAACAAAGATTGGATGGTGAGCTCACATGGATTGTTAGATGGGGTTCAAATTTTGTGGAGAGCTATGATTTGGGAATATAGAAGGTGTGGCAAAAATTTAGCTCCTTAGGATATGCCGAGCTAGTACTTCCTTCACAACGGTTCTAGCTGAACAAAAACTTTGGAAATTTGCCGAGGAAGATTTACCAGGCAAATGGAGTTGAATATTGTCATGAGGCAATTATTTGGATAGTAAAGAATGCCCAATATTGTTGGGAATTTTTGGAATGACAGAAATATAGGTTGCTTCACAACCTAGGGCAAAAATTGACACATAGACATGACACATAGACAAAACTGATGAGGTGGCGCCTAGTCATAGCAATGCACCACAATTTACAAGGCTATGACCATCTATATTGGTCGTTATCAGCTAGAAATAAGGCAGCGGACCAGTGTTGTTTGCTTTATGACCATTTCGTGTAAGGAAATTATGACCTTTCTGACCAAAATGGTCGTTATGGTTTAGGGTTTGGAGCCCCCCGAACAGCTTTTGACCAATTGGTCTCAAATGGTTGTAGATTTATGACCAATTCTTCCAGGGTCACTGACAGAAGGTCACAAGTTGACATACTTCTTGTAGTGACATACTATGGTTGAACTATAATTTCATAACATAAAATCAGCGAGTGGGTTAGTAGTAGATTACATTGCCTCTACAGGGCAAGCAATTTTTGTGCACTACCACTATCCAGACGCCCAACTAGTCAGCGTTGCTGGTTCTTGTTCCACATGTAGTTCCCTTCTGCCATGTTCATAAGCATAGATCTTTTTGTCACTGAACGGGGGGAAACGAAAGGCATTTTCTGGTCTCCCCTTCGCCTGGGGGTGCTTGTGGGGGGGGGGGGGGTGTGCCACGACGAAACAAGGGAATGAAAGGTCGCTTTGCGTTGGATGCTCTTTACCCTCCCCACTATGAGGGCTCTGTTGTCTTGGGGAGCTTTGAAGCTTGCTTCTTTTCCATACTTTTCTTGGTCATCAATACGACGACCATCCCAACCCGAACCCTCAAATGATGACGAACGGCTGACTTCACGTAAAACCCTCGAAGTACACTTCTGGTGCACTTCTCACTGCTCAACCATTATCGCTTGATAGTCTTCCATGTGTAAAGCAGTCACCTGGAAACATTCTGGATGATTAAGCATGGAGCTTTAGAAACATAACCTAAAGAAGTATGTCAGGCATACATAGGTGAATTTACCAAATGTAGAGAATTATCATAATCATGAACATCTGTAACTTATAAATACACCGAAGAAAAGAACAACTCAGTTATTTGACCAAAATTATCCATTCTAATAACACCACCGGTGTAATGCACTTTCAGATGTGATATTACATAATGAAGCATGTCAGCCATACATTGGTAAAGTTAAAAAATAAACAAAATTATCTGAATCATACACATCTCTAACATATATACACACCGAGAAAAGACACAATTCAGCTATGGGGCAAAAATTATTTATTTGTGATAACACCATTGGTCAAATGCACTTTCAGTTATGTGATATAATAATAATTAGGACTCAAGCTGGGTCACAACATGGCTCCATATGAGTAAATCATCACATACAGGACAGTGATCTAACATGGTCAGATATGGTTCAAACTTACGTGGGCTAATTTTGGTGTGTATAGCTCAGATCGCAAAATAAAAGAACTCAAGCTGGGTTGCAAAACGGCTTGATATGAGTAAAAAAATCACATATAGGAGAGTGACCTTGAATCTTGTCTTTCCTCTTCTGTACTTGACCCAGCTGAGGACGAAATGTAATATGTCAGTATGATCACAATGACATTTTAATTAAGAATGCATCACTCAAACAAAATGTGTGCAACAATGCTATCAAATACCCGAAACATCGGAGTAGAGAAGGCAAGGCACCCTTGCGTATTCACAAACCAAAATGGCTAGCAAGCTGTAACAGAGGGCTTGCTTCCCTTAGAACACCACAAAAAATATATCCATCCATTTTGGTTGCTTGGATCAAATTAGGAACCAATGTATACCTTTTTTTAAACTAAAAACTAACAAAATTCTTCGCACATGAACAATTAATTTTGAAAATAAATGTTGTGCAAACATTATCAATTAAACAGGAAGGTAGAGGTCCTTGATAGTAATGCTAACCTAAATAACATGCTCTCCTGAGTGATATTTATTTAAAAAAATAAAAAATATGGAAACAGAGCACATTGCATAAGCTTTGCCAAGCTGCAGAGTTAGAGGGAGTTAGAGAGGGAGAGAGAGAGAGAGAGGAGTGAAGAAGGATTGGGTGGAACTCACCTTCGCGTGTTGACATTAGCCAAGCTCACCGTGGTTGATGCTCCACACCTATGAGCATTAACACCGAATTATTCACAATAATATCCTTCATTGATTGGCTTCTATTATTCAGTGAGACATGGCGATAATACAATGGAGAAACTGAAAACATGTAGGCTATGGGCAACTGATTTTCAAGCTGAAGGTACATAAAAAATATGAAGCGCACAACATGGACCAAGCGGCGTGATGTGTTTTGATCTTCGAACATAGTGAAAGTGGGAAATAAGAAAAGAAATCATAACATAAAGCACAAGATACTTAAGAAATGTAAAAGAACCAAGTCCACTGTGTCGAGATTTATTTGCATATCGAGACCCTTATTTTATACACATGAGCCTAGATAACATTCGGTATAAGAGCAAGCTCATAGATAAAACACTTGCAGGCAAAGCAATGAATATTGCAGGGAAACATTTAAAAGTCCATCGGCCAATTAGAGCTCCAGAACAATCACCAAGGCCAACAACACAAAGAAATTGGAGTAGAACTCACCATGTCTAAAGTTGATGCAGATTAGATGCTCTATGATGCATATAGCCAGCTGCGAAAGCCGACAGGAAGATGCCACCTTTTTCACGGGTTTCCTGAAATAATTCATCATATAAGATGGTTACTTTTAGCAAGATTGATTCCCTGCTTCTGTGAACAAAAGAGAACTAACAGCCAGGTTATAATGGGTATGGATATTATTATTTTGAACTTCTAGAAAGTACATTTTGCACCAATTTGAATAAAAAATACAGGGGCCACAAGTTTGTTCCTTGGGAGATTATCGAGATTCACCGTGTAGCTCAGATAATTACTTCATCACTGAATTATGGACAACAAACATGCCAGGACTTACAAAAACACATTTCTGACAACACGTCTCTTCAAACATAGATGTTTATATAGCAATGCATACCATTACGGTGTAGTCATGGTGTTAAATCAAGAATTATAATAGTAAAATACAATAAATTTCCTTTATCGATAAGTCCAAAGAAACATGGTTAGGTAGAAATATTGAGAACATCAGGATGAAAAGAAGAATTAACCTGCAGAAAGCAGAGGCAGAAACAAAAACCTTGGCCAGTGAAATAAGCGCCTTCTCCTTAAGTTCATCTACAGGAACCGTAATCAGAGCTGCTTCCTGTCGCGCCGGATCCTCATACTACATACAAAATGAGCGTCAAAGGACAAGAATCAGAAATAAACACAATATTAGGGAATGATTTGCAATTGAAAATATCCAATTACATTCACATACCTTCAGAACCTGGCACAGGTATAACTCTTTCTCTGAACACCTCTCCTCCATCACTTTGTATGTTGTACTATTGCAGTAGAACCTGGCGCATTATATGCTGTACAACAGGAGGTTTGTAAGCAAATTAACACACAAGTAAATGAATGATAGGACAGTACCAGATAGAACATTCAATCCTAAGTTATATTCAATAAACTGGAAGAGAAACACATCATGTTACATGTGTGTAGCCAAGTACAGTTGAAAGCGAACTTGATATAACTTTGTAAAGTTGAAAGCATACAACTTCATGCAAGGTAAAGCAAGCCAAATCAGAGGGGAAATGAGGGCAACAACATGCACCTAGAGTACGACAGTGCACAATCTCGTGTTGTTGCTCTTTGAAATAGAGAAAAAATTATTATCTACTAAAACCGGACCAGTAGATGAACAATAAGATAGAGCAACTTAGATGCATCAATAACTTACCTACATTTACGAATCGATTCTTATGAAACAAACCATGGTTTATTTGCAGACCAATGCAACATAGAAAGAATGAAATAAAACTGAATCAAACTTACATTCGAAGAAGTGGGCATTAAATTGAGGGTTCTAAAGGAAAGACAAAACAAACACACCACACTTTTGTTTGCTACAGACATTAAAGGATAGCCCAAGATAACTTAATGGTCTCAATGTTTCAAATAAAAGACTCACCTGTATCATTGCTCCAAGTAGATCATTTGTCCAATGAAGCCCAAGACATCTCATTATTAAATCCTGAAAGCTTCAGAAACCAAGAGCCACATCAATAGAGGAGTAGACAATGCAAGATTGCAATTTATCTTGTCTCTTATACTTTTTAAAATTTGACAATTAGCCGCTCAAACGTACAATCTATTGACCCACTACAGCATAATAAAGCATACTACAAATTTCCAGTTTATCTCTTGGTGTATATAAAGTGGTGGGGCCAAATACATTAGCTTTGAAGGGAGTTGGAGAAAGTATGTGGATCCAGTGCTGTTTACTCTTCTCCACTTGTTCCAGTCACATCTTTTCCATCCCTCTCTCTCAAACACACATATTGCCTTCCTCTAAGCAGTCCTACTTGAGCATTTTTACAAACAGCTAGTGCTCACATCTGCAACCTCAAAGGCAAAACGAGAGAGAGAGAAAGTGAGTGCAGGAGAGAGAGAGAGTGAGATGGTTGGGACTCACATGTGCACCTGGAGGTCGTGAAGACTCCCGAAGGATGGCGCTAGGATCTGCCGTGGCCCGAACGCCAAGGACGGCGTTGAGCCGAGCCGACTACATGGCTGGTAGCCGCTCCTCTCTGGTTGAGGCCCTCCTCCCACAACTTCTCGGGTGAGGTCTCTCCTCCTCACGTGGCTTCGCGACCTGGGCTCCTCCTCACGTAGTTTCCTCGCGACCTGGGCACCTCCTAGAGCAGCAAGGGAGGGAGGATGAATTGGGGAGACAGAGTCGGAGGACAGAGGAGCCATAGCGGCGGCGGTGGTTGACGAGGAAGGTCGGATGGAGCAGGGGCAGCGATCGCGGGATCGTAGGGAAGGGGCTAGGGTTCGTGGTGGCTGAGGGAGAGAGATCGAGGAGGGAGGGAGGATTGCGGCGTGCGGGCGATTGGATCCAGGGGCTTTCGAGGGCAGGGTTACCCATGCCCCCGCAAATGGCGCGACGCGCACACGGCGTGTGGGGAGAGGGCGCACCCACACCTCGAAACGGCTTACCCAGCTAACAGGCACAGAACAAGAGCACACAGGTCATTGGCCATGCAAACTTACCACGCGGTCAAAACTAGCAGCGAGAGCAGCGAGCATCTAACGGCCCAAACGAAGTCAAAGACCAGATTGACCACAATCCAATGGCCAACGAAGCTCCAATCGAGGAAGCCTCCTGGATGTGAGTTGGCTAGCCTCCTTATTGGTTTAAATAGGTGGAATAGAGTATGGTGGAGGTTGTGAGGAGAAGACAAAAAGGAGAAAATCTCACATCAACTAGGCAAATTAATAGGCTATGGAGATGCCCATCAATTGATATCGATGCAAGTGAGTAGGGATTGCCATGCAACAGATGCACTAGAGCTATAAGTGTATGAAAGCTCAAAATAAAACTAAGTGGGTGTGTGTGACGCCCCCGGCTCAATCGTGCACTAATCATACACGCAAATGCACACGATCAAGCCTAAGGACTCACGGGAAATATCACAACACAACTCTAAAACATAAATAAAGTCATACAAGCTTTATATTACAAGCCAGGGGCCTCGAGGGCTCGAATACATAAGCTTGCATACAAGCGTCAGCGGAAGCATCAGATATCTGAGTACAGATATGAAACAGAAACAGAAAGGCCTTTAGAAAGGTGGGGCAAAATAAAACACTACGATCGAAAGGCGTAGGCCTCCTGCCTGGGACCCTCCAATCCTACTCCTGGTCGTCAGTCGGCTCGTAGAAGTAACCATCCTTGGGGTGGTAGTAGCAGTCGATTGACGGGGCAGCTGTCTCAGGGGGCTCCGTCATCTGGGTCACGACAAACTGATATGGGGAGAAAAGGAAAACAAAGCAACCGTGAGTACTCAGAAGTACTCAGCAAGCAAGGATCTACACTACATATGCAACATTTTCAAAGAGAAGGCTGTATATGTGGACTGGGCTGCAGAAATGCCAGAATAGAGAGAAGGCCTAGTCCTATCGAAGACTAGCATCTTCATTGGTCTTGCAGCAATAGAAGAGAGCAGAACAGATCAATATAAAGTAGCGGTATCATTAAGTCTCAACCACACCCAGAGATCCTTTCTCGACTCCCTGCGAGAAAGCAATCCCAGAGCCATATAGTCATCAACCTCGTCCGGAGATCCCTTCTCGACTCCCTGCGAGAAGCAATCCCAGAGCCATATATCCAAGTATCCAGTTCTAAAATTGTATCAATCAGGATACAACTCCGAGTGTCCTTTACTGTAGGACCGGCTATCGATAGAAGTTTTCTTCCCTGCAGGGGTGCACCAACTTACCCAACACGCTCGATTAACTCCGGCCGTACACACTTTCCTGGGTCATGCCTGGCCTCGGCCAAACGACACACCGCAGCCCTACCTAGAGCTCAGCAGAGAGGTCCCCGCCGGTCTACATCCTAAGCGCTCAGGGGTCTTGGGCCGTCGCCCTGTGCACTCCGGGTCGTTGTGAGCAGGGTGGATACCAGCGCCAACGGCACGATCCGACCCGGCCACAATGCTGAACTGGACGTCTGACAAAGCTTTCGGCTGATGCATATGATGCAGAACGCCCATACTATGCCCACGTGATGGTTAGTGCTATCAGGCCAGAGACCTGCTCGGATCAAATATCCAAATCGCTAGTACCTTGGGCTTGCGGTAACGAGCAGAGACTCACAAAAGATGTGACCCCGTCGCCCCGTCTCGAGGACTTGCTGCAAGGGTTAAGAATGCCCGGCCGCGCCTCGTATTCATCACTCGGGCACCACACAGGCACCCGTCTTCACAACACTCGCCTCTCAGGTGCACGCGGGTACCCCTCAGGGTCGACCCGCCTATCCAAGTAACAGTGTAAAGTCCAAGTATCCGTGTGTCTATAACATCAGGCGAATCCGAGGTATCACCCTCATTGAATTCCCACTCATTGTATTCGTCAAGGTGAACTCGGAGGAATCACCCTCGATGGGTTCACACTTGATGTGTTGCACGACAGCGTCGTTACCGGAAGTGGTGAAGGAGGAATCACCCTCGATGACCACGACCGAATAGCTACTCTACAGAGTTAACATCAGAAGTGCTACACGAGGTATCACCCTCAGCACTCGATATTAACGCTGCGGTGTCGTTACAACTAAGGGGGGTGATGTGCGGTGTCGGGGCCTGGTCTTCAATCCCGTTGATCGGTTCTTCAGATAATCCAGCGGGGCAGTCGGGATAAGTGGGGTCACTGATAGGTCTCTACCCAGCCTAAACTAAGCAGTTTAGGATATGCAGGTAATTATCAACAGCAGGTTACAATAAACAGGCTATGCATCAGAATAGGTAAAGCGGTAGCAGCAGCAATTCTAATGCAAGCATGAGAAAATAGAATGGGCGATATCGGGATGATCAAAGGGGGGGCTTGCCTGGTTGCTCGGCGGCAAGGGCAAGGTTGTCAATGGTGTCTTCGGGCTCCGGAGCTTCGTCGGTCTCGGGTACGACGTCGGTCTCGGGGTCTAACGAGAGAGAAGAGGGGGAGGAAACAGTATAAATACACAGAAAAACATGAGCAACACAATGTACGACATGACAATGTGCAGTGCCGGGTGTGTCCTAGCGTATGGTTGCACGTCACTGAGGAAGGAGGAATCCATCCGGGAATGTTTTCCCGGTTCCGGACATTTGTCAGACAGATGACCGGAGAGGGATGGTTGCATGTTCGGATAGTTAGGGACGTGTGACGGACGAACGGATAGCGTATTCGAATTCGTCTCGTCGTTCTGAGCAACTTTCATGTACAAAGTTTTTCGATCTGAGCTACGGATTATTTAATATGATTTTATAAAGATTTAAACAATTTCTGGAATTTAATTAATTATTTAAATTAGAATTATCCGAAACAGTGTTATGCTGACGTCAGCATGACGTCAGGACCAGTGGGTCCCACCTGTCATAGGTTGTTGGCTAATTAGTGGTTAACTAATTAATTAATACTTAATTAAACTAATTAACTAAATTAGATTAACCTAATCAGGATTAATTAACTTAATTAATTAACTAATTAATTAATTACTAATTATTGATTTTATTAAATCTATTTATTTATTTATTTATTTTTTAACGTTTTGTGGCTGGGCCCACCTGTCATAGGCACAGGGGTGGGGCCCAGCTGTCTGTGGCCCACGGGGCCTAACGGGCGCGAGGGCGCGTGGGCGTCGGCCAGAGCCCGCGAGCGCGCGGGTGCTCGTGCCCGTGCGAGGCCATGGCCTCGACGAGGCCAGCAGGGACGTCAGCGCGGCGCGACGCACGGCGTCGGGGGTGGCGGAGTAGAGGGGAGCAGCGGCGGCCGTAGCCGGTGCGGGCGCGTGCGGGGCCGCAGTGGCTGGCGAGGCTGAGGCGAGCAAGGTCGGGCGCCCGAGCAGGCGAGGCGTCGCGGGAGGCGAGCGCGAGCGGGGTGAGGCCGGGCGGCGGAGCGCGAGCGCGGCGGCGGCGCTAGAGGCGAGGAGAGCGAGTTGGGGCAGGGGCCGCGTGGGGTAGGGCGCGGTCGGCACCGGCGCGAGTGGCGCAGCAGGCAGCAGCGCGGGTGGGGGCGGTGAGCGCGCTCGGGCGCGGTACGGGTCGCGGCGACAGGGGAGAGAGGAGGGGAGCGCTCACAGAGGCGGCGCAGGGCGGGTTCGGCGAGGCTCGGTGGAGCCGTTGAAGAAGAGGTGGGGAGGCGAGGCGACGTTGGTGCGGCGGCCGGCGGACGAGCAGGCCGGCGTGACGGCGGGGGCGGCCGCCGGCGAGGTCGCCGGGGTCGAGGCGGGGCGGGTCGGGCGCCGGGGCGCGTCCTCGATCCCGATCCAGAGGGAGCGGGGGAGTGGGGGGGAGCGAGGGGGGGGGGATGGGGTGTCGGGCTAGGGTTTCGGCCTCCTAGGGGAGGCCATATAGGGGGGGCGCGGGTGGGCCGGCCGGCTGGGCTGTAGCCCAGTTGGGCCAGGGGGGGGGGGGGGGTTCTCTTTTTCCTTTTCTTTTTCTTTCTGTCTTTTTCTTTTTTTTTATTCTTATATCTCTGTTTAGTAAATAGTTAGGCCACCAAATGATTTTTATAAAACATGGCAATTGCTCCAATAAATACTAGGCATCCTCTACCACTACCAAAAATTAGTTTGGAGTCAACTGGAGTTCACACAATTTTTATAATAATTAAAATGAATCAATCATTGCTGTTTTGATAATGTTAGTGCCACCTAATTAATTTATTTATTGTTGGTTTCAATTTTAGAATAGTATCTGGAATATTTGTTATTTATTGAACATTTTAGTTTCTATGTTGCACAACTTTTATTTTCCACTTTCATTTAAATTTGGATTTTGACTTAGGAGTTGAAATGCAATATAATGCTAATGATGATCATGCACTGTTAAACATGATGACATGGCATAATCAAAAGGGCGATTACTGTAGTTAACCACTGGGGGTGTTACAAATCTCCTCTACTAACAGGAATTCTCGTCCCGAGAATTAAGAGGTAGAAGGAAAAAGTTCGGGGTATTCCGCACGAAGATTATCCTCGCGTTCCCAAGTGGCTTCATCTTCAGTATGATTTGACCACTGCACTTTGAGGAACTTGGTAACCTTCTGACGGGTCCGACGTTCAGCTTCATCGAGAATGCGGATCGGATGCTCCTTATAAGATAGATCATCTTGCAATTCGAGCACCTCGTGATCCACTGCTCGGTGCGGAGATTCCTTGAAGCATTTACGAAGTTGCGACACATGGAAGACGTCGTGGATATGAGAGAATTGCGGCGGCAACTCCAATTTATATGCCACCTGACCACGCCTAGCAATTATGCGTAAAGGACCAATGTAGCGTGGAGCTAACTTGCCCTTGATTCCAAAACGGTGAGTGCCCTTCATAGGAGTGACTCGCAGATAAGCTTGATCACCAGGTTGATAAGTCAAACCCCATCATTTGCGATCGTAGTTGCTCTTCTGGCGGTCCTGAGCCGCCTTGAGATTTTCCCGGACAATACGAACTTGTTCTTCGGCGTGTTGAATAATATCCGGACCCACGAGCGGTCGTTCCCCAGTTTCTGACCAATTCAGAGGGGTTTGACACTTACGTCCATAGAGTACTTCGAAGGGGGCCATTTTCAAACTGGCTTGATAACTGTTGTTATAAGAGAACTCGGCATATGGAAGACATTCTTCCCACTTCTTGCCGAAAGAAATAACACAAGCCCGAAGCATGTCTTCAAGCACTTGATTGACTCGCTCGACTTGGCCTTGGGACTGGGGGTGATAAGCTGAACTCCAAGTGATATGAGTTCCCATAGCTGTTTGGAAACTTTCCCAGAATTTGGAAGTGAAAAGGCCGCCATGGTCCGAGCTGATCTCCTTTGGAATACCGTGGAGTGATACAATTCTGGAGATATATAACTCTGCTAACTGACTAGCAGTGATAGTCTCTTTGACAGGCAGAAAGTGTGCAACTTTAGATAGTTGGTCGACGACGACAAGAATAGCATCGTGACCCTTCTGTGACCTGGGAAGTCCTGTAACGAAATCCATCTGAACCTTATCCCATTTCCATAGAGGAATAGGAAGTGGTTGCAGAATTCCAGCTGGTTTCTGATGTTCTGCTTTAACGCGACGACACACATCACATTCAGCAACATAACAAGCAATGTCCTGCTTCATTCTAGACCACCAGTACCTTTGACGGAGATCACGATACATCTTGGTGCTACCCGGATGAATAGACAGTGGGGTATCATGTGCCTCCTTCATGACTTTGTCAGTCATGAGTTCGAAGCGAGGTACAACAATGCGGTTTCTGAAATACAAGGTTCCATCTTCAAACAGCGAGAAATCCCTGTACTTTACAAGGTGAAGGTCTTTCTTCATCAGATCAATTTCAGCATCTTTAGCTTGCGCATTCTTAACAGCTTTCTCAAGATCTGGTTGTATCACAAGGTTATTTAGAGAGCCCTGTGGAACAATACGCAGATTCAGCTTGCACAGTTCTTCAAAAAGACAAGGTTGAGCTCGCCTAACCATGAGGTTGTCGCAATAGGACTTGCGGCTTAAGGCATCAGCCATCACGTTAGCCTTGCCAGGGGTATAGGAAATGCCCAAATCATAGTCCGCAATGGCCTCCATCCATCTTTGCTGACGAAGGTTTAGAGAAGGTTGAGTGAACAAGTACTTCAGACTTTTATGATCCGTGTATATCTCGCAACGATTACCGAGGAGGTAATGTCGCCACAACTGCAGTGCATAGATGACAGCAGCTAGTTCTAGATCATGTACCGGATAATTCTCTTCATGTGGGCGCAACTAACGAGAGCCATAAGCAATCACTTTGCGCTCTTGCATTAGGACACAGCCTAATCCTTCATGGGATGCGTCACAATAAATCACAAAGTCTTTGCGGGTATCTGGAGGAGATAGTACTGGGGCAGATGTCAGCTTGTCTTTGAGTGCTTGAAAACTTTCCTGACATTTGTCTGTCCATTCAAATTTAACGCCCTTGTGAAGCAGATCAGTCAAAGGCTTAGCAATCTTAGAAAAATTATCAACAAATCGACGGCAATAGCTTGCAAGGCCAAGAAAACTTCTGACTTGCTTGACGTTCTTCGGAGGAGTCCAGTCCAAAATAGCCTGAACTCGTTCTGGGTTAACAGCAACTCCATCCTTGGAAATTACATGACCAAGGTAGGTTACTTCAGAAAGCCAGAATTCACATTTGGAGTACTTGGCATACAACTGGTGTTCTCGGAGTCTTTCCAGTACAAGACGGAGGTGTTCGGCATGTTCTTCCTTATTCTTTGAATAGACCAGAATATCATCCAGATATACCACGACAAATTTGTCGAGGTAATCCATGAATATATAATTCATCAGGCGGGAGAATGTGGCTGGAGCATTTGTTAAGCCAAATGACATGACAGTGTACTCGTAGGAGCCATAACGAGTAACAAATGCAGTCTTCGGAATATCCTCTTCACGAACACGGATCTGATGGTATCCCAATCTCAAATCAAGCTTAGAGAATACTGAGGAACCGGCAAGTTGATCATACAAATCATTGATCCGAGGAAGCGGATATTTATTCTGGATTGTAGCTTGGTTAATGGGCCGGTAATCCTGAACCAGTCGGTTAGTTCCATCCTTCTTCTTAACGAAGAGTGAAGGTGCTCCCCAAGCAGAGGAACTAGGGCGGATGAAACCTTTCTTAAGTGACGTGTCGATTTCTTCCTTAAGCTCGAGAAGATGATGCGGAGGCATCTTATAAGGACGCTTCGCAATAGGAGTTGTGCCAGGTTTCAAGTCGATGACAAACTCAACAGCTCTAGTAGGGGGTATCCCTGGAAGTTCTTCTGGAAATACATCTTGAAAATCATGAACAACTGGAACATTCTCGATGCCTTCAAGAGGTGAAGCATTCAATGCATTCAGAACATATATCTGGCTCTCAGCATCGTGAGCTATTCGGGCTGAGTATCTGACTGTCTGGCCCGAAGAATGGGTAAGTTGGACTTTCTTAGCGGCACAGTCAATCAAAGCATTATGAGCGGTCAACCAGTCCATACCGAGAATGATGTCTATGTCGGAAGGTCCAAGAGCAATAAGGGAAGCAGAGAACATCAACCCTTCAATTCTGATCTGATTGTTGTGACTTACCATTTTGGTTTGCCACCGGGAACGGGGAGTGATGATTTCCAAAGGAGTGGGTAATAAGCTCATAGCTAACCTATGCAATTGTGCAAATTGCTGGGACACGAAGGAATGTGATGCACCTGAATCAAAAAGAACAGAAGCTGGCACTGAATTCACAGAGAGTGTTCCCAGCACGATAGTCGGTTCCTTCTGAGCCTTTTCAGCATTGACGTGATTGGCATGGCCAAGTACCACAGTAGATGGTATGACATTACGGTTTCTGAGTCGGCGGTTTCGACAATTCTTCTTACGACCATTAGGAGGACGTGGCGCAACTTGAGGGGAAGCCATAGCATCAGGCGGTCCATCATGAACCGTAAGCTGTCTTGGCGGTGGAGGCAGGCGAGGGGCAACATAAGACGGCCTTGGTGTTGGAGCAGGTCTGTGGTAAACATTGTGGGGAATCCAGACTCGACGTTTCTGAACAGGCTGACCCGAGGATGAGCCAGCTTCATGAGTGCGCTTGAGTGACTCTTGGTACTCAGTCAGAGCTGTTTCAACTTGGAAAGATTTGCTGACAAGCGTTGCGAAATCTGTGAAATCATGGACAGCAAGTGCAAGTTTTATATGAGTACGTAGTCCTTCACGGAATTTCTCCTGCTTGCGAGTGTCAGTGTCGACGTCATCCGCAGCATAGCGGGATAATTCGAGAAATTTCCTCTGATATTCATCCACAGTCATTGTGCCCTGTGAGAGTTTGCGGAACTCCTGCTTCTTCTGGTCCATCAGACCTTGAGGAATGTACCGTGCACGAAAAGCTGACTGAAATTCCTGCCAAGTGGTTACTATTTCAGCGGGCAACATACCCTTATGGCCTTCCCACCATTGAGCGGCTGGACCCTTCAGGTGGAATGTCGCAAAGGTGACGTAACTGTCAGTGGCAACATTAGCCGACTCCATCTCAAACAGGATGTCACGAAGCCAATCATCAGCATCCATAGGATTGGTGGAGTTGCGGAAAACGGACGGGTTGAGGCGCACAAATTCTACCAGAGTTATTGGAGCATTCTGCTGTTGAGCATTCTGATTTGGGAATTGAGCCATTAGTCCGGTCATAAAATGCTGCATCATTGCGGCAATATAAGGTGGAGGAGGAGAATCGTCAACCATCCTGCCAAATCAACAGGGGCAGTTTAGCAAGAAAAACTACAGGTGTATCGAATGATTCATGAAGTAACACGCACAACAGAAGGAAGTGCAATAGATACTTCATCATATTCGCACCAGACATTCGAAGCCACACATAGCCTCGGTTAGTATCCGGCATTACGACAGTTGGAAGGGAAGGCTAGACATCTAGGCGGCGCGCAGGCACGCGGTAGGGAAGTACACAACGAGACATAGCAAAGGCTACATCAACGTCAAAGAAAACTATTGGGGCGAGGAATCTGCAAGTGAAACACAGGGTGCCCTCGATAAGAGGATCCTGCAAGCAGAACCTGGCCCATAATCTTGGACCAAGGGGGGATATTTCAGAACATCGGGTGGATGTGATTACGAGAACCTAATGTTGGGGTTAGTAAAAAAAAATAACCCGAATAGAAGAGAGATCAGAGTCCCAGAGTAAAGGTCGAGGAGTAAAAGATACTAATACCACCCAATTGGCGACGTGGGCCCGTAAGCCACACAGCCAAGTTAGTAAAGTAGTTTTCGGTTACTAGACTCAACTTCAGCCAGGGAGTTAGAAAGGGGGGTTCCTACAGTCAGTCGGCTCTGATACCAACTTGTGACGCCCCCAGCTCAATCGTGCACTAATCATACACGCAAATGCACACGATCAAGCCTAAGGACTCACGGGAAGATATCACAACACAACTCTAAAACATAAATAAAGTCATACAAGCTTTATATTACAAGCCAGGGGCCTCGAGGGCTCGAATACATAAGCTTGCATACAAGCGTCAGCGGAAGCATCAGATATCTGAGTACAGATATGAAACAGAAACAGAAAGGCCTTTAGAAAGGCGGGGCAAAATAAAACACTACGATCGAAAGGCGTAGGCCTCCTGCCTGGGACCCTCCGATCCTACTCCTGGTCGTCAGTCGGCTCGTAGAAGTAACCATCCTCGGGGTGGTAGTAGCAGTCGATCGATGGGGCAGCTGTCTCAGGGGGCTCCGTCATCTGGGTCATGACAAACTGATATGGGGAGAAAAGGAAAACAAAGCAACCGTGAGTACTCAGAAGTACTCAACAAGCAAGGATCTACACTACATATGCAACATTTTCAAAGAGAAGGCTGTATATGTGGACTGGGCTGCAGAAATGCCAGAATAGAGAGAAGGCCTAGTCCTATCGAAGACTAGCATCTTCATCAGTCTTGCAGCAATAGAAGAGAGCAGAACAGATCAATATAAAGTAGCGGTATCATTAAGTCTCAACCTCACCCAGAGATCCTTTCTCGACTCCCTGCGAGAAAGCAATCCCAGAGCCATATAGTCATCAACCTCGTCCGGAGATCCCTTCTCGACTCCCTGCGAGAAGCAATCCCAGAGCCATATATCCAAGTATCCAGTTCTAAAATTGTATCAATCAGGATACAACTCCGAGTGTCCTTTACCGTAGGACCGGCTATCGATAGAAGATTTCTTCCCTGCAGGGGTGCACCAACTTACACAACACGCTCGATTAACTCCGACCGGACACACTTTCCTGGGTCATGCCTGGCCTCAGCCAAACGACACACCGCAGCCCTACCTAGAGCTCAGCAGAGAGGTCCCCGCCGGTCTACATCCTAAGCGCCCAGGGGTTTTGGGCCGTCGCCCTGTGCACTCCGGGTCGTTGTGAGCAGGGTGGATACCAGCGCCAACGGCACGATCCGACCCGGCCACAATGCTGAACTGGACGTCTGACAAAGCTTTCGGCTGATGCATATGATGCAGAACGCCCATACTATGCCCACGTGATGGTTAGTGCTATCAGGCCAGAGACCTGCTCGGATCAAATATCCAAATCGCTAGTACCTTGGGCTTGTGGTAACGAGCAGAGACTCACGAAAGATGTGACCCCGTCGCCCCGTCTCGAGGACTTGCTGCAAGGGTTAAGAATGCCCGGCCGCGCCTCGTATTCATCACTCGGGCACCACACAGGCACCCGTCTTCACAACACTCGCCTCTTAGGCGCATGCGGGTACCCCTCAGGGTCGACCCGCCTATCCAAGTAACAGTGTAAAGTCCAAGTATCTGTGTGTCTATAACATCAGGGGAATCCGAGGTATCACCCTCATTGAATTCCCACTCAATGTATCCGTCAAGGTGAACTCGGAGGAATCACCCTCGATGGGTTCACACTTGATGTGTTGCACGACAGCGTCGTTACCGGAAGTGGTGAAGGAGGAATCACCCTCGATGACCACGACCGAATAGCTACTCTACAGAGTTAACATCAGAATTGCTACACGAGGTATCACCCTCGGCACTCGATATTAACGTTGCGGTGTCGTTACAACTAAGGGGGGTGATGTGCGGTGTCGGGGCCTGGTCTTCAATCCCGTTGATCGGTTCTTCAGATAATCCAGCGGGGCAGTCGAGAGAAGTGGGGTCACTGATAGGTCTCTACCCAGCCTAAACTAAGCAGTTTAGGATATGCAGGTAATTATCAACAGCAGGTTACAATAAACAGGCTATGCATCAGAATAGGTCAAGCGGTAGCAGCAGCAATTCTAATGCAAGCATGAGAAAATAGAATGGGCGATATCGGGATGATCAAAGGGGGGGGGGGGCTTGCCTGGTTGCTCGGCGGCAAGGGCAAGGTTGTCAATGGTGTCTTCGGGCTCCGGAGCTTCGTCGGTCTCGGGGACGACGTCGGTGTCGGGGTCTAACAAGAGAGAAGAGGGGGAGGAAACAGTATAAATACACAGAAAAACATGAGCAACACAAAGTACGACATGACAATGTGTAGTGCCGGGTGTGTCCTAGCATATGGTTGCACGTCACTGAGGAAGGAGGAATCCATCCTGGAATGTTTTCCCGGTTCCGAACATTTGTCAAACAGATAACCGGAGAGGGACGGTTGCATGTTCGGATAGTTAGGGACGTGTGACGGACGAACGGACCGCGCATTCGAATTCGTCTCGTCGTTCTGAGCAACTTTCATGTACAAAGTTTTTCGATCTGAGCTACGGATTATTTAATATGATTTTATAAAGATTTAAACAATTTTTGGAATTTAATTAATTATTTAAATTAGAATTATCCGAAACAGTGTTATGCTGACATCATCATGACGTCAGCACCAGTGGGTCCCACCTGTCATAGGCTGTTGGCTAATTAGTGGTTAACTAATTAATTAATACTTAATTAAACTAATTAACTAAATTAGATTAACCTAATCAGGATTAATTAACTAATTAATTAATTAATTACTAATTATTGATTTTATTAAATCTATTTTTTTATTTTTTTAACGTTTTGTGGCTGGGCCCACCTGTCACAGGCACAGGGGTGGGGCCCAGCTGTCTGTGGCCCACGGGGCCTAACGGGCGCGAGGGCGCGTGGGCGTCGGCCAGAGCCCGCGAGCGCGCGGGCGCTCGTGGCCATGCGAGGCCATGGCCTCGACAAGGCCAGCGGGGACGTCGGCGCGGCGCGGCGCAGGGCGTCGGGGGTGGCGTAGCAGAGGGGAGCAGCGGCGGTCGTAGCCGGTGCGGGCGCGTGCGGGGCGGCAGTGGCTGGCGAGGCAGAGGCGAGCAAGGTCGGGCGCACGAGCAGGAGAGGCGTCGCGGGAGGCGAGCGCGAGCGGGGTGAGGCCGGGCGGCGGAGCGCGAGCGCGGCGGCGGCGATAGAGGCGAGGAGAGCGAGCTGGGGCAGGGGCCGCGCGGGGTAGGGCGCGGTCGGCACCGGCGAGAGTGGCGCAGCAGGCAGCAGCGCGGGGGAAGTGCGGTGAGCGCGCTCGGGCGCGTGCGGGCGCGGTGTGGGTCGCGGCGACCGGGGAGAGAGGGGGGAGCGCTCACAGAGGCGGTGCAGGGGGGTTCGGCGAGGCTCGGTGGAGCCGTTGAAGAAGAGGCGGGGAGGCGAGGCGACATTGGTGCGGCGGCCGGCGGTCGAGCAGGCCGGCGTGACGGTGGGGGCGGCCGCCGGCGAGGTCGCCGGGGTCGAGGCTGGGCGGGTCGGGCGCCGGGGCGCGTCCTCGATCCCGATCCAGAGGGAGCGGGGGAGTGGGGGGGAGCGAGGGGGGGAATGGGGTGTCGGGCTTGGGTTTCGGCCTCCTGGGGGAGGCCATATAGGGGGGGCGGGGGTGGGCCGGCCGGCTGGGCTGTAGCCCAGTTGGACCAGGGGGGGCGGGGTTTCTCTTTTTCCTTTTCTTTTTCTTTCTGTCTTTTTCTTTTTTTTATTTATTCTTATATCTCTGTTTAGTAAATAGTTAGGCCACCAAATGATTTTTATAAAACATGGCAATTGCTCCAATAAATACTAGGCATCCTCTACCACTACCAAAAATTAGTTTGGAGTCAACTGGAGTTCACACAATTTTTATAATAATTAAAATGAATCAATCATTGCTGTTTTGATAATGTTAGTGCCACCTAATTAATTAATTTATTGTTGGTTTCAATTTTAGAATAGTCTCTGGAATATTTGTTATTTATTGAACATTTTAGTTTCTATGTTGCACAACTTTTATTTTCCACTTTCATTTAAATTTGGATTTCGACTTAGGAGTTGAAATGCAATATAATGCTAATGATGATCATGCACTGTTAAACATGATGACATGGCATAATCAAAAGGGCAATTACTGTAGTTAACCATTGGGGGTGTTACAGTGTGCATCTAACTTGTTTGCTCACGAAGACCTAGGGAAATTTGAGGAAGCCCATCATTGGAATATACAAGCCAAGTTCTATAATGAAAAATTCCCACTAGTATTTGAAAGTGATAAAATAGGAGACTCTCTATCATGAAGAACATGGTGCTACTTTGAAGCACAAGTGTGGAAAAAGGATAGTAACATTGTCCCTTCTCTCTTTTTCTCTCATTTTTTCCTTTTTTTTTCTTTTGGGCTCTTTGGCCTATTTTTTTTTTCAGAGCCTCATCCCGACTTGTGGGGGAATCATAGCCTCCATCATCCTTTCCTCACATGGGACAATGCTCTAATAATGATGATCATCACACTTTTATTTACTTACAACCAAACTTTTAAATCGCGGGTGAAAACTGAGCTATCACGTTCTGGGAGCCTCGCCGCGAGGCAATCACTGAAAAAACGTGATATGCCGCTAATCGCGCGATCGCGCGTGAAACGGGGCGATTTGGCTTTGCGGTCGCTGTAATTTCGCGGGATGGGCCGAAAGATTGACACACAAGGGCCCAAACAGACCAGAAACGGCCCAAATTTCTCACGATGTGGTATATAGCCTCTTCTCCAGAAAACCTAGCTCGTGTCCCCATTCCCTTCTCTCCCTCCCGCCAAAAAGTTTGCGGTGGCTGCACTGTTCTTCCGAGCTATGCCGACTGCTGCTTCGTTGGAAGCCGGATTCAGTTGCGGGGGAGATGGAAAGGCGGCCGGCGACGAGGGGCCTCTACGCGGCGACGCCTCTACGACCAGCTGCGCCGACTACTGCTTTGTTGGAAGCCGGATTCAGTTGCGGGGGAGGTGGAAAGGCAGCCGGCGACGAGGGGCCTGTGCATGGGATGCCTCTGCGACCACGATGATATCTCCCTTCTCCACCTTCCTTCTCCACGGAGTTGTGCTGTTCTTCCCAGCTGCGCCGATTTATATTGCTATTTATCTGTTGAATTACTGCAGACCTTTATTGTACTTGTTATGTTTGAATTTATACCGAGAATCCTCTGTTTTGTACTGAAAATCCCCTGTTTTCTGAGAAAAATATGCACATGTATTAGTTTGGATGCGTCATATACACTGTAGCGGCGAAATGGGTTAGCGGCCGCTATAGCCGGCGATAGCGGCTGTAGCGTTTGCACGAGCTAGCCACTAAATGCTTTAGCCCGCGATTTTAAACTTTGCTTATAACTCGATACTAGAACAAAGATATGACTCTATATGAATGGCTCCGGCGGTGTACCGGGATATGCAATGATCTAGCGTGACATGTATAAAAAATATGAACGGTGGTCAAGCCACAAATACTATGTCAACTATATGATCACGCAAAGCAATATGACAATGATGGTATGTGTCATAATAAACTGAACGGTGGAAGTTGCATGGCTATATATCTCGGAATGGCTATGGAAATGCCATAATAGGTAGGTATGGTGGCTGTTTTGAGGAAGGGTATATGGTGGGTTTAATGCACCGGTGAAAGTTGCACGGTACTAGAGAGGCTAGCAATGGTGGAAGGGTGAGAGTGCGTATAATCCATGGACTCAATATTAGTCATAAAGAACTCACATACTTATTGCACAAATTTATTAGCCATCGAAGCAAAGTACTAATATGCATGCTCCTAGGGGGATAGATTGGTAGGAAAAGACCATCGCTCGTCCCCGACCACCACTCATAAGGAAGACAATCAAAAATAAATCATGCTGCAACTTCATCACATAACGATAGACCATACGTGCATGCTTCGGGAATCACAAACCTTAACACAAGTATTTCTACCAATCCATAATTACTCACTAGCATGACTCTAATATCACCATCTTTATATCTCAAAACAAATGCAAGGAATCAAACTTCTCATATATTCAATGATCTTTATGAAAGTTTTTATTATATCCCTCCTCAATGCCCATCATATTAGGACCAAATTCATAACCTAAGAAAATTTCCATACTATTTTCAAGACTCTCAAAATAATATAAGTGAAGCATGAAAGTTCATCAATTTCTACAAAATAAGACCACCGCCATGCTCTAAAAAGATATAAGTGAAGCACTAGAGCAACTGCCTAGCTCAAAAGATATAAGTGAAGCACATAGAGTATTCTAATAAATTCACGATTAATGTGTGTCCCTCTCAAAAGGTGTGTACATCAAGGATTATTGTGGAAAATTAAAAAGCAAAGACTCATATAATACAATACGCTCCAAGGAAAACACATATCATGTGGTGAATAAAAAATATAGCCTCAAGTAATTTACCGATGGATTAAAGACAAAAGAGGGGATGCCATCCGGGGCATCCCCAAGCTTAGATGCTTGGTTGTCCTTGAATATTACCTTGGGGTGCCTTGGGCATCCCCAAGATTAGGCTCTTTCCACTCCTTATTCCATGGTCCATCAAAACTTTACCCAAAACTTGAAAACTTCACAACACAAAACTCAACAGAAAACTCGTAAGATCTGTTAGTATAATAAAAGCAAGTCACCACTTAGGTACTGTTGTGAACTCATTATAAATTTGTATTGGTGTTATATCTACTGTATTCCAACTTCTCCATGGTTCATACCCCCCGATACTTCCCATAGATTCATCAAAATAAGCAAACAACACAAAGAAAACAGAATCTGCCAAAAACAGAACAGTCTGTAGTAAACTGGACTTCTGTAACTCCAAAAATTCTAAAAAATTAGGAAAACTTAGGAAATTTGTATATAAATCTTGTGTAAAAAATTCAGATCAAAAGAGCTCTTCTGTGATTTTCTAAAATTCTGGCAATGAGCGCAAAAGTTTCTATTTTTCAGCAAGATCAAATCAACTATCACCATAGATCATCCCAAAGGTCTTACTTGGCTCAAACACTAAAACACAATTACTATAGAAGTAATATTGTGTATTTATTGAAAAACAGAAGCAAAAACAAAAAACACAAAATAAAATTGGGTTGCCTCCCAACAAGCGCTATTGTTTAACGCCCCTAGCTAGGCATATTGCATAGATCTAGGTATTGTCTTCTTCCGTATTTAATCCATAAGTAGCCCTCATAATAGATTAATATGGCAACTTAATTTTCTTTCTTGGAAAGTGTTCCATGCCATTCCTTAACGGGAATTGAAATCTAATGTTTCCTTCTTTCATATGAATAATTGCACCCATCGTTCTAAGGAAATGTCTACCAAGAATAATAGGGCATGTAGGATTGCAATCTATATCAAGCACAATAAAATCTATGGGCACATAATTCCTATTTGCAACAATAAGAACATCATTAATCCTTCCCATAGGTTTCTTAATAGTGGAATCCGCTAGATGCAAATTCAAAGAACAATCATCAAATTTATGGAAACCTAGCACATCACAAAGAGTTTTTGGAATAGTGGAAATGCTAGCACCCAAATCACACAAAGCATTGCACTCATAATCTTTAATTTTAATCTTAATAGTAGGTTCCCATTCATCATAAAGCTTTCTATGGATTGAAACTTCCAACTCAAGTTTTTCTTCAAAAGATTTCATCATCAACGATATGTTTAGTAAAAGCCTTATTTTGATTATAAGCATGAGGTGAATTAAGCATGGATTGTAACAAGGAAATACAATCAATCAAAGAACAATTATCATAATTAAAGTCCTTGAAATCCAAAAGAGTGGGTTCATTGCTACTTCAAGTTTTGACCTCTCCAATCCCACTTTTATCATTTTTTTCATTAAGATCTTCACCCTCCAGATTATTGGGACGCCTTCTATCTAAAGTTGACTCATCTCCAGTCCCATCTTTTATCAATTTTTATATTAGCAAACAAAGATTCAATAGGAGTCACACCAATCACTTTAAGACTCTCGTTTAGCAGCCATCTTATTTACTAAAGTGGTTTGCTTATCGGAAATTTGGCCTACTAAATTTTCAATATGAGCAAATTGGGATTTAAGACCATATATTTCCTTAGTAACATCATCAAGCTCTTTATTGATATATTCCATCATAGTTTTTTGTTCTTTAAGTCAGTTCCTAAAGAAACTATTATGCTCAAATTGTAAGGACATAAAACTTTTTGTATTGTTTTCAATTTCCTCCAACTTTCTATAGTAAGGGTCAAGGCTTTTGGGTTGAGCCATAAAGGCAAGCAAGCAAACTAGCACACAAGCAAACAAAAAGAAATTAAAAGATGAACGAAAGAAGGCGAATAAAAAGGAAAATATTTTTGTGTTTTTCTGAAAACGTTTTAGAAGTGGGGGAGAGGAAAACGAGAGGCAAATGGCAAATAATGTAAGTGCAAGAGATGAGAGTTTATGATAGGTACTTGGTAGGCTTGATGTAGAACCTCCCCGGCAACGGCGCCAGAAATTCTTCCAGCTACTTCTTGAGCTTGCGTTGATTTTTCCCTTGAAGAGGAAAGGGTGATGCAGCAAAGTAGAGATCAGTTAAGAACCAAGGTATCAATCCAGTAGGAGGTACAAGCAAGTCCCCAATATATGCACCTGCACAAACTAACAAACACTTGCACAGAACACGAAAAAGGGGTTGTCAATCCCTTCATGGTCACTAGCAAGAGTGAGATCTAATAGAGATAGATATAAAAGATAAGTAAAAGGCAAAATAAAGTAAATATAAATAAATTGCAGCAAGGTATTTTTGGGTTTTTGATTTTATAGATCCGAAAATATATGATGGAAAATAGACCCGGGGGCAATAGGTTTCACTAGAGGCTTCTCTCTCGAAGAAAGCATACGGTGGGTAAACAAATTACTGTTGAGTAATTGATAGAAAAGCGCAAAGTTATGACGATATTCAAGGCAATGATCATGAATATAGGCATCACGTCCGTGACAAGTAGACCGACTCCTGCCTGCATCTACTACTATTACTCCACACATTGACCGACTCCTGCCTGCATCTAGAGTATTAAGTTCATAAGAACAGAGTAACGCCTCAAGCAAGATGACATGATGTAGAGTGATATATCCAATCAATATGGTAAAAAACCCCATCTTTTTATCCTTAATGACAACAATACAAATACGTGCCTCGCTACCCCTACTGTCATTGGGTGAGGACACCGCAAAATTGAACCCATCACAAAGCACCTCTCCCATTGCAAGAAAAACCAATCTAGTTGGCCAAACCAAATCGATAGATCGGAGAGAAATAAAAAGCTATCTTAATCATGCATAAAAGAGTCAGAAAAGACTCAAATAATATTCATAGATAATCTGATCATAAATCCACTATTCATCAGATCTCAACAAACGCACCGCAAAAGAAGATTACATCGAATAGAACTCCAAGAACATCGAGGAGAACATTGTATTGAAGATCAAAGAGAGAGAGAAGAAGCCATCTAGCCACTAGCTATGGACCCGTAGGTCTGTGGTAAACTACTCACACATCATCGGAAGGGCAGCAAGGTTGGTGTAGAGGCCCTCCGTGATCGAATCCCCCTCCGGCGGAGTGTCGGAAAAGGCCCCAAGATGGGATCTCATGAGAGCAGAAGCTTGTGGCGGCGGAAAAGTATTTTTGGTGTGCCCTCTGGTGTAGGCGGAATATTTGGGAATTTATAGTGCTGGAGTTAGGGTTAGGAGAGCCACGGGGGGCCCACAAGCCCCCTGGTCGCCCCCCCCCTCGTGCGCGCCCCCAAGGCTTGTGGCCCCCTCGTGGGTCTTCTGGCCTCCTCCCGAAGCTTAGTGGGTGTCTTGTTGTCCATGAAAAATCATCGTAAAGTTTTATTCCGTTTGGTATTGATTTTCTGTAAAAGTCAAAAACAAGGAAAAAACAGCAACTGGCACTGGGCACTAGGTTAATAGGTTAGTCCCCAAAAATGATATAAAATAGCATATAAATGCATATAAAACATCCAAGATAGATAATATAATAGCATGGAACAATCAAAAATTATAGATACGTTGGAGACGTATCACCCCTTTGGGTGTGCCATTGACGAGGAAGTGGGTGGTGGATTGGAGGCGGGTGAGATGGGTTTGAGAGGATTGAAGTGAGGGAGTGGAGGGTGCCTGCCTCTTATAGTTATGGGTTGGAAACGCAAAATACCAAAAAAAATAGTTGTACTTGCTAACCTAATGGTTGAGGAACAACCTATAATTCTTACTTCTGAAGCTTTCTACTTGGATCATCTTCGATCCGTTTGTGCTCATGCTGAAACACCAACTAGCTTAGTTGAGGGAAAATCATTAGATGAGCATGCTTATTTTGTATGACACCGCTTATCGCAAAAAGGAAAACACTTATGGGATTAAATATCTCGTTTGAAATGCTATGCTTGGAATTTATGCGAAATACATGATTTCAATTGTTGCTCTAGAAAGGACCCTAAAAAACACCTTCCCTACCAATGTGAGTTTAATGATAATGAAAGCTTATCATCTTACGCCTAGGGTATTTATTATGATATTTAACAAATTGAAGAATTTGTTGCTTATAAGGATGCGTATGAAATTGCTTCTTTCTTGAAAAGTATGATGATACTCTTTACAAATCTCAAAAAAATTCCATACTTAAATATTGCTATGAAAACTATGATTCCAATACTCATATTAAAGATTATAATGAGAAAGTCTCTGTTGTCCAAGAAGAGACTAACATTTTGCAGGAATCTATGGAAGAAAAAATTGATGAAACTGTGAGCTCATTAGATGAAAAAGATGAGGAGGAGAGCAAAGAACAAAAGGAGGAAGAGCGGTTTAGCTACCCGTGCTCACCTTCTAATGAGAGTAACTCCTTAACTCATACATTGTTTAATTCCCCTATGTGCTTACCGAAGGATGATTGCTATGATCCCCTGGATTCATTTGAAATGTCCCTTTTGATGAAATTGATGCTTGGTATGCTTATGGCCATGATGCTAATATGAATTATGCTTATGGAGATGAATTTGCTATAGTTCCTTATGTTAAAAATGAAATTGTTGCTATTGCACCCACACATGATAGTCCTATCATCTTACTGAATTCTCCCAACTACACTATATCGGAGAAGTTTGCACTTATTAAGGATTATATTGATGGGTTGTGTTTTACCATTACACAAGATGATTTTAATGAATATAATATGCATGTGCTTGCGGCTCCTAGTTGCAATTATTATGAGAGAGGAACCACATCTCCACCTCTCTATGTTTCTAATGTGATAAAATTGCAAGAAAGAACTTATGCTATGTATTGGCCTTTATTATGTGTGCATGAATTGTTCTTTTATGACATGCCGATGCATAGGAAGAGAGTTAGACTTTGATGTTATATGATAGTTGCTTTGTGTTGTCTACTAAATTATAAATCAATGTTAATTATAATTGGATTTGATATACCTTGGGATCCGGGTGGATCGATTACTTGAGCACTTTATGCCAAGCTTAATGGCTTTAAAGCAAGCGCTGCCTGGAAGATGATGTCTACTACGCAACTTTATTCTTGTAGACTCGTGTTGGGCCTCCAAGCGCAGAGTTTTGTAGGACAGTAGCAATTTTCCCTCAAGTGGATGACCTAAGGTTTATCAATCCGTGGGAGGCATAGGATGAAGATGGTCTCTCTCAAACAACCCTGCAATCAAATAACAAAAAGTCTCTTGTGTCCCCAACACACCAAATACAATGGTAAATTGTATAGGTGCACGAGTTCGGCGAAGAGATGGTGATATAAGCGTAGTAATGATAGTAGATATTGAATTTTGTAATAGGAACAATAAAAAAATAGCAAGGTAGCAATTGATAAAAGTGAGCACAAACGGTATTGCAATGCTTGAAAATGAGGCCTAGGGTCCGTACTTTCACTAGTGCAATCTCTCAACAATGCTAATCTAATTGGATCATATAACCATCCCTCAACGTGCGATGAAGAATCACTCCAAAGTTCTTATCTAGCAGAGAACATAAGAACAAATTGTTTGTAGGGTACGAAACCACCTTAAAGTTATTCTTTCCGTTCGATCTATTCAAGAGTTCGTACTAAAATAACACAAAGTTATTCTTTCCATTCGATCTATCCAAGAGTTCGTACTAAAATAACACCATATGATACGCATCAACCAACTCTAATGTCATCTAGATACTCCAATGTCACCACAAGTATCCATGAGTTAATTATACGATATGCATCAAACAATTTCAGATTCATAATACTCGATCCAACACAAAGAACCTCAAAGAGTGCCCCAAGATTTCTACCGGAGAAACAAGGATGAAAACGTGCATCAACCCCTATGCATAGATTACCCCAATGTCACCTCGGGAATCCACGAGTTGAGTGCCAAAACATATATCAAGTGAATCAATATGATACCCCATTGTCACCACGGGTATTCATAGCAAGACATACATAAAGTGTTCTCAAATCCATAAAAGTATTCAATCGGATAAGAACGAAATCCCAAAGGGAAAACTCAATTCACAACAAGATAGAGAGGGGAAAACACCATATGATACGACTATATTAACAAAGCCCGCGATACATCAAGATCATGACATCTCAAGAACACGAGAGAGAGAGATTAAACACATAGATACTAGTACAAACCCTCAGCCCCGAGGGTGGACTACTCCCTCCTCATCATGGTGGCCGCCGGGATGATGAAGATGGCCACCGGTGATGATCTCCCCCTCCGACGGAGTGTCGGAACGGGGTCTAGATTGGTTTTTTGTGGCTACAGAGGCTTGCGGCGGCAGAACTTCTGATCTAGCATTACCCCTAGGGTTTTTGGAATATTTGGCAATTTATAGGGCGAAGAGGCGGTGCGGGAGGCCACCGAGGTGGGCACAACCCACCTGGGCGCGCCTGGGCCCCCAGGCGCGCCCTGGTGGGTTGTGCTCTCCTCGGAGCTCCCCTCTGGTACTTCTTTGGCCCATCGGGTGTCTTCTGGTCCAGAATAAATCTCCAAAAAGTTTCGTTGCGTTTGGACTCTGTTTGGTATTGATTTTCTGCGATGTAAAAAAAGCAAAAAACAGCAACTGGCACTGGGCACTATGTCAATAGGTTAGTCCCAAAAATGATATAAAGTTGCTATAAAATGATTGTAAAACATCCAAGAATGATAATATAACAGCATGAATACTTCATAAATTATAGATACATTGGAGACATATCAGCATCATCAAACTTAATTCCTACTCGTCCTCGAGTAGGTAAATGATAAAAGAAATAATTTATGAAGTGTGAATGCTAGCAAAATGCATAAGTTTGATCATTGATAATTTCAATCACTTTTTCTAGCATCATAACAGCAACTCTTTCTTATAAAACTTATCATGATAAAGTAGCAATTGAAAACAGAATTTTTGTTGTGGAAAGCTACCTATCATATTCATCAAATACTCTTTCTTTTGTAGCATGGACATTTGGACTTGAATGATTCAAAGCAATTGTCTATAATTTGACACGAAGACATCAATACTCAAGCATATCAACAAGCAACCATGTCTTTCAGAATATCAACACTAAAGAAAGTTATCCCTAGCCCATCATGCTCAATCATTGATCCATTCACAAAACACACTCGCATATTAGCTACATCCAAAGCTCAAGTACGATCATAGTGCCCCTTAGTTGGTGCTTTATAAGAGAAGATGGAGACTCAAATAAAAATAAAAATTGCATAAAGTAAATAGATAGGCCCTTCGCAGAGGAAAGTAGGGATTTGTAGAGGTGCCAGTGCTCAAAGCTTAAATTGAGAGATAAAAATTTTGAGAGGCATACTTTTCCCGTCAACGAAAACGACCGAGTAATTCCCAACACTTTCCATGCTAGATATATCATAAGCGGTTCCCAAACAAAAAATTAAGTTTATTCCTTTTTCCACCATTCTTTCACGATCCATGGCTAGCCGTATCCACGGGTGCCCTCCATACCAACACTTTCCAAGGAATTTATTATTTGACAACATAAAGTAAATTCATTTTTCATTTCAGGACTGGGCATCCCTAATACCTTTGCCGTACTCTCATGCAATGACAAGTGAATAAACACTCATCTTGAGAATAACACATCTAGCATGGAAAATATTGGCCACCCCCTGCCGCTTCATGAGCGGTACGAGCACACAAAAAGGAAATCAATTCGAAAATTTAGAGATGGCACATACAAATTTGCTTAGAACGGCATGGAAATACCGCATATAGGTAGGTATGGTGGACTCATTTGGCACAACTTTGGGTTTAAGAATTTGGATGCACAAGTAGTATTCCCACTTAGTACAAATGGAGGCTAGCAAATAGATTGAGAAGCAACCAACCAAGAAACGAAAATTCACATAAACGAGCATTGAGCATAACTAACACCGAATAATGCACCATAAGTAGGATGTAATTACATTGCATAATTATTGACATTCGTGCTTGCATAGGGAATCACAAACCTTAACACCAATATTCTTACTAAATCATAATTACTCACCAACATGACTCACATATTATTATCTCCATATCGCAAAACTATTGCAAGGAATCAAACTTATCATATCGAGTGATCTACATGAAAGTTTTTATTATGTCCTTCTTGAATTTCCATTACTTTGGGACTAAATTTATGTATTACCATTGCTACTAACAAGCTCTCAAATAAATTTAAGTGAAGCACGAGAGCATAAGTATTTCTTCAAAATTTTCAACTCTCAAAATAATCTAAGTGAAGCATGAGAGTAAATGACAAACTACTCCAAAAAGATACAAATGAAGATCAAATGAGTAGTTAAGTAAATGGGTAGCTAATTGAGGACTCTCTCTTATTTAAAACTTTCAGATCTAAGTATTTTTTAAAACAGCAAGCAAAACAAAATAAAATGACATTCTAAGAATAGCACACATCATGTGAAGAAGCAAAAACTTAGGCTCAACCGAGGCTAACCGATAATTGTTGATGAAGAAAGGTGGGATGCCTACCGGGACATCCCCAAGCTTAGATGCTTGAGACTTCTTGGAATTTTAACTTGGTATGCCTTGGGCATACCCAAGCTTGAGCTTTTGTGTCTCCTTAATTCCTCTCATATCACGGTTTCCCTAATTCTTAAAAACTTCATCCACACAAAACTCGACAAGAACTCGTGAGATAAGTTAGTATAAATCAATGCAAAACCTTATCATTCTCTACTGTAGCAAATCACTAAAATTATTATTCAACATTGCATACTAAATGCCTCTGCATATTTAATACTCCTATCCTCAAATAGAATCATTAAACAAGCAAACATATGCAAACAATGCGAACATAACAGCAATCTGTCTAAACAGGACAGTCTGTAAAGAGTGCAATTGTACTCATACTTTCCTAACTCTAAAAATTCTGAGAATTTACCACACTGTAGAAAATTTATCAGAGCTTATTATGCAAAAAGTTTCAACAATTTATCACATTCTGACTTTTCTGGATAATTATTGCAACAGCGATAAACTTTCTGTTTTGAAACAGCAACTCATATATTTGCAAAATAAGCATGGTGATGGCTATCCTTGCCACTTTTATTGAAATAAAAGATGCAAAACATTATTATAAATAACATCAAGCAAATCCTAATAAAATAAAATGACTCTCCAAGAAAAACTCATAGACGAATGAAAATATAGCTCCAAGTGAGGTTACAGATAATGTTGAAGACGAAAGAGGGGATGCCTTCCGGGGCATCCCCAAGCTTAGTTGCTTGGATCTTCCTTGAATATTGCCTTGGGGTGCCTTGGGAATCCCCAAGCTTAGGGTTTTGTCACTCCTTATTCTCCTCATATCGATATCTCACCCAAAACTTGAAAACTTTAATCACACAAAACTTAACGGAACTTCATGAGATGGATTAGTATGATAAAGACAAATCATTCACTTTGGTACTGTTAAAGACAAGATTTATAATTGTTATCACACAATTCCTACTGTACTCTACAATTTCCACAATTTATATTAAGCAATATAAGCCATAGAAACCGTAAAACAAGCAAACTATGCATTGAAAACAGAATCTGTCAAAAAACAGAACAGTACGTAAAGATCTGAATTAAGGTCATACTTCTGTAACTCCAAAATTCTTAAAATTTAGGAAAACGTAGGAAATATTTATACCCATTAACTTTAAAAAATTCAGAATTTTTCCACTCTCCAATGAATTTAAATAATTCTGTTACTGGGCGCAAAAGTTTCTGTTTTTGCACAGAATCAAGTCAATTATCATCCACATTATCCCAAAGGCTTTACTTGGCACTTTATTGAGATAAAAGCTATAAAACATGATTACTACAGTAGCATAATCATGTGAACACACAAAAATAGTAGGGGTAAATGTTGGGTTGTCTCCCAACAAGCGCTTTTCTTTAATGCCTTTTAGCTAGGCGTGAAGATTTCAATGATGCTCGCATGAAAGATAAGAATTGAAACACAAAGAGAGCATCATGAAGCATATGACTAGCACATTTAAGTATAACCCACTTCCTATGCATAGGTATTTTGTGAGCAAACAACTTATGGGAACAAGAATCAACTAGCATAGGAAGGCAAAACAAGCAAAACTTCAAAAATTTCAACACATAGAGAGGAAACTTGATATTATTGCAATACCTACAAGCATATGTTCCCCTCTCATAATAATTTTCAGTAGCATCATGAATGAATTCAACAATAGAGCTATCACATAAAGCATTATTTTCATGATCCACATGCATAAAAGTTTTATTACTCTCCGCATAAGCAAATTTATTCTCATGAATAGTAGTGGGAGCAAACTCAACAAAATAACTATCATGTGATTCTTGATTGGCATAATCATATTGAGCATTAAAATCATGATGACAAGTTTCATGGATATCATTACTCTTTATATCATACATGTCATCACCATAATCATCATAAATAGGAGGCATGCTTTCATCATAGTAAATATTCTCATCAAAACTTGGGGGACTAAAAATATCATCTTCATCAAACATAGCATCCCCAAGCTTATGGCTTTGCATATCATTAGCATCATGGATAATCAAAGAATTCATACTAACAACATTGCTATCATGCTCACCATTCAAAGATTTTATGCCAAACATTTTATTGAATTCTTCTTCTATCAATTGAGCATAATTTTCCTTTCCATCATTTTCAAGAAAGACATGATAAAGATGAATAATATGAGGCCACCTCAATTCCATTTTTTTGTAGTTTTCTTTTTATAAACCAAACTAGTCATAAAACAAGAAACTAAAAGATTCAATTGCAAGATCTAAAGATATACCTTCATGCACTCACCTCCCCGGCAACGGCGCTAGAAAAGAGCTTGATGTCTACTACGCAACTTTATTCTTGTAGACTCGTGTTGGGCCTCCAAGCGCAGTGTTTTGTAGGACAGTAGCAATTTTCCCTCAAGTGGATGACCTAAGGTTTATTAATCCGTGGGAGGCGTATGATGAAGATGGTCTCTCTCAAACAACCCTGCAACCAAATAACAAAAAGTCTCTTGTGTCCCCAACACACCAAATACAATGGTAAATTGTATAGGTGCACTAGTTCGGCGAAGAGATGGTGATATAAGCGTAGTAATGATAGTAGATATTGAATTTTGTAATAAGAACAATAAAAAAATAGCAAGGTAGCAATTGATAAAAGTGAGCACAAACGGTATTGCAATGCTTGAAAATGAGGCCTTGGGTCCGTACTTTCGCTAGTGCAATCTCTCAACAATGCTAATCTAATTGGATCATATAACCATCCCTCAACGTGCGATGAATAATCACTCCAAAGTTCTTATCTAGCGGAGAACATAAGAAGAAATTGTTTGTAGGGTACGAAACCACCTTAAAGTTATTCTTTCCATTCGATCTATTCAAGAGTTCATACGAAAATAACACAAAGTTATTCTTTCCGTTCGATCTATCCAAGAGTTCGTACTAAAATAATACCATATGATACGCATCAACCAACTCTAATGTCACCTAGATACTCCAATGTCACCACAAGTATCCATGAGTTAATTATACATTACGCATCAAACAATTTCAGATTCATAATACTCAATCCAACACAAAGAACCTCAAAGAGTGCCCCAACATTTCTACCGGAGAAACAAGGACGGAAACGTGCATCAACCCTTATGCATAGATTACCCCAATGTCACCTCGGGAATCTGCGAGTTGAGTGCCAAAACATATATCAAGTGAATTAATATGATACCCCATTGTCACCACGGGTATTCATAGCAAGACATAGATAAAGTGTTCTCAAATCCATAAAAGTATTCAATCCGATAAGAACGAAATCTCAAAGGGAAAAATCAATTCACAACAAGATAGAGAGGGGAAAACACCATATGATCCGACTATATTAACAAAGCCCGCGATACATCAAGATCATGACATCTCAAGAACACGAGAGAGAGAGAGAGATTAAACACATAGATACTAGTCCAAACCCTCAGCCCCAAGGGTGGAATACTCCCTCCTCATCATGGTGGCCGCCGGGATGATGAAGATGGCCACCAGTGATGATCTCCCCCTCCGGCGGAGTGCCAGAACGGGGTCTAGATTGGTTTTCCGTGGCTACAGAGGCTTGCAGCAGCAGAACTTCTGATCTAGGGTTACCCCCAGGGTTTTTGGAATATTTGGCAATTTATAGGGTGAAGAGGCGATGCGGGAGGCCACCGAGGTGGGCACAACCCACCTGGGCGCGCCTGAGCCCCCAGGCGCGCCCTGGTGGGTTGTGCTCTCCTCGGAGCTGCCCTCTGGTACTTCTTTGGACCACCGGGTGTCTTCTGGTCCAGAAAAAATCTCCAAAAAGTTTCGTTGCGTTTGGACTCCGTTTGGTATTGATTTCCTGCGATATAAAAAAAAGCAAAAAACAGCAACTGGCACTGGGTACTGGGCACTATGTCAATAGGTTAGTCCCAAAAATGATATAAAGTTGCTATAAAATTATTGTAAAACATCCAAGAATGATAATATAACAGCATGAATACTTCATAAATTATAGATACAGTCGAGACGTATCAGAAGACAACCCGAAGGTTTTAGAGAGTCATTTAATTATGTTGTGTGCTTATAAAATTTCAAAAACAAAAAAATATAGAGGGGAACTTAAAACTTTTTTAAAAGAAAAGTGAAAGTGAGACAGAAAAGCAATGTGGTAGTGGGGGCTAGCCTTGAAATTTGTTCATGCCCATGGAAACTTTGTGAATTTTGAATTACAAAAACTTTTCAACAAAAATAATTATCCTCTTGTACAAATCAATTATATTATAAAAATAATATGCCAAGATTTACCTTTAGGGTGTTTAAATTCCTTGTTTGGTATGTGCTGTGGAGAAACAGAAAGTTTTGCTGTACTGTTTCTATTTACATATTTTACTGGAACGTGTAAAAGTTCTGAATTTTATATATAATACTTATATACAAATTTTTTATTACTTCTTAATTTTTTAGAATTTTTGGAGTTACTGAAGTATATCTTTCATCTGTATCTGTACAGACTGTCCTGTTTTCACAAATTGTCGTTATCGTTTCTTTATATGCTTCAGTTTGCAATTTTGCCAAGCCCCATTTATGTGGGAGCACTATAATTATGTTAGCATATAGTAGGTAATTTTGAATTATAATTATATAGTATTGTTTTCCTAAAAGGCAAGCATTAACAATAATAGGATATCTTTCGGTGTCATCCATAAACTCATACCTTAGTCCTTTAGGTAATGGTTTCAGAATAGGTGGAGGTAGTTCTTCATCTCCTTTTCTTTCAAGTACCTCATATACTTTATTTAAACACGGACAAACTATGGGAGTACCATCCATTATCATCTCAATTTCCTCCTTTTCTTCTTCTTTAATAAGGACTCGGGCCTTACCAGGACCCTTTCAACTTCATCTTCTGGAGTTTGGAGATGAATCTCAGCTGGTTGATTTAATTTTTGCTCTTCCTCATCTTGATCCTCTTCTTGATATGGTTTACTTAAGATGGAAGAAAATGGAAATTTAATCATCTCATCTCCCCATTTCATAGAGATAGTATTCTTTTTTATATAATCTCCTGGAACATTCAAAAAAGAATTTCCATAAACAATAGGACAATCTTTATCCTCTGAAATCATTAGTACATAAATATCAATGGGATAAATGAATGAGCCTATTATAATGTTGATATCTTCAAGGATGCCACAAAGTTTTTTATCAGTCTTATCTGCAAGTTTAATAACAACATCAGTTGGCTCAAGAGTATGGGGAGAAATCTCATCATAAATTTTTGCGTAAAGAGTATAGGGAATAATAATGACTGGGATCTTGGGTCACACAATCCAAAGTAAGGCTTGCTTCCAAAGGAACACGATAAAATTTGTTTACCTGCATCCTTACCTTCGGTACACCCTTTAAGGTAAGAGGTGGTATCCTGGTCTAGAAAGAACTCTTTATTAACCACTTCTATAGATGTAGCGAGTTCTTTCACAATATGCACATGTGGTGGAGTCCCATATTGTTCTACCTTAATACTCTTCTTATGCTTAATAGAAAGTGATTCTCCCTTCTTTTTGCCCTTTTGTTCAAAATAAGCCTCTCTCCGATCTTGGGGTGGAGTAATCTTCTTCACGATTGCTTCTACCATTCGGATAGCTTTTGCTTCCCTGGTGTGTTTCACAAACTTTTTATCTGGTAGCTACAAAAACTTAGAAAAATCTTTCAATATATGTAAAACGGGGTTAGTCCCAATATTAAACTCATGGCGAAGATTTTTCATCTGCTTTGTTCTAAGGAAAGACTTAATGCTATCATAAACAGGATCAATCTTCATCTTTTCCTTAGAACACACGTACCAACTCTCAGCATTATGCCAAATTCTCTCAAGTAAGATCCAGGCCTGTGAGATCTCGGTTCCCATAAAAGTACCTTTAGAAGCAAGATCTAATGCATGTTTACTCTAGGAGTCAAGTCCACCATAAAAGAAGTTCACAATTAAACAATCAGGATAATGGTGTTCAGGGCAAGCGGAGAGTATACCTTGATACCTTATATATGCAACTACCAGTTTCTCACCTCGTCGGTGTCCAAAGTTACTAATCTCCCTTCTTATTTTAGATAATTTTCCTTGAGGGTAATAATGAGCATAGAATGCTAATGATAACTCTGTCCAATTACTCAAGCTACTTACGGGCTGATGCGATAGCCATTCAGCGGCTCCTCTTTCAAGTGAATAAGGAAATATTTTAGCTTTTATCTCCTCATTAGTTAAGTCCTGACTGAAAAGTTCCACATGCAGTATTAAAGTCTTCAATATGTTTATAAGGACATTCAGTTTCATCACCTCGGAATGTATTCTTTTTCAACATATCAATTAATGAAGGGTTTATCTCAAATACTTTACTAGATAGGTCAGGACCAATATTTATAAAGTTCTCTCCTCGAGCCGGTCCTGCTACTAGCACTAGTAGAAAACAGGGAACTAGTCCCGGTTCCAAAGGGCCTTTAGACCCGGTTCTGGAACCGGGACTAAAGGGTCGGGACTAAAGCCCAAAACCTTTAGTCCCGGTTCGCTTACGAACTGGGACAGAAGGGGCTCCACGTGGCCGCTGCGGGGCGCCCAGGCAGGAGGACCTTTAGTCCCGGTTGGTAACACTAACCGGGACCAAAAGGCTGCCACGCGTCAGCAGCTCGCAGGCGCTGGGGTTTTTTTTTTAAAGGGGGGGGGTTTGGGGTTTTGGAGGGTTAATTTAGGGGTTTCATATTGTGTTAGCTAGCTAATAGAGAGAAGTGACCTCTCTTTCTCCGTGCTTGGTCAATGCTAGCTACTATGCATATAGAGAGAACTCGACACGCTAGCTAGTAAGCAAATGAAGGAACCATTAATTACACAAGATCATCATGAACATATACAGAGAGAAGTGACCTCTCTTTCTCCAAGAGATTGGTCGAACAACAAGTTTTCGTATATCTATCCGACGCTACTACATATATACAATATAACATCTCTTACAATCCCTATCATCTAAAATCCATTTCAATTTCCAGATGGTATTCTCCCTTCTCATTTATGACGTGGTCAAGAAAGAATCCCGCCAATTCCTCTTGAATTGCTCGTATGCGATCATGTGGTAGGAGTTCATCCCGCATCTGCCACATCTAATTTAAAGAAGGGGGTCAATACATATATATGAATGAAACTCAACACAAATGATGGTAATAAAATAAAATTGTGAATATTATTGTTTACGTACTTCATATTGTCAGTCAGAGTAGCCCCGCTCAGAGGTCGATTGGCGGATGAACTCGCAAACATAGTATCCACATAAATTATTCCCGCCTTCCTGCCACAAGAACTTTACGAGAATAGAGTTCAATCAAACTGATAATCAAGCATGATAAATGGTATTGATGAAACTAGAATCAATGGGAGATGCGCGGAACTAGCTAGTACTCTTTACTTTCGGGTGTGTAAATTGCAGCTCCCTCGGCAGTCCCGGAACCATTCCGGTGAACTCTTTCCAAACCCTGCCAGACAAAGAAAATAATTATTTGATATCCGGAAATAAACAAAGTTGCCGATATGATATGGTGTGATAATGATCGATTGAACTTACTTCTGGAGCATTGCAGTCATGTCCGCATAAACCTAGGGATCTTTTCGTCTCGAGTCTAAGACAGTTACTACTCCCTGGTCAAGCTTAATCTCTAGTAGAATAAAGTGGAAGCTGCGCACGCATGCATAACTCATCAATTACATTACTATAACCTCGAGTAAGCGAAACCGAATATGCGCAAGACAGTAACACTCACTTGAAGTTGTAAGGAAAGAGTATTTTCCCTTTGTTTTGATTTCAAAGTAACGATTTTAGCAAGTTGTCCTCAGTATCTTTGTCTCTGTTTTGAACCGACCATTCATTTATGGTATTTGGGTTAATGAACCCAATGTCATAGATTTGTGCTTTTTTGCATTCGACGATCTTCAGTCTGCATAATATAGTGAGGATAATTATATATAGATGCAATGAAAGAGCTGAGCTATAGAGACTTAATTACAGAGGTAATACTTACAGACAGTAGCAAGTCATGAGTTGTTTGTCGAGGGCGTCTTGATTGAATAACTGGAATAACTACACAAATTCAATAGGCATCACCTCAGTTCCAACGAGGTCGTGCTCCTCTTTAATTCCCAGCATCAAAGTATCCTTCCCAGACTTCCTGCAGGTATCCATGTACCATTCATGCAATCTTCGCATCATCGTTGTTAGAGGAGGATGATCAGGTTCGATGAGAGGATTCCCGTACTCGTATCTGAAGATATCTACTACCTCTAACATTTCAAACTGTGCATCATCGTCCAGGTAATCAGCAGGATTGGTACCGGGCACTAGCCCCAGATGATTAGCGATGATATCGCTAGACACCTTGAGCGGGGGGCACGATTGCTTCGCCTGTTCGCCGAGCTGGGGAATTGTTTTCCCACTTCTTCATTTTGCTTCTCTTGCAGCACTGCAAGTACTTCCCAACTGTTGCGCTTCCTTAGATGTCCTTTCAATAATGGGCTCATAGTTGGATTGCGACAGAGACGGTGGTGGTCGCTTAAGGGCACGCAGAGTGCGCTTCACTTTCACCTGATCTATTGTTTCCTTCGGAGGTGGAGGTTTCCGTGCAAAATGGGCCTCCACTTCGGCAGCACTGATTTCCGCGTTTTCCTCGTCGGTCCTCTCATATGGTAACTTTTCCAGAGGCTTGAGGCTTGGACCGTATTTGAAATTTTTCCCGCCTCTTGTAATGCTAGCCGCCGGAGCGGCACCGTCTCTCTTCCGCCGTTGCTGACGTGGCGGAGTCCGCTGACACACCGAAGGAGGCGGAGGAGGAGGCGGAGTGCTCCAACGCATCGGAGGAGGCGGAGTGCTCCAACGCATCGGAGGAGGCGGAGTGCCCTGATCACTCGCCGGAGGAGGAGGAGGCGGAGTGTCCTGACTCGCCGGAGGAGGAGGCGTCCAGTTTGGAAGCTTGATGTACTCCTTCCTCCATAGACAGGTACTCCTTAAAGCATAAACCAGATGATTCTCCCCTTCACCTATAGGGTAGTCAAGCTCCAGCTCCTCAAATCCCTCCATTATTTCATCCACCGTCACAACAGCATAGCCATATGGAATCGGACGACAATGGAAACTTCCCTCAGCTTGAGGAGGTGCAACAGAGCCGACCGCCGCCTTCAAAGTCAGGTTCTGCCATTTCGTCTTTAGCTCGCAATGTTGAGCCTCCGTGATAGTATCCATGGGGTAACGAGGAGCCGTGAAATCAGGCTGAACGAGCTCCGTGGAAGCCACGCTGCTTCTCCGCTGAGATGGTGGGGTAGCTTCTGGGGCAGCATCAAAGCAAGGATCTTCGTGACGCTGAGATGGTTGGCCAGTAGCTGCAAGTTCCTCTAGCTTTGCTATTCTTGCATTGAGCTTCTGCATTTCGCTCACTTTCGCTTTCCTCTTTCTCTCTCGGCTTCTGTAACCACCGCTGTCGGGAAACCCAACCACCCACGGAACGGGGCCTGGTGTGCCTTGTGTTCGTCCAGGGTGCTCAGGATTCCCGAGGGCCTCTGTCAGCTCGTCCTTCTCTCTGTTGGGAATGAACATCCCTTCCTGCGCTGCCCTGATATATTCCTGAAGCTTCTTCATGGGTATTGCAAGTTGCTCATCCGTCCAACGACACTCCCCTGTTTCTGGGTCCAAAGTTCCCCCAACCCCGAAGAACCAAGTCCTTGAACGATCTGGCCAGTTCAATGTCGCTGGTTGGACCCCTTTAGCAAGCAGGTCTTGCTCAGCTTTGTCCCACAATGGCCGGGCTTTGTAGTAGCCACCTGACCCCGTGTAATGGTGATACTTCTTCTTTGCAGCATTTTTCTTGTTTGTCTCTGACCTTTTCTTACCCTTATCCGATTTCTTGTAGGCCACAAATGCGGGCTAGTGATCTCTTATCTTCTCATATCGGCCGGTGAATTCTGGAGTCTTCCCTTTGTCGACAAACTTTGTGTTCAAATCTTTCTTCCAGTTCCTGAATAGATCTGCCATCTTCTTAAGAGCAAACGCCTTGACCTTTGGCTCTATAACTAGCTTATTCGGATCCTCCTCTGGCGGTAGGCTGAAATTTGCCATCAGCGAGGTCCAAAGATCACCTTTCAGTCTATCCTGGACATAAGAAACTTCAGGGTCGTCCTTACTCTTATTCCATTGCTGGACGCTGTCCCTAACAATAGCTCCGCACTGATGTACAAATGCGTCCTTGGTCCACTTGGGAGCAATCGGTTGGCCATCGTCTGTGATTTCTGTGATCGTGAACCTTTCATCCTGACGCAACCTTTTCTTCGGGCCTCGTCTCCTTATGGAAGTTTGGCTCGATCCGGAGGGCTATAAAAGAAGAAAGAAGTGTTAATATATGTACATACCAAAACAACTAATGCATCAAGTTAGCACAGGCTTAATTAATATATATACCTCGCCGGACTTTGCAACAGCTCCCTCCTCCGTTCGGTCACCGGAGCCGTCATCATGGTCTTCTTCCTCCGCCATTCGGTCACCGGAGCCGTCATGATCTCCTTCCTCCTCCATTGTTGGATTACCGGAGCCGTCATCCTCTCCTTCCTGACCATCGATGTCATTGAGAAACGACAAGGGATCACCTCCGTCGCGGATTATATCCCCCAACAACTCTTCTTGTTCTAAGTCTTTGTCCATAGTTTATGCAAATATTACAACATGGCAATATACAAACATGAGAGATGGATATATTAGTGGCAAACATAGACCTAGATAATCACAACAAGGAATCATATGCATATATGAACAATGGATTAGTTGCGGACCGCCTCTCTCATGCATGTCCGACGTCCCCCCTCATGTCGAAGTTATCGAGTAGGGGCGGGAGGGGTAGGAGATCGACAACGGTCTTTCTTCTAGGGTTTGGGTGGCCTCGAGAGTTGGTCGGGCGAGCGGACCGGGAGTAAATTAGTAACTTTGAACTTCGTAAATTTGGGTGGCCTCGAGAGTTGGTCGGGCGAGAGGGGGTTGATCGACGTCCCCCCTCATGTCGAAGTTATCGGGGATATGTTTCGAGAGAAAATACAACACTTGATATGTTTCGAATATATGAACATTTTAACTTAGTAACTTAGTAACTTATTAAGTTATCGGTGAGGTGGCTCGGCGTCGCGGCAGGGACGGCGTTGGGGGCGGAGACGAGGAGCTACATCCATGGATCATATATAAAAACTTTGTCTGAACAAAAAACTTTCGATGAACATCATTGCTCATATATCAATGCATACATCCATGGATCATCATTGCTCATATATCCATGGTCATATATAAAAACTTTCTATGAACAAAAAACTTTCTATGAACAAAAAAAAGTTCTATGAACAAAAAACTTTCTATTAACATCATTGCTCATATATCAATGCATACATATCCATATCCATCAAAAAATTCTATGAAAAAAAGTTCATATTCTACAATATCAGCAAAATTATATGAACAAAAAAACATCATAAACAGAAATTTGCATATGAACATATATACATACATAAAAAATAGAAATTTGTATAACTAATGAACATCACAAACTGTATGAACGAGGGGAGAGCGTGCGGCGGCGGCGGCGGCAAGCAGAGCATGCAGCGGAGGAGCTCACTGGAGGGCTGGCCGGCGATGAGGGGAGCACGCGGGGGAGGCGTCGGGGCAGGGGTGCGGTGACGGCGACCTCGAGGCGGCTCAGGGAGGCAAGCGACGTCGGGACAGGGGCGCGGCGACGGCGTCGGGGCAGGGGCGCGGCAACGGCGACGTCGGGGCAGGGCTTGGGGAGGCGACGACGACGTCGGGGCAGGGCTTGGGGAGGGGACGGCGACGGCGTCGGGGCAGGGCACGACGAGGGGAGCGGGGGACGGTGTCGGGGCAGCCTGGCGGCGTCGATGAGCTCGGCGTCGTCGGGGCAACTGGTAGATGAAAACTGAAAATTTCTAAGTGTTTACTTATATACACGAAGCATTGGTCCCGGTTTGTGGCACCAACCGGGACCAATGCCTCCCTTTAGTCCCGGTTCGTGCCACCAACCGGGACCAAAGGTCAGTTTTCGTCAGCCCAAAGGGCGGGAAGCAGAGACCTTTGGTCCCGGTTGGTGGCACCAACCGGGACCAAAGGCCTTGTGCTGTAATTGGCGCGGTGCGGTGGGATGTTTAGTCCCACCTCGCTAGTTGAGAGGGGCTCGGAGTGGTTTATAAGCGCCGCTGCGCCAACCACTTCGAGCTCCTCTCTACTACAGGCCTACGGGCCTAAATGCACTCTCTGTGCCTGTGGGCCTACTGGGCCTACTACGGGCCTGCATCCTGGCCCAACTAGCGGGTTGGGTTTCTAGTCGTATGCAGGCCGTGGTGGCCCAGTAGGCGGCATTTTTTTTTAAAAAATCCAGTATTTTTGTTTTGTTTTTTGCTTTATTTATTTTCTTTTGTTTCTACTTACAGATAAATACTTAGAGTTTTTGAGTGATTCTTTTTGCTTTAGGTCACAAAAATTATAAACTTTCTGTTAGTGCCATTAGTTTTCAAATTTGAATTCTTTGAAATTTGTGTGAATCACTAGTTTGTGAATAACTTTACTTTAAAAATAGATTTTTGAGTGATTCTTTTTCCTGCTATTTAATATTAGTGTGTTTTATCATTATATTCAATTTGGTAATTTTTAGGTTATTTTAAATGGGTGTTTTAATCAAAAATAGATTTGTTATTTTAGTTTGCTATTAAAGTTTCTAACAAGAAATACTTTATGTAAATTCTTTTTGTTATTAATGTTTTGAACAAAAGAATATTTTAATTAATTCTTTTTAATTCATTCTTTTTTGCTATTAGAGTTTTATAAAAGTTTTCTAGTTCATTCTTTTTGCTATTAGTTCATTCTTTGAGCTAAATGACCCTGAAATTGAAAAGCACTGCAAATGAAGTCTGAACAGGTTGAAAGTTGGCATGGTATCATCATTTCACCCACATAGCATGTGCTAAAAAGTTGAGAGGGTTACGACAAAAACTGGATGCACTTCGTGTACAAAATCGACAATCTCTTTCGAAGTATCAGGGTTTCGGACGAAATCTCATCTGTTACAAAGGGATTTCATTTTTTTGAACTTATTTGAACTCCAGACTTTTTGTGTGTTCAAAATGCACCATTCAAAGCCACATCATCAATTTTCAACCCTTTCTGACTTCATTTGGTATTTTTCATGCATTTACTGATTTTTTTAGCTAAATGACCCTGAAATTGAAAAGCACTACAAATGAACTTTGAACAGGTTGAAAGTTGGCATGGTATCATCATTTCACCCACATAGCATGTGCTAAAAAGTTGAGAGGTTTACGGCAAAAGCTGGTTGCACTTCATGTACAAAATGGACAATCTCTTTCGAAGTATCAGGGTTTCGGACGAAAACTCATCTGTTACAAAAGGCATTTCATTTCTTGACATGTAACTGCAGTGATATTCTAGATCAAAGGCATCATCATAATAGTTGTGGAGAGAAAGTCTTCACTTTTTCTTCGCTTGTGTCCTTTGCTTATTGCGCCGTAACCATGGATAATCTTCATCGTTTAACAGGGTGCTTGGGCCAGCCTTGACTTTGAAGGGAGGAATTTAATGAAACTTTTCATAATCTTCAGACATGTCTGTCTTTCCCTCTACTCCCACGATGTCTCTTTTCCCTGAAAGAACTATGTGGCGCTTTGGCTCATCGTATGATGTATTCGCTTCCTTATCTTTTCTTTTTCTCGGTATGGTAGACATGTCCTTCACATAGAAAACCTGTGCCACATCATTGGCTAGGACGAATGGTTCGTCTGTGTACCCAAGATTGTTCAGATCCACTGTTGTCATTCCGTACTGTGGGTCTACCTGTACCCCGCCTCCTGACAGATTGACCCATTTGCACTGAAACAAAGGGACCTTAAAATCATGTCCATAGTCAAGTTCCCATATGTCAACTATGTAACCATAATATGTGTCCTTTCCCCGCTTGGTTGCTGCATCAAAGCGGACACCACTGTTTTGGTTGGTGCTCTTTTGATCTTGGGCGATCGTGTAAAGTGTATTCCCATTTATCTCGTACCCTTTGTAAGTCAATACAGTCGAAGATGGTCCCCTGGCCAACGAGTACAGCTCATCAGAAACAGTGTTGTCACCCATGAGACATGTTTGCAACCAACTGCCGAAAGTCCTGATGTGTTCACATGTAATCCAGTCGTCACACTGCTCCGGGTGTTTGGAGCGCAGAATATTCTTGTGTTCATTGACATACGGGGTCACCAAGGTAGAATTCTGTAGAACTGTGTAGTGTGCTTGAGACCAAGAATGCCCGTCCCTACATATTATTGAGTCCGCTCCTAGCGTGCCTTTTCCAGTCAGTCTCCCCTCATACCGCGATTGAGGGAGACCAATCTTCTTAAGGTCAGGAATGAAGTCAACACAAAACCCAACGACCTCATCTGTTTGATGGCCCGTGGAGATGCTTCCTTCTGGCCTAGCACGGTTACGAACATATTTCTTTAAGACTCCCATGAACCTCTCAAAGGGGAACATATTGTGTAGAAATACAGGGCCCAGAATGGCAATATCGTCGACTAGATGAACTAGGACGTGCGTCATGATATTGAAGAAGGATGGTGGGAACACCAGCTCAAAACTGACAAGACATTGCGCCAAATCACTCCTTAACCTTGGTAGGATTTCTGGATGGATCACCTTCTGAGAGATTGCATTAAGGAATGCACATAGCTTCACAATGGCTAATCGAACGTTTTCCGGTAGAAGCCCCCTCAATGCAACCGGAAGCACTTGTGTCATAATCACGTGGCAGTCATGAGACTTTAGGTTCTGGAACTTTTTCTCTGCCATATTTATTATTCCCTTTATATTCGACGAGAAGCCAGACATGACCTTCATACTGAGCAAGCATTCAAAGAAGATTTCCTTCTCTTCTTTGGTAAGAGCATAGCTGGTAGGACATTCATACTGCTTTGGAGGCATGCCGTCTTTTTCGTGCACATGTTGCTGGTCCTCCCGTGCCTCCGGTGTATCTTTTGTCTTTCCATACACGCCCAAGAAGCCTAGCAGGTTCACGCAAAGATTCTTCGTCACGTGCATCACGTCGATTGCAGAGCGGACCTCCAGGTCTTTCCAATAGGGTAGGTCCCAAAATATATATTTCTTCTTCCACATGGGTGCGCATCCCTCAGCGTCATTCGGAAGAGATAGTCCGCCGGGACCCTTTCCAAAGATTACTTGTAAATCATTGACCATAGCAAGTATGTGATCACTAGTACGGACGGCCGGCTTCTTCCGGTGATCTGCCTCGCCTTTGAAATGCTTGCCTTTCTTTCGACATTGATGGTTGGTCGGAAGAAATCAACGATGCCCCAGGTACACATTCTTCCTGCATTTTTACAAATATATACTTTCGGTGTCATCTAAACAGTGCGTGCATGCGTGGTATCCCTTGTTTGTCTGTCCTGAAAGGTTACTGAGAGCAGGCCAATCATTGATGGTTACAAACAGCAACGCATGTAGGTCAAATTCCTGCTGGTCGTGCTCATCCCACACATGTACACCTTTTCCATTCCACAGCTGTAAAAGTTCTTCAACTAATGGCCTTAGGTACACATCAATGTCGTTGCCGGGTTGCTTAGGGCCTTGGATGAGAACTGGAATCATAATGAACTTCCGCTTCATGCACAACCAAGGAGGAAGGTTATAGATACATAGAGTCACGGGCCAGGTGCTATGATTGCTGCTCTGCTCCCCAAAAGGATTAATGCCATCCGCGCTTAAACCAAACCATACGTTCCTTGCGTCACCTACAAAGTCCCCCCCACTTTCTCTCGATTTTTCTCCACTGCGACCCGTCAGTGGGTGCTCTCAACTTCCCGTCTTTCTTACGGTCCTCTTTGTGCCATCGCATCAACTTGGCATGCTCTTTGTTTCTGAACAGACATTTCAACCGTGGTATTATAGGAGCATACCACATTACCTTGGCAGGAACGCTCTTCCTGGGGCGCTCGCCGTCAACATCACCAGGGTAATCTCGTCTGATCTTATACCGCAATGCACCGCATATCGGGCATGCGTTCAAATCCTCGTACGCACCGCGGTAGAGGATGCAGTCATTAGGGCATGCATGTATCTTCTGCACCTCGAATCCTAGAGGGCATAGAACCTTCTTTGCTCCGTACGTACTGTCGGGCAATTTGTTATCCTTTGAAAGCTTCTTCTTCAATATTTTCAGTAGCTTCTCAAATCCGTTGTCAGATACACCATTGTCTGCCTTCCATTGCAGCAATTCCAGTGTGGTACCGAGCTTTGTGTTACCATCTTCGCATTTGGGGTACAACCCTTTTTTGTGATCCTCTAACTTGCGATCGAACTTCAACTTCTCCTTTTCACTTTCGCATTGTCTCTTTGCATCAACAATGACCCGGTGAAGATCACCATCGGGCACATCGTCTGGTTCCTCTTGATCTTCAGCTTCCCCCGTTGCAGCATCACCGTATTCAGGGGGCACATAGTTGTCATCATCCTCTTCTTCTTCGTTGTCTTCCATCATAACCCCTCTTTCTCCGTGCTTGGTCCAAACATTATAGTGTGGCATGAAACCCTTCTCAAGCAGGTGTATGTGAAGGGTTTCCGAGTCAGAGTAAGACTTCGTATTCTCACATCTAGGGCATGGACAACACATAAAACCATTCTGCTTGTTTGCCTCAACCACTTCGAGAAAATTATGCACGCCCTTAATGTACTCGGAGGTGCGTCTGTTACCGTACATCCATTGCCGGTTCATCTGCGTGTATTATATATAATTAAGTGTGTCAAAAACCATTACAGAACATCATGAATAGAGAAGTGACCAAATTAATAGAAGTTCATCATCACATTAAAACCAAAGTACAGAAGTGATCAAATGTTATTACTGAAAAAATAAATAAATAAAGTTCATATATAGTTCTCATTGAACAACATATAGCTCTCTAGAGCATCTAATTAAAACATACATTGAAACTATGTAAACCATTTCAATGCAACAACAAATGCGATCATAATCGCAACTAAGGTAACAATTGATCCAACGGCATAATGATACCAAGCCTCAGTATGAATGGCATATTTTTTAATCTTTCTATTCTTCAAGCGCATTTTATCCATCTTGATCTTGTGATCATCGACGATATCCGCAACATGCAACTCCAATTCCATCTTCCCCTCCTCAATTCTTTTCAATTTTTTCTTCAAGTAATTGTTTTGTTTTTCAACTAAATTTAACCTCTCGACAAGAGAGTCGGTTGGAATTTCCGGTTCACATACCTCCTAGATAAAAACATCTATGTCACGTTGGTCGGCATAATTGTCATAAACACTAAATGAAACAAATAGTTATAAAAGATAATATATATACCACATCCGAATCATAGACAGCACGAGGGCCGACGGGGGCGGATACCAAAACCATCACACTATATAATAACAAACAATAGTAAAAGTAAGAAAATTATACAAGTATCTACCTAAATCATACAAGTAAGAATTTTTTTCTTTTAGAAAGAAGATAAGAACAAGAGGCTCACCACGGTGGTGCCGGCGACGAGATCGGCGCGGGCGATCGACGGCGGTGAGGACGGGGACGGGACAGGACGGACCGCCAAACCTAGACAAATCTTGAGGAAAATGGAGCTTGGACAAGGAGCTTCGAGAGGAGAAAGCTTAAGTGTGGCTCGGACATTTCATCGAACACCTCATGTGCATAGGAGGTGAGCTAGAGCACCACAAAGCTCTCCCACGGCCGACCAAAAAAATAGAGCAGCGGCTCTGCTCGCGGGCAGGGGCGGGGGTATGTATAGGCCTCTCTTTAGTCCTGGTTGGTTGCTAAAACTGGGACTAAAGGACTAAATTTGGTCCCGGTTCCAGCCACCAACCGGGACTAAAGGTTGTGGGCCAGGAGCGAGGCCCATTGGTCCCGGTTCGTGTCTGGAACCGGGACCAAAGGGGTTAGACGAACCGGGACCAATGGCCCCCGAGGCCCGGCCGGCGCCCTGGCCTCACGAACCGGGACTGATGCCCCCTTTGGTCCCGGTTCGTGAGTGAACCGGGATTAAAGCCCTTATCCTCGCCTCAACCAAAGCCCTGTTTTCTATTAGTGTAGTTGCACACCTACCTGACGATTTTTTTCTTTTTGCCTTCTTGCTTGTTTCTTTTATGGTAGGTGATTATCACTTTAAATACGTGATTCCACTACCATTTCTGAGGATTTATTCCATCATATGATAAATGATCCAAAAGGTGTTACCTGAGGGATTATCAACAAAAAGAGATGCATGAACGCAATAAATTCCACAAAGCCTACCATGTAGGCACACAATACTTAGTAAAATTATCGCATAAATTGGACTCATCAGTGCGGCCAGAGCCCCACCCGCGTGCGGTGGTCACGTGGGTCCCCTGGCACCACCTTACGTCATTTCTGTTGCTTATAAATTCCATATTTCGAGAAACACTCGGTACCATTTTTTCATGATTTTTTCCATTATCACCAGTTCCTGCTCTGGGGAGATCCAATCTGGAGGCCTGTTCTGGCACCTTGTCGAAGGGGCAATCCATTACCGAAGCCATCTTCATCAACCTTGCTTCCACCATGAACATGTGTGAGTAGTTTACTTAGGACCTTAGGGTCCATAGAAATAGCTAGATGTCATCCTGTCTCCCTTGTGATTCAATACAAGTTCCCATGAGTTGCTTCACATGATCAGGATCCCTATGATGTAATCGATGGTGGTGTTTATTGGGATATTATGAATTGTTAATTTATGATCAAATTGTTCATTGAATTATATTAAATCTTTTGAAAATTCTTTGCTGAATAATTAAATAGTCACTAGCAAAAGAGCCCGTGCATTGCAACGGGTACAAAACAAAAAAAACATATGCTTAGAAACCTGAAAAATAATTTACCACACAAACAATTTTGCAAGTAGAACAATAATATTGAAAGTACTCGAAAGTAGCTGAACATCAACTCCAGAACCAACCGTTCCAAAAGATGATTTCTATCATTCTCTTACGCCCGTCATTGTAATCTGCTAAGTTTGGTCTTTTTTATATCAAATATGTACTTAAATCTCATTCTTAGGCACACTTGGCGAAAGTTCTTCTGGTCTCCGAGTCAACATCCGCAACAATTTCTCCAAGAGATGTGACGCATGATATTTGCAAAAGTGCATCATACACTGTAGGATTTCACGATGTCTTCAAGTGTGCGCTCTATTCGGGCTTATGTGGAATGCCCTAATTGGCCAATTTGATACACGAGGAAGTAGGATTGTTTAGTCAATTTTAATGTCCAGCTGTGTAAAATGAAATCATACTATATGCATATTATATTGGATGATTCCATTCAATATAGTTCAGTCTTCCTGATTGTTTTTGGATTTTCTCTATTGCTTTCACACTTGCCGAGTGATTGGTTACTTCAGTCGCTAGATAAATCTCCTTCTCAGCCATGCTAAAAATCAAAATAAGAACTCTGCATATTTGTTTACAATGAGCCTACATTTTGGCCGTTCTTTTCTCCATGCTCAGTATCACATGGCTTACATTAGGTGGCCTCTACTTCATATCCAACTTTCTAGTGTGTGCTGCACTGTTGCCTGCTTGCAGCAACAGATCTGCATCTCTGGTAGAACATCCACAGGCTGTTGAACTCGCGCATTACATTTACAGGGGTGTCATGTATACCTGCCATTAACTCTCATCAAAATGTCAAGTCGGCAAGCATGTACTTGCGGCAGTTTTCTGTTGATAGCAAGAATGGCAGCCCACTCTTTATCGGAAAAAAAAAGAATGGCAGGCACCAAATGACTATACTGTGTTTACTCACGGTTTAGGTTCTCTTGAAATAGTGACTGGCATCCTAGATATAAACAGCTAGAGAAGAACAGAGAGCCCTACAACGAGTAGTAAAGCAAAAAAATCAAACAAAAAGATTGCAAGGATTACTATCACTACAAGAATCTTGTTAATCCATGACGGATACAATCTGTCATGGAACAGTGCAAAACCGTCAAGGAGGGTGGTCCGTGACGGATTTAGAATCCGTCATGTATATCGCGTCATAATTTCACAATTGTACCACCATGACGGATCAGTCCCTAGGCCCACCTAGGCCCGATCCTCTATGACAGACTAGTCCGTCATGGATTGAGATGTCGTTGTACAAAAATGGGCCTGACGTGGCATCTACATGTCACCAATATGGATGTGACGTGGCATCCGCATTTTTTATTGTGGTAGTGTAGACCATATATTTTAGTGAAGATTTGGAGTACATTGATTGCCATTGATTAGAGTTCTCAGTTTTTATACAAAGCTAGCTCTTTAGTTTCGGCAGACAAAGAAAAAGAAGAAGAAAACACAAATAGCCAAAAGAAGGAAAGAATGGAGGGCCAACATGTCGTTACCGCCGGTCGACTGCCTCAAGTCTTCCATGCCCGTGCCGCCCATGCTCCCATGTTTCTTATTATACGTATACCATGGAAAAAGTTCATAAAATATGTCAATCAAGCAAAATGTCAGGTGGGATTACTTCTTCATATAGAGGCAGGGAGAAGAGTAGTAGTATGATGAGAAAGCGGAAAGAAAAGGATTCCATGAAAATGTAATACAATCACATCCACCAAGAAACACAAGAAATGAAGTCACTACATCGTATCATAGTATGTGCCAAGAGAGACTCATGCCAAGAACATCTTTACTTTCTTGGTGCTTCTGATCAGCATTATATTTCTATCTCAATTACATTTCACGGATAAGAGCAAACTTAACGATTTTGTGATATATATGTGGCCATCAACATAGATCCCATGATTCACAATTGATGTGTGGAGATGGTGCATTGGTGATTTCAGCTTATCGTAGCAAAAGGTTAAAAAAAATGTACCTTGTACATAACATTTGAGCTATTTAGGAGACCAAATTGCAACTAAACAGAGCAACATGAAGCTAAGATCTTTCTAATTAATAGAAACTTATCAGTACAACACGATGCATCTACTAAACCTTATAAAAGAAACTTATTATTTTTCATAGCAAGCTTAAGAATTTGTAGAATAAACAAAGATAAAATATGTGGATTGTAATAAAAACATATTGTAAAAAATAAAAACTACTTTGTTACTGCTACCTTTTTTTTGAGAATGTGAATTTCTGTGTTTAATAATGTGAATCTTTCGTGAGATGCTGAAGCCAAGATTAGAAAATCTATTCTAATACGGAATCTGTGCAGGCAGTGTCACTCAGAATTTATGTCACTAGAATTTAACTCTACATGAAAACTAAACTGAGCGAGAATTTGTATGTAAAGCAACAGATAAAATCAGGCCATTTGAAAGTTGTAAACATAAAGGCAGAGCCACTGCACACAAGCAGGTTGAAGCCAATAGATTTTAGACTTTGATTCATACCATCCAATTGTGAAATCATTGACTTTGTAGCTGCCGCCACATCCTCTTGTTTCAATATTGCCGGCACTTGACACCACCGGACAAGCTATGTGAGTCAAATCTGGCCGACGCACCGCGATCAGGTGTTCGTCGCTACACACCTGTACTGACTACCACTGTGCGCCTTTGTGCAGACATGAGACGGTGCAGGATGAGAGAAGAATCTACCCGGACCGCAGCTAGAACTACAAAATTTTAAATGATATTTGAGGACAAATTTTCACCACAACGAATCAGATGGTACTGAATCAAAGAGAAATAGTACAAAGGAAAAGAGAGATTGTATAGGGAGTGCGGCGATTTGGCTCCCGGGCTCAGATGAGCCCAGGCCAAATCAAAAAATCAAAAAATTCTGAATTTTTTTTGCAAGAAAGATGCTCGTGTGCGTGATGTTCGTCCAAAATTTGGTGCAGTTTTGACATTCGAGGAGCGCGCGACAAAAAAGACAAAATCCATCTCTGTGAGTAAGGTTACTGTTCATGCATTGTTTTGGCCGGTTTTCTCTTTTTTGCCACGAGCTCCACATATGTCCAAATGGGATGAAAATTTGCACGCACATCATGCACTCAAACATCTTGCACCACGAAAAAATTTGGAATTTTTTGAACATTTTTTTTTATCTTGTTACTGTTCATCGGTTGCATCTGAGCCCGGGCTCAGAGGCGGATTACCGTTGTATAGGCACATACTTACATATCCATGTTGACATTTACACAAAACAAAATGCGTGCAGTGGAGAGAAGCAAGTCTCAGAGCAGGGCATCAGTTCATAAACGGTTGGATGCAAATTCAGTACACCATAGAAAAATAGGAGATACCAAAAACAACACATGGACGCAGGTTCAATAATTGCAGTTCGGCAACTTCAATCCCAAACTAAAGGTGGTGTTCCACTCTCCGTCCCTGTAAAATGCAATCTTGCATCCAATTCGTTTATTCCCCAGCAAATAAAATGTCTTGTCGGTGCTTGCCGCACAGTTGGAGGCTTGGGGAGATGATCTCCTGATTACCATCCTCCTAGAAGAGGAGATCCTCTCGGAGGAGGGGATCCAACCAGATGTGGGGAGCATGGGTCTTCGTGCCTTGATCTGACCCGAAGGAGCCTCCGTTGCCGCCGACGGAGCACGCTGTGCTCAGAGAGGGGAGATCTAAACGGGAGGGAAGGGGGTAGGAAGCAGACGAGAGGGAGAGGGGAAAGGGGACGGGGGAGGGAAGGCAGGGGGGCGTGGGGACTGAGTTGGAAGAAGAGGTGGGGGTGGGGGGGGGGGGGGGGGGGGGGGGGGGGAGGAAATGCCACCAGCCGCCTCCGGTGCGAGGTCAATTGGGCGGCGGGGTGGCCTGCTGCCGGTGCCAAGCGAGGTGAAGTGGTGCGGCGTAAGCGTGCGGGTGTGGGTGCGGGAGTGACAGTGTGATGCGGGCGACCCTTTTTTTCCACGGCGGACCATTATTTCATTTAGGGACGTGACTGCGGGTTAATTGTCAAAAATTACGGGGACCTTTTTTGCAAAATTGCCACGACAGTGAACGGGCAGAAGCAGTAGCGCTTTATTAGTAGGTAAAGATGTATACTTTCTGATCTATTTATCGTCTCTGGCCAAGATTGATAGGTAGTACTTCAGTGGGAGTTGTGCATGATAGTGGGTTCATTGATAGGTAGTACTTCACATGGAGTTTACATGATAGTGAGTTCAATCTTGCGCTGATTTTATCCCAGTGACAATAAGGGAACAGACACGTATTATATTGTTACCACAAAGGATAAAATAATGATTTGTTTATCATGCTTAGATGATAGTTTTAATGTCTACATTATGTCATCATGCTTATTGCAATGCTTCATTTATCATGAACTTAATACTTCGAGATGCATGCTCGATAGCGGTCTTCGGGTAGAGTATTAGTTGTAGATGCAGTTGGATAACGGTCTTCATATCTAAGACGTAATGCCTATATAAGATTATGTTATGAATGATCATAGTCATAAATATAAATATTTCAATTTAATCGCTGCCCAACTATAATTTGTTCAGCAGACTACACATATCAGCTTGGAAAGGTGCCACTAGTGAACCTATGGCCCCGGGGGTCTATTTTCCTTTAGTGAAAACATCATTCAAAAATACTTTTCTTTGCATCAGTTTTCTTCGGTTTCTTCTCTTTTTCCTTTTCTTATGTTTTCCCGTTGTTTTTATTTGTTTTTTCATCGGTTTTCTTTTACTTTCTTTCTTTCGCTATACTTTTTTTTTTCTGTTTTTCTTCTGGTTTTTTTCTGTATACTTTGGTTTTCTTTTCATTCTTTCCTGGTTTTCTTCATACTCTTTGGTTTTGTTTTGTTTTCTTTCCTTTTTCTTTCTTTATTGATTTTTATTGGTTTTATTTATTTTAACACATGTCTGCCTTTTCTCAGTCCAAAATGTACATTTTTAACGCACATATCAAACAATTTTTATACACGTTGGACTTTTCTCAAATACATGTTATATATTTTTTATAAAATAAAATACATATTTTGAACACTTTTTGGAATACATGGTAATATCTTGAAAATAAAAGTTGTACATTTCTTATTGGCAATAAATATTTTTTGGAAAATTTTACGGACATTTTTTGGAAAATTTTGAATATTTCTTTAAAATGTTGCATACAAATTTCTAATGGAAATGACCATATTACAACGTATACATTGTATTGACATTTTAAATATATCAGAAATATGATTTTCAAACGCAGCAATTGTTCTTTAAAATTTCACATATACATTATTTAATGGTCTGAATAAGTTTTTTATAAAGTTTTTTACATTTATACATTTTTTTTATAAAATGCGGAGAATAACTTTTTAAATATACGAAAAAATATTTTAAATTATGTGAACATATTTTTTACATTGTATAAACATTTTTTGAAATATCACGTACAGTTTTTTAATGTATGATATTTTTTAAGTGTGATAAAAATTTGTTGTACACATGATTAATAATTTTTATACACGCATAAAATTATTAAATAAATGATTAAGATTTTTATACACGTATATACATATATATATATATATACATATATATATATATATATATATGTATATGTGTGTGTGTGTGTGTGTGTGTGTGTGTGTGTGTGTGTGTGTGTGTGTGTGTAAATTAGGATATTACGCAATATAAAAAATAGTGAAAATGAAAGAAAAAACTAAAAACAAATGTGAAGAAAATCAAAAAAATGTGGGTGATGTCAGAGTGACATCAGCTTGACACCCTGCAGGTGACACTATGCAGCTCTCTAATCGCCAGTTTCACCAACCAGCGCACGCTACTTTCGTGTGCCAGCTCCCGTGTGGGCTGGCCCAGCAAGGGACACGTGGTAGAAACTCCGCTGTTCGTTCCCTCGGCCATTGATCGATTCACTAGTTGACCGTTTACTTTTAGAAAAATTTCAACAAAACGAAAAATCCAAAAATGTCTGTGATTTTGAAAATAGATCATGAATTTAAAAAAAAATCTCGGGTTCAAAAAAGTTCATGAATTCAAAAAGTCATGAAATTTGGAAAAAAGAAAAATCACGAATTTGAGAAAAGTTCACGAGTTTGGAAGAAAAGTTCATGAAATTTAGAAGAAAAAACTTTGCAAATTTAAGAAACTTCACGAACATGAAAAGTGTCCAAGAAAGTCTTCGTAATTTGGAAAAAGTAAGTGCAAATGAAAAAATGTTCACAAATTTTCAAAAAAGTTCAGTAAACATTTAAATATACTTCAATAATAAACCAAATAATTTGGATAAAAAGTGGTTCACGAATTTGAGAAAAAGTTCAATAATTTACAAAAATCAAATTTGAAAAAATGTAACGAATTTGGGGGAAAATTGGGATTTCAAAATGTTCACACAATTGAAAAACTTAAAAACAAAAAAAAACGAGAAAAGAATCAAAGAAAAGAGAAAGGAAAATGAAAAAAAGAAGAGAAAAACAAAAAACCGTCTGGAAAAAACCACCAAAAACCCAGCCCAATAAAACCGGTAGGAACTTTCTAGATGGTTCCTAAACCGGTGGGGGAAATAAAAGGGCCGGCAGCCCAGTTAATTCTAGGGAGGGAGCTCCTAATATGCGCTTTAAGCGTCGTCAAGCGAATCCGGCGCTCACGCGCGCTGCCTAGCGGGCCGGCCCACCAGCATGCTGGAAAAAAAACGCGAAGGAAAAATTCTGTGATAAGGAGGAATCGAGCTGATGTCGTCGTTGATCCGCAGATGAGCCATCGAGCCTTTGTGACCACACAGCAGGACCTGTATTTTCCAACCAGGCGCTCAAGCGGCTAGCTAGGGTTTCTCTTGCCGGCGTTGCCGCCACCATCTAAGAAATTTTGGTCCCCTCGCCTTCAGCTGCCATCTTGGCGCTGAGAGGTGGGGGGACCTCGGATCTTCAAGACCTCTATATTCTTCGTCAACACCTATTGATCTGTTGGGAAACGTTGCATGGAAAACAAAAAAAATTCTACGCACACGCAAGATCTATCCATGGAGAAGCATTGCAACGAGAGGGGAGAGTGTGTCTACGTACCCTCGTAGACCTTAAGCGGAAGCGTTTCACAACGCGGTTGATGTAGTCGAACTTTCTTCGCGATCCAACCGATCGAGTACCGAACGTACGGCACCTTCGCGTTCAGCACACGTTCAGCTCGGTGACGTCAACGCTTTCTTGATCCAGCAAGACGGCGAGGTAGTGGATGAGTTCCGACAGCACGACGGCGTGGTGAAGGTGATGGCGAAGTGATCTCCGCAGGGCTTCGCCTAAGCACTACGAAAATATGACCGGGGGTGTAAATGGTGGAGGGGGGCGCCGCACACGGCTAGGCAATTGTCTGTTATGTGCTAGGCGCCCCCTCCCACATATATATAGGTGGGAGGGAGAGAGGAGCAGCCAAAGGAGGAGCCCAAGTAGGAGGAATCCTACTTGGGGTCTCTCCCAAGCCGCGCCCTCCTTTTCCTTATTTGGAGCGCGGGGAAAGGCAGGGGAGGGTGGCGCCCCCCCTTTTCCTTTCTCCCATGAGAGGGAAAGGCAGGAGGGGCTAGCCCTCCCCCTTTTCCTTCCCTAGGGCTAGCCAACCAAGTGGAGGGGCACACCAGCCCCCTAATGGGCTGGTATGTCCCTCCCTTTGGCCCATTAAGCCCATAACTTGCCGGGGGGTGCCCGGAACCCCTTTCGGTGACCCGATTCCTTCCCGGTACGTCCCGAAACACTTCCGGTGTCCAAATACCATCGTCCTATATATCGATCTTTACCTCTCGACCATTTCGAGACTCCTCGTCATGTCCGTGATCTCATTCGGGACTCCGAACAACATTCGGTCACCAAATCATATGACTCATATAACACTATATCGTCAACGAACGTTAAGCGTGCGGACCCTGCGGGTTCGAAAACTATGTAGACATGACCGAGACATCTCTTCGGTCAATAACCAATAGTGGAACCTGGATGCCCATATTGGCTCCTACATATTCTACGAAGATCTTTATCGGTCGAACCGTTATGACAACATACGTAATTCCCTTTGTCCATCAGTATGTTACTTGACCGAGATTCGATCGTCGGTATCTCTATACCTAGTTCAATCTCGTTACCGGCAAGTCTCTTTACTCGTTCCGTAATTCATCACCTTGTAACTAACTCCTTAGTCATTTGTTTGCAAGCTTATGATGTGTATTACCGAGAGGGCCCAGAGATACCTTTCCGAAACTCGGAGTGACAAATCCTAATCTTGATCTATGCCAACTCAACAAACTCCTTCGGAGATACCTGTAGAGCATCTTTATGATCACCCAGTTACGTTGTGACGTTTGATAGCACACAAGGTATTCCTCCGGTATCCGGGAGTTGCATAATCTCATAGTCGAAGGAATATGTATTTGACATGAAGAAAGCAATAGCGACAAACTAAATGATCATTATGCTAAGCTAACAGATGGGTCTTGTCCATCACATCATTCTCCTAATGATGTGATCCCGTTATCAAATGATAACACATGTCTATGGTTAGGAAACCTTAACCATCTTTGATCAACGAGCTAGTCTAGTAGAGGCATACTAGGGACACGGTATTTGTTTATGTATTCACACATGTATTTAAGTTTACGATCAATACAATTCTAGCATGAATAATAAATCTTTATCATGAATAAGGAAATATAAAATAACAACTTTATTATTGCCTCTAGGGCATATTTCCTTCAGTCTCCCACTTGCACTACAGTCAATAATCTAGTTCACATCGCCATGTGATTAACACCCATAGTTCACATCACCATGTGACCAACACTCAAAGAGTTTACTAGAGTCAATAATCTAGTTCACATCGCCATGTGATTAACACCCAAAGAGTACTTAGGTGTGATCTTGTTTTGCTTGTGAGAGAAATTTAGTCAACGAGTCTGCCACATTCAGATCCGTATGTATTTTGCAAATTTCTATGTCTACAATGCTCTGCATGGAGCTACTCTAGCTAATTTGCTCCCACATTCAATACGTATCCAGATTGAAACTTAGAGTCATCTGGATTAGTGTCAAAGCTTGCATCGACGTAACCCTTTAGGACGAACTCTTTATCACCTCCATAACCGAGAAACATTTCCTTAGTCCTCTTAAGGCACCTAAGGATAATTTTGACCGCTGTCCAGTGATCCACTCCTGGATCACTATTGTACTCCCTTGCCAAACTCATGGCAAAGTACACAATAGGTCTGGTACACAGCATGGCATACTTTATAGAACCTATGGCTAAAGCATAGGGAATGACTTTCATTCTCTCTCTATCTTCTGCCGTGGTCGGGCTTTGAGTCTTACTCAACTTCACACCTTACAATACAGGCAAGAACTCTTTCTTTGGCAGATCCATTTTGAACTCCTTCAAAATCTTGTCAAGGTATGTACTCATTGAAAGTCTTATCAAGCGTCTTGATCTATCTCTATAGATCTTGATGCCCAATATATAAACAGCTTCACCGAGGTCTTTCATTGAAAAACTCTTATTCAAGTATCCTTTTTATGCTATCCAGAAATTCTATATCATTTCCAATCAATAATATGTCACCTACATATAATATCAGAAATGCTACAGAGCTCCCACTCACTTTCTTGTAAATACAGACTTCACTGAAAGTCTGTATAAAACCATATGCTTTGATCACCTCATCAAAGCGTATATTCCAACTCCGAGATGCTTGCACCAGTCCATAGATGGATCGCTGGAGCTTGCACACTTTGTTAGCACCTTTAGGATTGACAAAACCTTCTGGTTGCATCATATACAACTCTTCTTTAAGATATCCATTAAGGAATGCAGTTTTGACGTTCATTTGCCAGATTTCATAATCATAAAATGCGGCAATTGCTAATATGAAGGACAGACTTAAGCATCGCTACGGGTGAGAAAGTCTCATCGTAGTCAACCCCTTGAACTTGTCGAAAACCTTTTGCGACAAGTCGAGCTTTGTAGACAGTAACATTACCATCAGCGTCAGTCTTCTTCTTGAAGATCCATTTATTCTCTATGGCTTGCTGATCATCGGGCAAATCCACCAAAGTCCACACTTTGTTCTCATACATGGATCCTATCTCAGATTTCATGGCCACAAGCCATCTATTGGAATCTGGGCTCATCATAGCTTCTTCATAGTTCGTAGGTTCGCCTTGGTCTAATAATATGACTTCCAGGACACTATTACCGTACCACTCTGGTGCGGATCGTGCTCTGGTCAACCTACGAAGTTCAGTAGTAGCTTGATCTGAAGTTTCATGATCATCATCATTAGCTTCCTCTCTAGTTGGTGTAGGCATCACGGGAACGGTTTTCTGTGATGAGCTACTTTCCAATTCGAGAGAAGGTACAATTACCTCATCAAGTTCTACTTTCCTCCCACTCACTTCTTTCGAGAGAAACTCCTTCTATAGAAAGGACCCATACTTAGCAACAAATATCTTGCCTTCGGATCTGTGGTAGAAGGTGTACCCGATTGTTTCCTTAGGGTATCCTATGAAGACGCACTTCTCCGATTTAGGTTCGAGCTTATTAGGCTGAAGCCTTTTGACATAAGCGTCGCATCCCCAAACTTTTAAGAAATGACAGCTTAGGTTTCTTGCCAAACCACAGTTCATACGGTGTCATCTCAACAGATTTAGACGGTGCCCTATTAATGTGAATGCAGTTGTCTCTAATGCATAACCCCAAAACGTTAGTGGTACGACGGTAAGAGACATCATAGATCGCACCATATCTAATAAAGTACGGTTACGATATTCGGACACACCATTACGCTATGGTGTTCCAGGTGGCGTGAGTTGTGAAACAATTCCACATTATTTTAAATGAAGGCCAAACTCGTAACTCAAATATTTGCCTCCGCGATCAGATCGTAGAAACTTTATTTTCTCGTTACAGCGATTCTCCACTTCACTCTGAAATTCTTTGAACTTTTTAAATGTTTTAGACTTGTGTTTCATCAAGTAGATATACCCATACCTACTCAAATTATCTGTGAAGGTCAGAAAATAACGATACCCGCCGCGTGCCTCAACACCCAATGGACCATATACATCGGTATGTATTATTTCCAATAAGTCATTAGCCCGCTCCATTGTTCCGGAGAACGGAGTTTTAGTCAGCTTGCCCATGAGGCATGGTTCGCAAGTATCAAATGATTCATAATCAAGTGATTCCAAAAGTCCATCTGCATGGAGTTTCTTCATGCGCTTTACACCAATATGACCTAAACGGCAGTGCCACAAGTATGTTGCACTATCATTATCAATTTTGCATCTTTTGGCATCAATATTGTGAATATGTGTATCACTACGATCGAGATTCAATAAACCATTTACACTGGGTGTATGACCATAGAAGGTTTTATTCATGTAAACAGAATAACAATTATTCACTGACTTAAATGAATAACCGTATTGCAATAAACATGATCAAATCGTATTCATGCTCAACGCAAACACCAAATAACATTTATTTAGGTTCAACACTAATCCCGAAGGTAGAGTGAGTGTGCGATGGTGATCGTATCAACCTTGGAATCACTTCCAATACACATCATCACCTCGCCCTTAACTAGTCTCTGTTTAATCTGCAACTCCTGTTTCGAATTACTAATTTTAGCAACTGAACTGGTATCAAATACCCAGGGGCTACTACGAATACTAGTAAGGTACACATCAATAACATGTATATCAAATATACATTTGTTCACTTTGCCATCCTTCTTATCCGCCAAGTATTTGGGGTAGTTCCGCTTCCAGTGACCATTTCCTTTGTAGTAGAGGCACTCAGTTTCAGGCTTGGGTCCAGCTTTGGGCTTCTTCATGGGAGCGGCAACTTGCTTGCCATTCTTCTTGAAGTTCCCTTTCTTTCCCTTGCTCTTTTTCTTGAAACTACTGATCTTGTTAACCATCAACACTTGATGCTCTTTTTTGATTTCTACCTTCGCCGATTTTGGCATCGCGAAGAGCTTGGGTATCGTTTTCGTCATCCCTTGCATATTATAGTTCATCACGATGTTCTAGTAGCTTGGTGATAGTGACTAGAGAACTCTGTCAATCACTATCTTATCTGGAAGATTAACTCCCACTTAATTCAAGTGATTGTAGTACCCAGACATTCTGAGCACATGCTCATTGGCTGAGCTATTCTCCTCCATCTTTTAGGCAAAGTACTTGTCAGAGGTCTCATACCTCTCGACACAGGCATGAGTCTGAAATACCAATTTCAACTCTTGGAATATATCATATGTTCCATGGCGTTCAAAACGTCCTTGGAGCCCTGATTCTAAGCCGTAAAGCATGGCGCACTAAACTATCAAGTAGTCATTATATTGAGCTTGTTAAACATTCATAACGTCTGCATCAGCTCCTCCAACAGGTCTGCCACCTAGATGTGCATCAAGGACATAATTCTTCTGTGCAGCAATGAAGATAATCCTCAGATCACGGACCCAGTCCGCATCATTGCTACCATCATCTTTCAACTTAGTTTTCTCTAGGAACATATCAAAAAATAGTGAAGCTATATCGCGAGCTATTGATCTACAACATAAATTTGCAAATACTATCAGGACTAAGTTCATGATAAATTAAGTTCAATTAATCAAATTACTAATGAACTCCCACTTAAATTAACATCCCTCAAGTTGTTTAAGTGATACATGATCCATATCAACTAACCCATGTCCGATCATCACGTGAGATGGGGTAGTCATCAATGGTGAACATCTCTATGTTGATCATATCTACTATATGACTCATGTTCGACCTTTCGGTCTCCAGTGTTCTGAGACCATGTCTGTACATGCTAGGCTCATCAAGTTTAACCCAAGTATTCTGCATGTGCAAAACTGTCTTACACCCGTTGTATGTGAACGTAGAGTCTATCACACCCGATCATCACGAGGTGTCTCGAAACGACGAACTTTCGTAACAGTGCATACTCGGGGAGAACACTTATATCTTGAAATTTAGTGAAGGGATCATCTTATAATGCTACTGCCGTTCTAAGCAAAATAAGATGCATAAAAGATAAACATCACATGCAATCAAAATATGTGACATGATATGGCCATCATCATGTTGTGCTTTTGATCTCCATCTCCAAAGCATCGTCATGATCTCCATCGTCACCGGCTCGACACCTTTATCTCCATCGTTGCGTCGTAGTTGTCTCGCCAACTATTGCTAACGTATAGCGATAAAGAAAGCAATTACACGGCGTTTGCATTTCATACAATAAAGAGACAACCATAAGGCTCCTGCCGGTTGCCGATAAATTACAAAACATGATCATCTCATACAACAACGTATATCACATCATGTCTTGACCATATCACATCACAACATGTCCTGCAAAAACAAGTTAGACGTCCTTTAATTTGTTGTTGCAAGTTTTACGTGGCTGCTACGGGCTTCTAGCAAGAACTGTTCTTACCTACGGCAAAACCAAAACGGTGATTTATCAAGTTTGCTGTTTTAACCTTCTTCAAGGACCGGCTGAAGTCAAATTCGATTCAACTAAAGTAGGAGAAACAGACACCCGCCAGTCACCTTTATGCAAAACTAGTTGCATGTCAGTCGGTCGAACCGGTCTCATGTGCGTGGACATGTAAGGTTGGTCCGGGCCGCTTCATCCCACAATACCGCCGAATCAAAATAAGACGTTGGTGGTAAGCAGTATGACTATCACCACCCACAACTCTTTGTGTTCTACTCGTGCATATCATCTACGCATAGACCTGACACGGATGCCACTGTTGGGTAACGTTGCATGGAAAATTAAAAAAAATCTACGCACACGCAAGATCTATCCATGGAGATGCGTAGCAACGAGAGGGGAGAGTGTGTCTACGTACTCTCGTAGACCTTAAGCGGAAGCGTTTCACAACGCGGTTGATGTAGTCGAACTTTCTTCGCGATACAACCGATCGAGTACCGAACGTACGGCACCTCCGCGTTCAGCACACGTTCAGCTCGGTGACATCAACGCTTTCTTGATCCAGCAAGACGGCGAGGTAGTGGATGAGTTCCGACATCACGACGGCGTGGTGAAGTTGATGGTGAAGTGATCTCCGCAGGGCTTTGCCTAAGCACTACAAAAATATGACCGGCGGTGTAAACGGTGGAGGGGGGCGCCGCACACGGCTAGGCAATTATCTGTTATGTGCTAGGCGCCCCCTCCCACATATATATAGTTGGGAGGGAGGGACGAGCAGCCAAAGGAGGAGCCCAAGTAGGAGGAATCCTACTTGGGGTCTCTCTCAAGCCGCGCCCCCCTTTTCCTTATTTGGAGCGCGGGGAAAGGCAGGGGAGGGTGGCGCCCCCCCCCCCCCCCCCCTTTTCCTTTCTCCCATGAGAGGGAAAGGCAGGAGGGGCTAGCCCTCCCCCTTTTCCTTCCCTAGGGCTGGCCAACCAAGTGGCGGGGCGCACCAGGCCCCTAATGGGCTGGTCTGTCCCTCCCTTTGGCCCATTAAGCCCATAACTTGCCGGGGGGGGGGTGCCCGGAACCCCTTCCGGTGACCCGATTCCTTCCCGGTACGTCCCGAAACACTTCCGGTGTCCAAATACCATCGTCCTATATATCGATCTTTACCTCTCGACCATTTCGAGACTCCTCTTCATGTCCGTGATCTCATCCGGGACTCCGAACAACATTCGGTCACCAAATCATATGACTCATATAACATTATATCGTCAACGAACGTTAAGCGTGCGGACCCTGCGGGTTCGAGAACTATGTAGACATGACCGAGACACCTCTTCGGTCAATAACCAATAGCGGAACCTAGATGCCCATATTGGCTCCTACATATTCTACGAAGATCTTTATCGGTCGAACCGTTATGACAACATACGTAATTCCCTTTGTCCATCGGTATGTTACTTGACCGAGATTCGATCGTCGGTATCTCTATACCTAGTTAAATCTCGTTACCGGCAAGTCTCTTTACTTGTTCCGTAATACATCACCTTGTAACTAACTCCTTAGTCATTTGCTTGCAAGCTTATGAAGTGTATTACCGAGAGGGCCCAGAGATACCTTTCCGAAACTCGGAGTGACAAATCCTAATCTTGATCTATGCCAACTCAACAAAGACCTTCGGAGATACCTGTAGAGCATCTTTATGATCCCCCAGTTACGTTGTGACGTTTGATAGCACACAAGGTATTCCTCCGATATCCGGGAGTTGCATAATCTCATAGTCGAAGGAATATGTATTTGACATGAAGAAAGCAATAGAAACAAACTAAACGATCATTATGCTAAGCTAACAGATAGGTCTTGTCCATCACATCATTCTTCTAATGATGTGATCCCGTTATCAAATGACAACACATGTCTATGGTTAGGAAACCTTAACCATCTTTGATCAACGAGCTAGTCTAGTAGAGGCATACTAGGGACACGGTATTTGTTTATGTATTCACACATGTATTTAAGTTTCCGATCAATACAATTCTAGCATGAATAATAAATCTTTATCATGAATAAGGAAATATAAAATAATAACTTTATTATTGCCTCTAGGGCATATTTCCTTCATGATCACCATAGTTTTGTAGAATAAACTTCCTCTCGTTCTTTTGGCGGTGCCATGAGGTTAGAGAGTTTTCTCGGAGATTCGACTATTCGGATCTGATGAGTTTATGTTGCTGTGTCAAACTTTTTTTGTTGGTTTGATTCTTTGTGGAGGTGAAATTTTCCATCGACACCATGGTGAAGATATAGTGATTTCATGGCCTGCATTTCTAGGGGATCATCCCCGGTCCAAGTACGTTCATCGATCAAGGCTTCTCATATTTTTAGATGGGCGACTGAAGGCGCTTTCAAAACCATTATTGATAATGTCCGTGCGTGTGAAAGAGTGACAATATTGTTGCTCCAGTCTAATTACGGCCTCTTTACCAAAGTCTTTGAAGTATTTCTTCGAGCAAAGATTGATACCACGAAGAAGATATTTACAAGAGATTTTATTGTAATTCTTAATCATAGGAGTTTCTTTGTATTTTTTTGGATCTTAGGTCCAAATCAGTGTACCTGTAATTGTTATGAGTATCAATAAAGTTACAGGTGTTTCTCAAAAAAAGAGAGGAGGAATCGAGCTCTGAACCTGTCCAATGCGCTAGATTGGCCAACACTTGTTGCCTAAAACAGAAACAATACTATTTAACCCTTTAAATATTGCACATATAACATATATTATATACCCATTATAGATTATTTTAAAAAAGAAAATGTAAATTTTGAAAAGAAATCATAAAAATATAGAAAAACAAGACATTTAAAAAAGGTTCATCTACTTGAAAAAAAGTTCATCAATATAGAAAAAAGAAGTTCACAAAATGAGGAAAATTTTAATAAATTTTGGGAAATAGCTAATCATTTTGAAAAATGTTAATCGATATTGAAAAAAAGTTCATAAACTTTGAAAAAAGTTCATGCAATTTGGAAAAAGTTTATCAGTTTGAAAAATATTTATTGAATTAGAAAAAAATTCATTGAATTTGAAAAAAGTTCATCGATTTTGAAAAACAATTCATTGATTTTGAAGAAAAGTTCATCGACTTAAAAAAGTTCATAAAATTGAAAAAAGTTCACGTATTTGTGAAAAAGTTTTTGAATTAAAAAAATTTCATGGATTTAGCAAAAGAAAATTAAAAAAAACAGAAACCCATTCCAGAATAAAAGGAAAAAGGAAGAAAAAAAGAAGTGAAAACCTATGATTAAACATATCGGGTGAGGTGGTGCGCTCGTTGTTGTCCCGTACAATGAACGAGGTATCGCTGGTTCAATTCCCAGTCCACTCGTTGTTTTTTGCATTTATATCAAAACAGAGGGAGAACGGGCCGGCCCACAGCGGCGGTGCCTGTGCAGCCGTTTGCACATAACGAAGAAATGGGCGCCTGCATCGCCAAATGGGAAATGTCGTAGGTCGCTGACAAGCAACATAGCGCGTACCACCCTTGCGCGCTCCTGTTTCTATGCGCCAGGCCATTTCGGGGTCTCACCCCCAAACGGTTTTGGGAAGGTTACAAAACCCTTCCCTGAACCGGGTTTTTTTTGTTTTCTTTGTTTTCATTCTTTTCATTTTTTTCTTTTTCCTTTTTTGATCTTTTTTCTGTTTTGTTTTCATTCTTTTCTTTTCTTTTCAGTTTTCATTTTTATTCTTGTTTTTTAAATTGTGAAAATCTTTTAAATGCGTCATATTTTTAAATCAAGATTTTTTTTGAAATGATGAACAATTTTTAAATACATGAACATGTTTTTAAAATCGTGGTTTTGTTTTACAAATTCGTGATTGTTCTCTTGAATCATGAACATTTTTGAAAACTCACTAACATTTTTTGAAATCATGGTCATTTTTTAAATCATAATTTTTTTAGAAATGGGTGAACATTCTCTTAAATCATAAACATGTTTTCAAATTCGTGAACATTTTCGAAATCATGAACATTTTTTACAAACTCATGAACATTTTTTAAATTCACGATCATTTTTTTTGAAATTGCGAACATGTTTTTAAATCAGGAACATTTTTTAAATTCATGAACAGTTTTTACAATGTCGTGAACATTTTTCGAATTCTCAAGCATCTATTTGAAAACATGAACTCAGGCATCTTTTTTGAAATCATGAACTCAAGCATTTTTAATTCATGTTCGTTTTATTTAAAATTAGCACCTTTTTCTGAACTTTACAACCTTTTGAAATCCCGAATTATTGAAAAAAAAGGAAAAGACGATTAAAAACAGGCGGCTTCCCGGCTGCACTTGGGCCGGCCCAGAAGGGCGCGAAGGTGGGAGCCGGGTTGGGGAGCTCCTATTGAGCGCTTTAAGCGCCGCAGAACTCAACCGGCGCCTACAGCAGACGCAAGTGGGCCGGCCCACGAATGCAGCAGCGCAGAAACTGTTTTCGCGAAAAAAGACACGCAAAAAACTGCATGTAGCAGGACTCGAACTCGCGTCCCTCATTCGAATGTAGATTCAGCTAACCACTACAGCCCCTAGACATCTGTGACTAACAACAACGCGAAAGCTTAAAGAACATCTGCGAATATTTATTATGCAGTACAACTTACTTTTTTTATTTTTTATGAAAAAAGTTTATCAAATTTTGCAAAAAGTTCACGAATTGGAAAAGACCATCGTTTCTGAAAAAGTTCATCCAATTTGATAAGAAAAGTTCACCGATTTTTAAAAAGTTCACAAAATGTGAAAGAAGTTCATTGATTTTGGAAAAAAAGCTAATAGAATTTGAAAAAAAAAGTTCATCAAATGCGAAAAAAGTTCATCAAATTTGAGAAAAGTTCATCGAATTTTGGAAAAAGTTCATCGAATTTGGAAAAAGGTCATCAGTATTGAAAAAAGTACATCGAAGCTATAAATAAGTTCCCCAATTTTCAAAAAAGATCACCGAATTTGAACAAAGTTCATCGATTTGGAAAAAAGTTCACAAATTTGAAAATAACTTCATCGATTTGAAAAAAAGTTGATCGAATTTCAGGAAATGTCCATTCAAAAAGTTCATTAAATTTGAAAAAGTTCATCAATTTTAAATTTTTTTTATCAAATTTAAAGGAAGTTCATCGAATTGGAAAAATTTCATCGAGTTCGAAAAAAGCATCGATTGTTAAAAATAGTTCACTAAAGTTCATTGATTTTGATAACAAAATTTCATCAAATTTTTAAAAAACATCATTGATTTGGAAAAAGTTCACGCATTTATGAAAATAAAAACATGAAATTCTTTGAGGGAGGAAATCTGGAAGAAGAAAAAAAAAAGAAAAACAGAAAATGAAACTGGAAAAAAGGAAAAAGAACAAAGAAAACAGCGAACAAATGAAGGAATAAAAGTCAGGAAGAGTCGAACTTTAAGAGATTCCGTTGCGTAGCACGTTGGTTGTACGAACGAGGTTTGACAGGTAAGGTTGCCGGTTCGATTCATAGCAATGGCGCTTCATTTTTTGCAAATTAACTTACATAGTAACGGGCCGGCTCATTGCGGGGTGCTGCAGGCGCCCGTTTGTAAATTTGCCTATAACGGGTGCCTGCAGCGTCAAATAGAATTTGCCGCCGGGTTGCGCGCTCACTTCGTTCGCAGCGTGTTATGCGCCGTATAGCCAAGCTTTTAAATAGCGTCTGCTACCTCCGCTATTGCGGCCGCAATAGCGGTAGCGTCACCCTGCCGCTATTAGTTTAAGGTTGCGTTAGAAAATAGCGTGTTGTCATGATGCGGGCGCAATATCACTTGTTAGACCGCTATATCATCCGCTATCCGCAATATCTCCCGCTATATAAGTCCTTGTTGTTTTGTTGTGTAATCTATTTTGGTAAATGTGTTTTGCTTGCATGGTTGCACGACCAAATATTGTTCAATTATAGTTTATATTCTTATATAAATGATGATTTCTCAAATTAAGTGTCATATTTTTTGTCAATGGCCTAGAAATATACACAACAATCTCAAATTTATGAGTGTTTTTAAAAAATTGGCTATGTGGACATAGCGCCCGCAATATCGCCCGCTATCCGCATTTCGCTACGCGGACCCTAATCCGCAACCAGTCCGCTATCCGCTATTTAAAAGCTTGCGTATAGCAGCACCGATTCTGCGAAAATCCTATGTGTCGCTCACTGTGGCACAAAGTAAGGCATGTTGTACCGGGACGTAACCCGAACGCGGTCAATGGACCAGCCCACTTTGCGGTTGTTATTTGTTATTTACTTATTTTCTGCTCTTCATTTTTTGATTTTTTTTTCATTTTACTATTTCGGTTTTCAATTTTGTGTTCCCTTTTTCTTTTTCATTTTTTTCATAAAATATTTGTGGTTTTCATAAGTTGTTCGAAACATGAAAAAATGTTTCTGTTCTGACATTTTGTTCAATTTTTTTAAAAAAGGTTTGCTTTTCAAGAATGCTCAGAAATTCAGAGAATATTGCTGTTGTCAATTTTCGTTCACAAATTCCAAAAATGTTCAGGTTTTTGAAAAATATATATTTTTTATTTTTTTAATGTTTTTAAAAAATTGTTCAGCATTTCAAAAATTATTCCCGTTTTAATAATTTGCTCACAAATTTAAATGTGTGCGTTTTGAAAATTTGTTCCGAAATTGTAAAAAAATTTCAATTTTTCAAATTTGTTGACAAGTCCAAAACATAGTTCCCCTTTTCAAAATTAGTTCTTTTTTTTACAAATTCCAAAATTAGTAAATTATTTTAAAAATTCCAAAGTTATTCGTAATTTTTAAAATTTAAAGAAATGTTTTAAAAAAATTGGATCTGCCAATGTGGTTAGTTCTTAATTGTTTGTGCTGCATTTTTGTCTAGACACTTGCTAGCTCCACTGGCTAGCTAGATGTCTCTACAAGCCGGGGACGTGAGTTTGATTCCTGTTTATTACAATGCTTTTTTGGGGATTTTTACACCGCTCACGCGTGGGTGCTACCGCATGGTCGACCCAGGTGGGGGACCCGCCCCCCTTGCGCGAAACACGGGCAATTCACTGCAATAAGTGGCACCACCCGTTATCTTGTTATCTTACATGCGAAATAGAAAATTTGTTATCCGCATTGGCAAAATGTTATCCTGTTGCACAAAGTTGAGCCACTAGGCCGGCTCATGTGTGACATTTTTTTCCCATTTTTTGGGTTTCTTCCAGTTCTTCAGATTGCTTTTCGTTTTTATATTTGGGTTTACTTTTTGTTTATTAATTTATTTCCCCCATGTTTATGGCCTCTCTTTTTGTCATAAAAATACAATTTTCGAGCAAACTCATTAGAAAAAACTACAGCTACACAGTTTAAATTCCATGAATACTTTTTTAAATACAAGATATAATTCAAACATCCTTCTGTTCCATAATTTAGGAGACCTTGAGGAAGACAACATCGTGGCAAGAGGCTTCGTGCGGGAAAGAGACGGTTTCCGATACAGGATATTTGATTTATACACGCATCTTCCATTGTGGCGCGGAGTGTACGCTCCAACTAAAGGGCCTCCTAATGGCTCGGCCACTACGCGGCTTGTTACCACCCACAATTTTTCTTTTACTTTCTTTCTAAGTCTCAAGAATAGCAGATACTCCTTCTGTTCCATAATTCTTGTCGTGGTTTAGTTCAAATTCATACAGGCAGTATAATTCCATAATTCTTGTAAACCAGTTTTAAAAAAGGTAATTTTTTTATGTATTTTAAAAAACATTAGCGTAATTTTGAGGAGTGTACGGTACTAAAAACAACCATAATTTTAAAAGTGCCCATGTATTTTGAAAATCTTTATGTAATTTAAAAAAGTGTTCACGTACATTAATAAAACTATTCATGTAATTTTGAAATGTGTTAACTCAATTTGAAAAATCTTCATATAATGAAAATATTACATATATAGTTTCTCCTTCAAAAAAACTTTGTGTAAATTTATGAAGGTATCCTGATATAAATAAAATGTCTGTATGAAATTTTAGAAATTGTCCATGACTTTTCGAAAGTTGTTCATGCATTTTGAGGTTGTTTATTTGTATATAAAAGAGTTTTCTCAAAAGTATTACGTCAAAATTGGAAAAAATAAAAGAATTGAAAGAAAAAGTGGAAAACATGAAAAAAAATTATATATGAAGAAAAACAGAAAAAAAAACCTAAAAAATCGCTAACATGTTAGCATTTCGGTATATGCCGCCATTGCCTACAATAGACGACATATATCATTTGCGCATTAGGCTACAAAGAAACTCGCCTGAAAGCTGTATATATGCGGCAGTCAGGGAAAATATCTGGTGCATCGGTGCTTGTGGTGCTACCAAGCTTTTAAATAGCGGATAGCGGACTGGTTGCGGATTAGGGTCCACGTAGCGGAATGCGGATAGCGGGCGATATTGTGGGCGCTATGTCCACATAGTCAATTTTTAAAAAACACTCATAAATTTGAGATTGTTGTGTATATTTCTAGGCCATTGACAAAAAATATGACACTTAATTTGAGAAATCATCATTTATATAAGAATATAAACTATAATTGAACAATATTTGGTCGTGCAACCATGCAAGCAAAACACATTTACCAAAATAGATTACACAACAGAACAACAAGGACTTATATAGCGGGAGATATTGCGGATAGCGGATGATATAGCGGTCTAACAAGTGATATTGCGCCCGCATCATGACAACACGCTATTTTCTAACGCAACCTTAAACTAATAGCGGCAGGGTGACGCTACCGCTATTGCGGGCGCAATATCGGAGGTAGCGGACGCTATTTAAAAGCTTGGGTGCTACCGGTCGACCGGACCTCCGTAACACATTTTCAAATGTTCCAAAAAATGTGAAAAAATAAGACCATATTCACACTGCATCATTGTTGGTTGTCGCAAAATTTCAAGTTAAAATTTGAAACGTTGCTTGAGATACAAAAATGACAATTTTAACACTGAATAGTATGTAATATAAGTTGGGCTTTAGATTTGGCCCATTATCACATTGATGTCAAATTTGTCATTATTGTATCCTGGGCAATGTTTCGAATTTTGATTTGAATTTTGGCGACAACGAACATTGATGTTGTAAGAATGTGCTCAATTTATTCATCATTTTTGGAACATTAAAAAATGTACTAGGAGGTCCGGTGCACCGGTAGCACTACAAGCGCCGGTGCACCGGATACTTTACCATGGGAGTCTATTAACTCCATTTTTTTTCTTTCTAAAACACACTTCTCCAATTCTAAAATATACGTAAACATAGTTTAAACAGGAGGATAAGTATATTTGCGGAAAAGTACAAAAATGTTCATGTTCGTGCGTCTAAGTGTTCACATTTATAAAATAAAATATCGATCGGGTATACAAAAATAAGATTCATGTGGTCTCTAAAAGTTTATGGATTTCAAAAAATTGTGTGTACACGTGTAAATATATGTTCTTATATTCTGTGTAAAAACATTAGTCTTATAATAATAAAAACATAAACATAAATCTAGGAAAAATTAAACTAAAAACAAAAAAAGTTGGAAAAGATGAAAAAGGGAGAAAACTACACAGGAAATTAAGAGGAAAAAAGGAAACGAAAGAGGGGGAAGATTTGAAATTAAGAATATACAACTGGAAAACTGTACTGGGCCAAGCCGAGGCGCGTGCGTGTTTGGACGGCCGGTCTTCATTACGATGGGTTATATAATCTCGTAAGGCCCTCGTACAATTGCCTACTTTTGCATTTGTTAGACATTTTTTCAATTAACTTTTTTGAAGTGTTTTTTCACTTGCTTTTATGGCTAATATTTAGAAGGAGATTATAAAATAAGCAGAACACATCAAAATTCAGTAACAACAAACTAAACCTAGATCACATCGACCACCTAGAAAAGATGGATTGTGTTGGATTGTGGGAGCCTTTCCTTCCAACTGAAAAAAATCTATCAACTTTTATTCACGTGAAAAAACCAACCTACTTATGCATTTTTAACTATTCATGTTCCGGTTGATTTGCCTAGGGTGTTTTTAATTCATTTTTAGGGTGTGTTTCCATTTGATCTTGTGTATACTTATTTTGTGCTTTTCACGTTCTAACTAGGAAAACAAGAACAGGAAAACCCTTCATATTTTGGGCGCAACATGTTAACAAGCTACACTGTAGGTTGTATGCAGAAAGAATTTCATTTCCAAAACTAAAGTGGAAGACCGCATCACTAAACCACTTACTGTGATTATGAACATGTTGTACTCTAGACGATTAACAACAACTCAATTGGTGTTGCAAAAATCCACTTGTACAAAAATGGACTTTCAAGGAGTTTTTTGTACATGTGTCTGAGTCTGTTTGCGATTCCGCATCTAGGCTATCTTCGCTAATACTCAGACTAACGGCGGAGGTTTAAAAGTGCCCCAATATTTCCAACCGTAGGTGGTTCCCTAAGAAAAACTTTTAATGTTTTATATCCAGGCCGGTTTCAATATAAATTGCTCGAAATAATTTACATTAAAACCAGTTTCCAGTTCAGAACCGCATACAATTCTTATTGAAGGCTGAAAAGTCTTTTATTTTTTCTAGCCAACCTCTCAATTGAAATTCATGGAGAACATTCTAACATACACATATACACAAGCATAAACATCTACACATTCTCATTCAAGCGCATAAGTCCATTTCATCTGATAATACGTGCATATATGTTCAACAATTCAAAGTCAACATATACAAAAAGTTCGCGTAGTTCAAGTCAACATGTGAAACAAAACTCAAAGGCAAAAATAGTTATATTCAGAAAACTAAAAGACAACCATATTTTCGCCTCTGCAAGCCATTACCTTCATCTCGAGTAGTCTATCCATCTCCCTTCTTTATGTCCTATCGAGTACATGTGCTTTGAAGTCTCTTGTCACATGCTCAAAATGTGCACATTACAAAGAGGTACTTGGTAGAGGAGCTACATTCCTATCCTTTTGTGCGACGCCACTAAAATAGAGTGTCTGTTCAGAAGAACCCTTTGTTATCAAGCTTTGAACTGCAATATAAAGATTAATATATATTAATTAAAGGAAGCTTATTGAAATTAGTATACTAAGAACATTAAACATCGCGATGTCATGCCCTCAGCAATGTCATCATGCTTTGAGCAATGTCCTTCCAAGAATTGCTACCAGCAAGGTCTTCATCTTCAGGGTCACACTACTACATAACCAAACATCACTGACCGGCCAAATCAGGTGAGTAGGGTCATTAATTTATGGAATTCTCTATGCACTTCACTTATTCTTTTGAGTTGTGGTAATTATAGAATTGCTCTTTTGCTTCACTTATATATGTTAGAGCACAGCTGAAAAAGCATGCTTTTATAGAACAAATTAAGACTTGGTTGATTGCTTGGATTATAAGTTGGGACTAAAAATAATGGGTATACATTGGTGGTATAAATAAAAACTTACATGAACTTGTAGATCACAGAATTTGATAACTTGATTCGTTGCAATAGTTTTATGATATAGTGATAGATGATTATGTGGGTAAATGGTCAACATTAAGTATTGAATAAATGGTGTTAAAGTTTACAGGACTGTACTTCATTAATTTACATAAAAATGGGAACCGCTAGTATGGCAGTGAAGTCCAAGTAGAAGGCATCTTAAAGAGAACTAATCACGTGTGCAAGGTCAAGGGGTGCTCAACGGGCTTAGGCTTTGCCAAATACTCCTACCACGGGTGTGAGGGTTACGTTTGCTTCGAGATTAGCTACTAGGCTTCCACAATAAGCATTTAAGTTCTTTATGACTAATGTGAGGTTTTTAGTTTTTCTACACTTCCACCTATCGATATTTTGCTAGCCTCTACGGTACCGTTCATTGCTCACTCTCACCTCGAGACATGTTGCAAATTCTGCTGGTACATCCAACTCCATGCGACCTCTTGTTTTCCTACACATAAAGCACCTATGTTGCTCAAAACAACCAACATACCTACGTATTATGACATTTTTATAGTCATTCCGAGATATATTCCTATGCAACTTCCATTGTTACATTACATGACTTGATGTGTTTTCCATCGTCATTTTCTTTGCATGATCATATAGAGCCGACATGATACATTTGTGGCATGAACACCGTTCTTTTATTGTTTACATGTTACACTAGATCATTGCACATCCTGGTACATTGCCAGATGATTCATTTGCATCATGTTATGATTTTTGAGTTATGAGTAAATAAAAGTGTGATGTTTTCTAGAGTGTTGCCCCTACCTGTGAGGAAATAGAAAAAAGTAAAAAAAGAGCCAAAGAGACAATATAAAAAAATAAAAAAAAATAATAGAGAGAATAAAGAGAGAGGGGGCACACTACTATCCTTTATACACATTTGTGCTTCAAAGTAGCACCACGTATTTCATATAGAGAGTTTTCATATGCTTCATGATTATACTAGTGGGATTTTTATGTTATAGAACTTGACTTGTATATTCCAATGGTGAGCTTCCTCAAAACGCTATAGGTCTTCGTCATCAAGAAAGTTGGATGCACACCCCACTAGTTCATTTGGAGAGGTTTCATACACACATAGCTCTACTGCATTGGTTGCATGGCAGTCCCTACTCGTTGCACCAATATCGACTATAAGGCCTCTCATTGCCTAATAGTCAGTTGTACTGGTGTGAAACTTCCTTCATTTATGACTTCTTTTAAAAACCCCATCATTATTCTATTTTCCATTTAAGTGCTGAGATCATAAGTTCATAACTCACGCTCAACTATTTGCGTGGGGGTTGAACGGTTGGCTTGGTAAAAGGGTAGCTTAAGTATACGCCTGAGCTTGTTCATGATTTGATTGTCATTATACGATGAAGGCCTAGTATACTATGTTCTATCTCATGCTTTTATTTTTCGTACGGGAACATGACTATAGCAGTTTTATTCTTACAAGGCAATGATTTGTTTACCTATATGCTCTTTTATTACTTGTTTAATGTCAAACTATAGGCAATTGCCTTGAATCAGTTTATCTTGAGTTCACAACACTTCACATCATTTGATCAAGATTATGCAAGGTAGCATTTAACATAAAATATTAAATTTTGTATTATCTACCTACTCGAGGATGAGCAGGTATTAAGATTGGGGATGCTGATACGTCTTAAATGTCTCTATAATTTTTTATTGTTTCATGCTATTGTCATACCACTTTTAAATACTTTTTGTAGCAATTTACATTATGTTTCTAGAGTAACCTATTAATTAAGTGCCCAGAGCCGGTTGCTGTTTTCTACATGTTTCTAGTTTTACAGAAAATTGATATCTCCGGACCTTACCACTTGGATTTTTGACAATTTTTTTTGGAAGGAGAAGGTTCTAGAAAGCACCGGAGGCAGCCCGGCGGGCCATCTAGGGCCACCAGACAGCCATGCCATGCGGCCTGGGAGGGGACATGGTGGGCCCATCTGGCGCCCTCCAGCACCGCCTAACGTCCATCTTTCGCCAATAAATCACATATTTTCCGAAACCTGCTGTACCATTTTTTCATGATTTTTTCCGACGTCGCAAGTTCCTGTTCCGAGGATATCCAATCTGGAGGCCTGTGCCGGCATGCTGCTAGAGGGGGAATCCATCACGAGAGCCATCTTCATCAACCTTGCTACCACCATGTCCATGTGTGAGTAGTCCGTTAGGACCTTGGGTCCATAGTAGTAGCTAGATGGCATCATCTCTCCCTTATGCGTCAATACAAAGTTCCCTTGAGTTGCGTCACATGATTAGGATCAATATGATGTAATCGGTGTCGTGTTTGTTGGGATATGATGATTTTCACTTTATGATCAGATTATTCATGAATTTTATTGAATCTCATATGGTTTATTTGCTACATAATTAAGTAGTCATATATGCTTTCCAATCTATATGTTATTCTTTGGTCAAGTTTGATGCATAGATCTTCAGAGGTAGTTGTGTATGGTAGTGGATTCAATGTTGCGGTGTTCTATATCCCAGTGACAATAAGGGATAAGACACGTATTGTATTGTATTGTATTGTATTGTTGCTACTAAGGAGAAAATGATGGTTTCTTTGTCACACTTGGATGATAATTTTATCATCCACAATATGTCCTCATTCCTATAGCAATGCTCTGTTTATTACGAACCTAATACCTCAGGATGCATGCTGGATTGTGGTCTTTGGGTGGAGTATTAGTTATAGATGCAGTTGGATTCACGGTTCACATATCACGAACGTAATGCCTAAACAAGATTGTGCCATGAATGTGTTGGGAAACGTTGCATGGAAAACAAAAAAATTTCTACGCACACGCAAGATCTATCCATGGAGATGTATAGCTACGAGAGGGGAGAGCATCTTCATACCCTTGAAGATCGCTAAGCGGAAGCGTTTATCAATGCGGTTGATGTAGTCGTACACCTTCGCGATCCGTCCCGATCAAGTACCGAACGTACGGCACCTCCGCGTTCAGCACACGTTCAGCTCGATGACGTCCTCACCTTCTTGATCCAGCAAGACAGGCGAAGTAGTAGATGAGTTCCGGGAGCACGATGGCGTGGTGACGGTGTTGGTGAAGAACAATCTCCGCAGGGCTTCACCAAGCACAACGGAAACTATGACGGAGGATAAACTAGATGTGACGGGGTTGCCGGCACACGGCTTGGTGATTCTTGATGTGTTCCAGGTGCTAGCCCTGCCCCTCTATTTATATGTTGAGCCCTAGGGTCGTAACTTGGAGAAAGAGCCTCCTCAAAGTCGGTTTTGCCTGTAAGGAAGAGTCCTTCTCGGACTTCCAGGACCAGACGCCACAATCCTTGGCGTCTGGCCCAGACGCCACAATCCTTGGCGTCTGGCCCAGACGCCATGGGCCTCGGCATCTGGCCCAGGGCCAGATGCCAAGGTCTCCGGCGCTTGGCCCCCTGGCCTCCGCAAAACTCCTTTTGCACCGACCTAAAGCCCCGTGGGCTTTACCCCTTGGCCGAACCATATCATCCTATATATCAATCTTTACCTCCGGACCATTCCGGAGCTCCTCGTCATGTCCGTGATCTCATCCGGGACTCCGAACAACATTCGGTCACCAACATACATAACTCATATAGTACTATATCGTCAACGAACGTTAATCGTGCGGACCCTACGGGTTCGAGAACTATGTAGACATGACCGAGACACCTCTCCGGTCAATAACCAATAGCGGAACCTGGATGCCCATATTGGCTCCTACATATTCTACGAAGATCTTTATCGGTCGAACCGTTATGACAACATACGTAATTCCCTTTGTCCATCGGTATGTTACTTGCCCGAGATTCGATCGTCGGTATCTCTATACCTAGTTCAATCTCGTTACCGGCAAGTCTCTTTACTCGTTCCGTAATACATCATCCAGCAACTAATTCATTAGTCACTTTGCTTGCAAGGCTTCTTATGATGTGTATTACCGAGAGGGCCCAGAGATACCTCTCCGATACTCGGAGTGACAAATCCTAGTCTCGATCTATGCCAACCCAACAAACACCTTCGGAGATACCTGTAGAGCATCTTTATAATCACCCAGTTACGTTGTGACGTTTGATAGCACACAAGGCATTCCTCCGGTATCCGGGAGTTGCATAATCTCATAGTCGAAGGAATATGTATTTGACATTAAGAAAGCAATAGCAATAAAACTGAACGATCATTATGCTAAGCTAACGGATGGGTCTTGTGCATCACATCATTCTCCTAATGATGTGATCCCGTTATCAAATGACAACTCATGTCCATGGTTAGGAAACCTTAACCATCTTTGATCAACGAGCTAGTCAAGTAGAGGCTCACTAGGGACACGGTATTTGTTTATGTATTCACACATGTATTTAGGTTCCCGATCAATACAATTCTAGCATGAATAATAAACATTTATCATGAATAAGGAAATATAAAATAACAACTTTATTATTGCCTCTAGGGCATATTTCCTTCAGTCTCCCACTTGCACTAGAGTCAATAATCTAGTTCACATCACCCTGTGATTTAACACCCATAGTTCACATCACCATGTGATCAATACCCAAAGAGTTTACTAGAGTCAATAATATAGTTCACATCGCCATGTGATTAACACTCAAAGAGTTTACTAGAGTCAATATTTTAGTTCACATCGCCATGTGATTAACACCCAAAGAGTACTAAGGTGTGATCATGTTTTGCTTGTGAGAGAAGTTTAGTCAACGGGTTTGCCACATTCAAATCCGTATGTATTTTGCAAATTTCTATGTCTACAATGCTCTGCTTGGAGCTACTCTAGCTAATTGCTCCCACTTTCAATACGTATACAGATTGAGACTTAAGAGTCATCTAGATTAGTGTCAAAGCTTGCATCGACATAACTCTTTACGACGAACTCTTTATCACCTCCATAACCGAGAAACATTTCCTTAGTCCTCTTTAAGGCACCTAAGGATAATTTTGACCGCTGTCCAGTGGTCCACTCCTGGATCACTCTTGTACCCTCTTTGCCAGATAAGTGGCAAGACACACATCAGGTGTGGTACACAGCATGGCATATCGTATAGAACCTATGGCTGAGGCATAGGGAATGACTTTCATTCTCTCTCTATCTTCTGCCGTGGTCGGGCTTTGAGTCTTACTCAACTTCACACCTTGTACTACAGGCAAGAACCCCTTCTTGGACTGAACCATTTTGAACTTCTTCAAATCTTATCAAGGTATGTGTTTTGTGAAAGTTCTATTAAGCATCTTGATCTATCCCTATAGATCTTGATGCTCAATATGCAAGTAGCTTCACCGAGGTCTTTCATTGAAAAATTCTTATTCAAGTATCCTTTTATGCTATCCAAAAATTCTATATCATTTCCAATCAGTAATATGTCATCCACATATAATATCAGAAATGCTACAGAGCTCCCACTCACTTTCTTGTAAATACAGGCTTCACCGTAAGTCTGTATAAAACCATATGCTTTGATCACCTCATCAAAGCGTATATTCCAACTCCGAGATGCTTGCACCAGTCCATAGATGGATTGCTGGAGCTTGCATAGTTTGTCAGCACCTTTAGGATCGACAAAACCTTCTGGTTGCATCATATACAACTCTTCTTTTAAGATATCCATTAAGGAATTCAGTTTTGACGTCCATTTGCCAGATTTCATAATCATAAAATATGGCAATTGCTAACATGATTCGGACAGACTTAAGCATCGCTACGGGTGAGAAAGTCTCATCGTAGTCAACTCCTTGAACTTGTCGAAAAACTTTTTGCGACAAGCCGAGCTTTGTAGATAGTGACATTACTATCAGCGTCAGTCTTCTTCTTGAAGATCCATTTATTCTCAATGGCTTGCCGATCACCGGGCAAGTCCACCAAAGTCCACACTTTGTTCTCATACATGGATCCTATCTCAGATTTCATGGCCTCAAGCCATCTATCGGAATCTGGGCTCATCATAGTTTCTTCATAGTTCGTAGGTTCGCCATGGTCTAGTAACATGACTTCCAGGACAGGATTACCGTACCACTCTGGTGCGAAACGTGCTCTGTTCGACCTACGAGGTCCAGTAGTAACTTGATCTGAAGTTTCATGATCATCATCATTAGCTTCCTCTCTAGTTGGTGTAGGCATCATGGGAACGGATTTCTCTGATGTGCTACTTTCCAAATTGAGAGAAGGTACAATTACCTCATCAAGTTCTACTTTCCTCCCACTCACTTCTTTCGAGAGAAAATCCTTCTCTAGAAATGTTCCATTCTTGGCAACAAAGATCTTGCCTTCGGATCTGTGGTAGAAGGTGTACCCAATTGTTTCCTTAGGGTATCCTTTGAAGACACACTTCTCCGATTTGGGTCCGAGCTTATCAGGCTGAAGCCTTTTAACATAAGTGTCGCAACCCCAAACTTTAAGAAACGACAACTTAGGTTTCTTGCCAAACCACAGTTCATACGGTGTCATCTCAATGGATTTAGACGGTGCCCTATTTAATGTGAATGCAACTGTCTCTAATGCATAACCCCAAAACGATAGTGGTAAATCGGTAAGAGACATCATAGATCGCACCATATCTAATAAAGTGCGGTGACGATGTTCGGACACACCATTACGCTGTGGTGTTCCAGGTGGCGTGAGTTGTGAAACTTATCCACATTGTTTTAAATGAAGGCCAAACTCGTAACTCAAATATTCGCCTCCGCGATCAGATCGTAGAAACTTTATTTTCTTATTACGATGATTCTCCACTTCACTCTGAAATTCCTTGAACTTTTCAAATGTTTCAGACTTGTGTTTCATTAAGTGGATATACCCATATCTGCTCAAATCATCTGTGAAGATCAGAAAATAATGATACCCGCCGCGTGCCTCAACACTCATTGGACCGCATACATCGGTATGTATTATTTCCAATAAGTCATTGGCTCGCTCCATTGTTCCGGAGAACGGAGTTTTAGTCATCTTGCCCATGAGGCATGGTTCGCAAGTATCAAATGATTCATAATCAAGTGATTCCAAAAGCCCATCTGCATGGAGTTTCTTCATGCGTTTTACACCAATATGACCTAAACGACAGTGCCACAAATATATTGCACTATCATTATCAACTTTGCATCTTTTGGCATCAATATTACGAATATGTGTATCACTACGATCGAGATTCAATAAACCATTTACATTGGGTGTATGACCATAGAAGGTTTTATTCATGTAAACAGAACAACAATTATTCTCTGACTTAAATGAATAACCGTATCACAATAAACATGATCCAATCATATTCATGCTCAACGCAAACACCAAATAACATTTATTTAGGTCCAACACTAATCCTGAAGGTAGAGGGAGTGTGCGATGGTGATCTTATCAACCTTGGAATCACTTCCAACACACATCGTCACCTCGCCCTTAACTAGTCTCTGTTCATTTTGCAACTCCTGTTTTGAGTTACTAATCTTAGCAATTGAACCGGTATCAAATACCCAGGGGCTACTATGAACACTAGTAAAGTACACATCAATAACATGTATATCAAATATACCTTTGTTCACTTTGCCATCCTTCTTATCCGCCAAGTATTTGCGGCAGTTCCGCTTCCAATGACCATTTCCTTTGCAGTAGAAGCACTAAGTTTCAGGCTTGAGTCTAGCTTTGGGTTTCTTCATGGGAGCGGCAACTTGTTTGCCATTCTTTTTGAAGTTCCCTTTCTTTCCCTTTTGCCCTTTTTCTTGAAACTAGTGGTCTTGTTTAACCATCAACATTTTGATGCTCTTTCTTGATTTCTAAGCTTCGCCAATTTCAGCATCGCAAAGAGCTCGGGAATCGTTTTCGTCATCCCTTGCATATTATAGTTCATCATGAAGTTCTAGTAGCTTGGTGATAGTGACTAGAGAATTCTGTCAATCACTATCTTATGTGGAAGATTAACTCCCACTTGATTCAAGCGATTGTAGTACGCAGACATTCTGAGTACATGCTCACTGGCTGAGCTATTCTCCTCCATCTTGTAGGAAAAGTACTTGTCAGAGGTCTCATACCTCTCGACACGGGCATGAGTCTGAAATACCAATTTCAGCTCTTGGAACATCTCATATGCTCCGTGGCGTTCAAAACATTTTTGAAGTCCCGATTATAAGCCGTAAAGCATGGCGCACTAAACTATTAAGTAGTCATCATATCGAGCTTGCCAAATGTTCATAACGTCTGCATATGCTCCTGCAATAGGTCTGTCACCTAGCGGTGCATCAAGGACATAATTCTTCTGTGCAGCAATGAGGATAATCCTCACATCACGGACTCAGTCCGCATCATTGCTACTATCATCTTTCAACTTAGTTTTCTCTAGGAACATATAAAAATTATATAGGAGCTATATCACGAGCTATTGATCTACAACATAGATATGCAAATACTATCAGGACTAAGTTCATGATAAATTAAGTTCAATTAATCAAATTACTTAAGAACTCCCACTTAGATAGACATCCCTCAAGTCATCTAAATGATACGTGATCCAAATCAACTAAACCATGTCTGATCATCACGTGAGATGGAGTAGTCACCAATGGTGAACATCTCTATGTTGATCATATCTACTATATGATTCACGTTCGACCTTTCGGTCTCCAGTGTTCCGAGGCCATGTCTGTACATGCCAGGTTCGTCAAGTTTAACCCGAGTATTCCGCATGTGCAAAACTGTCTTGCACCCGTTGTATTTGAACGTAGAGTCTATCACACCCGGTCATCACGTGGTGTCTCAACACGACGAACTGTCGCAATGGTGCATACTCAGGGAGAACACTTTTATCTTGAAATTAAGTGAAGGGATCATCTTATAATGCTACCGCCGTTCTAAGCAAAATAAGATGCATAAAGGATAAACATCACATGCAATCAAAATATGTGACATGATATGGCCATCATCTTGTGCTTTTGATCTCCATCTCCAAAGCATCGTCATGATCTCCATTGTCACCGGCTCGACACCTTGATCTCCATCGTTGCGTCGTGGTCGTCTCGCCAACTATTGCTTCTAAAACTATCGCTAATGCATAGTGATAAAGTAAAGCAATTACATGGCGTTTGCATTTCATACAATAAAGCGACAACCATAAGGCTCCTGCCAGTTGCCGATAACTTACAAAACATGATCATCTCATACAACAACGTATATCACATCATGTCTTGACCATATCACATCACAACATGCCCTGCAAAAACAAGTTAGACATCCTCTACTTTGTTGTTGCAAGTTATACATGGCTGCTACGGGATTCTAGCAAGAACCATTCTTACCAACGGCAAAAATCACAACGGTGATTCGTCAAGTTTGCTGTTTTAACTTTCTTCAAGGACCAGCCGCAGTCAAATTCGATTCAACTAAAGTAGGAGAAACAGACAGCCGCCAGCCACCTTTATGCAAAACTAGTTGCATGTCTGTCGGTGGAACCGGTCTCATGTACGTGGACATGTAAGGTTGGTCCGGGCCGCTTCATCTTACAATACCGCCAAATCAAAATTAGACGTCGGTGGTAAGCAGTATGACTATCACCGCCCACAACTTTTTGTGTTCTACTCATGCATATCATCTACGCATAGACCTGGCTCAGATGCCACTGTTGGGAAACGTTGCATGGGAAACGAAAAATTTTCTAGGCACACGCAAGATCTACCCACGGAGATGTATAGCTACGAGAGGGGAGAGCATCTTCATACCCTTGAAGATCGCTAAGCAGAAGCGTTTATCAACGCGGTTGATGTAGTCGCACACCGTCGCGATCCGTTCCGATCAAGTACCGAACGTACGGCACCTCCGCGTTCAGCACACGTTCAACTCGATGACGTCCTCGCCTTCTTGATCCAGCAAGACGGGCAAAGTAGTAGATGAGTTCCGGCAGCATGACGGCGTGGTGACGGTGTTGGTGAAGAACAATCTCCGCAGGGCTTCGCCAAGCACAACGGAAACTATGACGGAGGATAAACTAGAGGGGACGGGGTTGCCGGCACACGGCTTGGTGATTCTTGATGTGTTCCAGGTGCTAGCCCTGCCCCTCTATTTATATGTTGAGCCCTGGGGTCGTAACTTGGAGAAAGAGCCTCCTCAAAGTCGGTTTTGCCTGTAAGGAAGAGTCCTTCTCAGACTTCCAGGACCAGACGCCACGATCCTTGGCGTCTGGCCCAGACGCCATGGGCCTCGGCGTCTGGCCCAAGGCCAGACACCAAGGTCTCTGGCGTTTGGCCCCCTGGCCTCCACAAAACTCCTTTTGCACCGACCTAAAGCCCCGTGGGCTTTACCCCTTGGCCGAACCATATCATCCTATATATCAATCTTTACCTCCGGACCATTCCGGAGCTCCTCGTCATGTCCGTGATCTCATCCGGGACTCCGAACAACATTCGGTCACCAACATACATAACTCATATAGTACTATATCGTCAATGAACTTTAAGCGTGCGGACCTTACGGGTTCTAGAACTATGTAGACATGACCGAGACACCTCTCCGGTCAATAACCAATAGCGGAACCTGGATGCCCATATTGGCTCCTACATATTCTACGAAGATCTTTATCGGTCGAACCGTTATGACAACATACGTAATTCCCTTTGTCCATCGGTATGTTACTTGCCCGAGATTCGATCGTCGGTATCTCTATACCTAGTTCAATCTCGTTACCGGCAAGTCTCTTTACTCGTTCCATAATACATCATCCTGCAACTACCTCATTAGTCACTTTGCTTGCAAGGCTTCTTATGATGTGTATTACCGAGAGGGCCCAGAGATACCTCTCCGATACTCGGAGTGACAAATCCTAGTCTCGATCTATGCCAACCCAACAAACACCTTCGGAGATACCTGTAGAGCATCTTTATAATCACCCAGTTACATTGTGATGTTTGATAGCACACAAGGCATTCCTCCGGTATCCGGGAGTTGCATAATCTCATAGTCAAAGGAATATGTATTTGACATGAAGAAAGCAATAGCAATAAAACTGAACTATCATTATACTAAGCTAACGGATGGGTCTTGTGCATCACATCATTCTCCTAATGATGTGATCCCGTTATCAAATGACAACTCATGTCCATGGTTAGGAAACCTTAATCATCTTTGATCAACGAGCTAGTCAAGTAGAGGCTCACTAGGGACATGGTATTTGTTTATGTATTCACACATGTATTTAGGTTTCTGATCAATACAATTCTAGCATGAATAATAAACATTTATCATGAATAAGGAAATATAAAATAACAACTTTATTATTGCCTCTAGGGCATATTTCCTTCAGAATGATCATAGTCATAAATATAAATACTGCAATTTAATCGCTACCCAACTGTAATTTGTTCACCACAACATATTTATCTTGCTTGTAGAGATGCCTCTAATGGCCCCTGGTCAATTTTCCATCACTGAAAACAACCGTTATTATTTACTTTCTTTGCTGTACCATTTTTATTATTATTTTATCTATTTATCAATTATTATCATAGCATACAATTTACCCTTGTAACTAACAAGTCAAGAGTATTGACAACCCTCTTGAATCATTGGGGACAAGTCTGTTTTGTGTGTTGAGTTTACTAATCATTAGATGATGTCGAAGTAATTCCTAATGGATTGATAAACCTTGAAATCGAGGGAAATACCTATTGCTAGGTTATATCACTTTTACGCTTGGGGATTACCCAACCACTCCTACGGGAGAGGAAGTAGATGGTTGTCAGTTCATTCAGGCTATAGACCTGTTGCTCGCTCGGTCCGGTTTGGTGTTGCCTTGGTCGGCTTGCGGTCATGCAGTGATCCTTAAATATGGACTACCCTATCAAAGGATGCGTGTAAAATAACACAACATGACCATAGTCATTGCCGTCGTATTTTGCAGACAGTTGTGAAGAAAAAACTGGTTTCAATAGTTCCTCTACCGAGGATGAGTTGCTTTCGGTGTTGGTGAAGGAGGTGCTGGAGCCAGTGCTGCTGTAGGTGTTAGCGATAGTACTTAGCATCATTTCTCGCTCAACACTATCATGAAATGTTATAGAGTATGTATTGAAGGGTCAGATCCATGTCCATAGTCTTGGTCGCATGCGCACACAATACACATGGGTTCCCGATTCGACCCGTCGGCAACGCTATTTTTGGCATATATTTTAGCTTAGATTTGTTTATTCACATCTGGGCAATACCTTATGCGCTAACAAAAGGAGTTCACAACCTATATTCGCTGACATGCGGGTCGACCTCACACGAAGGGTCCCATCTGCTTCAGAAAACCCTTCTTCTTGGATGGCGTCCCCTCTAGAGTCCTCTCCTCATTCGCAACTCTGCCCAGATACCTGCCCTCGCTACCGACCTTTGGCTCTCCTCTCCACTGTCGACTATCTGGACAAACTATATCCGATGTTGTTCTTCATCCATATGCTGTAGCTCCAATTTGCAGCCATCGCTGTGCATGCATGTTTCTTCATTCTGATTTGAGGGCATTCATTCTTAGTGCTCAAAGTGTCATGACATGAGTGGTCTGTGCGGCATCGACAAACAAGTTGTTCAATATCACCCTAAGAGAGGATTTTCGTAAGCGCATGGTCTATTCTTCAGCATGGCATTGACTAATTACTCATATCCTGTGTGAATCTGGACGTAATGCAACTGATGTGAAATTGAATATTTTGTGATTTTGTTGAGTAATGCATGATCCTGCTTTAAGACAAATTGGGAATATCGGCTACTCTACACGCACAGTATTTGAATAAAAGGTGACATGCAACATTGACATCAATCTGGAAATTTTTGCTATATTAGGCAAATTATTGTTGTATGGTTCTATTAGAAAAGCTTGTATTTGCATCCCTAGATAAAAGTGCGCACATAATTGCTACTTTTCCATTCACGACATCATCATATTTTTGTGTGCGAAATAATGTCAATATTTGGTTAACAAACTATCTCTTACGTATTGTTGGTAGCACTGTTTTGGATACTAGATATATTATGTGTTTGTATATCTCCGTGCCTTTCGATAACACATTATCCTTTCACAACTAGCAAGTATATTATGTCTTACGATTTCCCGCACTAGTTCCCTTGCTTTGCAACAACGCCAGGGCTAGAGAAGTTCGGCCTTTACTTGAGTGAAGACTCTACTGAAGTCACACTGCAGACAAACCATGGATATAGGTTCCGAGTTCGGCTCAATACCGATGAAGAAGGTTGCTCTTATTCTCATCTGTGCATGTGGAGAGAGTTTGCTATGCGTTACCCATTGAGTGTTGTTACTAAAGTGTTAGTGGATAGAACACAACATGGTCTTATCATCTATGTGGCCTTACCAAAGGAGATCCTTCGATGGACCAATAATCAAAGTTAGTTTTCTTTGAAGTTTTTGCATGTTGACCTATCACTTAACAAAATTAATGTACCGCTCTAACTAGATAACCAGTCCTTAAGCAACAGAATGGGCTTTCCTTTTCTGACCATGTTCCTATGCTTATAATTACTATACTATCTCTAATAATTCGTGATAAGGGTGTTATTTCCTTGCAGGGTTTGTTAAGCGTGTGGTTGGTGATGTGCATGTTACTCCTCATTTCAAATTTCATTGGAAAGACTTGAAGCATGCTATAAAATTACTTTGCTTCCTTACTAAGCGTTTCAATGCTGGACACATAATGGTAATATGTGTGCCACTAGTGCATACCTTGGATAGGATCAATTGTATCATTCACAAAAAGCTGGTACACAATCTTTTGTGTTATATATGCTCTTTGGAAACTATTGCTTCATGCAGTGCTACAATTGTTTTATTCATCTTGTAGCAACTATTGCTGCCTACATTTGTTCCTGAATTGATGCCCCATTCTGGTCCAATAACACTAGCTATTGTTGAGAACAAGAAAGTGATGACAACGTACTTCATTTCCCCTAGAAATGGAAGCATTCTCATTGATAGATGGTCGACTGTGATGGTAATCCGTGCACATTTGAAAATTGGAGTCGATGGTATGCTCATGCTATATGAAGGCACCAAAGGCTTTTCCTGTTCATTGATGACATTTCGTCTTGCAAATCCTTTGCAATGCTTTCCTCAAATCCTAGTTGTTAAGTACTGTGTGTTAAGTACTTCTTCAGTAGAGATGTCAGGCTTTAACTATGCTATCGGTGTTTGTGCCAAGAGCGCAATGGATAAAACATGTTCCATCTGACTTGCTTTGCTTTTTCGATGCATTTGACCGTGTTGTTTCCCCAACGCAATCAAAACTAATTCAGTCATACTAATGCATAGGCTAACATCATGCTTTCAGATGGAGCTTGTTACTAATGGCTTGTTTACCTTTTAAGCAGCGTTCGTTAGAGTCCATTTCATATGGTTTGCTTGCCTTCTTTGTTGCTTAATCATGTGATGAACCGGACACCCTCGAATGGTATGACACAGTATGATGTTTGTTCGGCATACTATCACATAGGTTAACACTACTGGAATCAGGATCTTTGCCGTTAGCCAGCTCTTTGCCGTCTGCTAGATGACGGCAAAGAAGGTCTTTGCCGTCAGCTTACAGAAAAATGATGGCAAAGAAAGAGCTGACGGCAAAGATCATGTTTGTCGTCAGCTAGCTCTTTGCCGTCTGCTAGCAGACGGCAAAGAGGGAGTGTGGCTCACTAACGAGAACCACCTAACGGCCACTTTCTTTGCCGTCTGCTAGCAGACGGCAAAGAAGCTTTGCCGTCTGCTAGCAGAGGGCAAAGAAAGTGGCCAACCTAACGGCCGTTCCCCCCGGCCCCACCTCACTACCTAGGTTCTTTGTCGTCTGCTAGCAGACGGCAAAGAGATTTGACCTAACTAAAAAACGGTCAGCGCCCCGCGCCCCACCCCTCTCTTTCTCCCCTCTCTCTCCCCTCACCTCACCCACACCGCTCCTGTGCCCGAGCCGCCGCCCCCGTGCCCGAGCCGCCGCCGCCCCGCGCCAGCCCCGCCCCCCGGAGCCGCCCCGTCGCCGGCCGCTCGGCCGCCCTGCCCTGCCCCATCGCTGGAGCCGCGCCCTGCAGCCGGAGCCGCACCGTCGCCGGACGCCCTTCCCCTCGGCCTCCTCAACCCACGCCCCCTCCCCGTGGCCTGCCTCCTCAACCCGCGCCCCCTCCCCGTGGTGAGTTTCTCTGTTTTTTTCTATTTTTTTTAGAGTTAGTTTAGGTTTGTTTAGTTTAGTTTAGTTTAGTTTACGTTAGTTTAGTTTAGTTTAGTTTAGTTTAGGTTAGTCTAGTTTAGTTTAGGTTAGATTTAGTTTAGTTTAGTTTAGGTTTTTTTTTCTGTTTTTTAAGAATAAACAAGAAAGATGGAAAAAAAGAAGTAAAAGAAGAAGAGGAAGAGGAAGAAGAAGAAGATGAAAACAAAGAACAATAAGTAGAAGAAGAAGAAGAAGAAGAAGAAGAAGAAGAAGAAGAAGAAGAAGAAGAAGAAGAAGATGAAAAAAAAGAAGTAGAAGTAGAAGATGAAAAAAAGAAGTAGGAAAAGTACAAAAAGAGGGTCGCCGATGGTCGAGTGTCTCCGAGGGAAAAGAGGGTCGCCGAGTGGTCGAGGGGTCGAGGATTGAGGGGAAAAGGAGTCGAGGGTCTAGGGGTCGAGGATCGAGGTGTTGAGGGGTCGAGGGTCGAGGGGAAAAGGGGTCGAGGGGTCAAGGGTCGCCGAGGGGTCGAGGGGTCGAGGATTTGCCATCCCGACCCCGACACCCCGACCCCCTGACCCCGACACCCCGACCCCGACACGACACCCCGACACCCCGACCCCGACACGACACCCCGACACCGCGACCCCGACACAGCACCCCGACCCCGACACGGCACCCCCGACCCCGACACAGCACCCCGACCCGACACGACACCACCGACACCCCGACCCCCGACACGACACCCCGACACCCGACACGGCACCCCCGACCCCGACACAGCACCCACCCCGACCGACACCACCGACACCCCGACCCCCGACACGACACCCAGACACCCCGACATGGCCCCCGACCCGACACGACCACCCCGACCCCGACAAGACACCCCCGACACCCCGACCCCCGACACCTCCTGAAAAAGGTGCTCTTCGGCCTTCCAGAGGCCGACGGGGTCATATATTTGTGAATTATGAGTTAGGTCATATATTTTTCGATTTATTGATCCCGGAGCATATATAGACGATGAAGAGTAATATTAGTAATGTCAGGTATTCAATTATTATTATATACATATACATATATATATTATTAATTAGTTCATGTTATTAGGTATTCAATTTTTTATTATGTTCATGATGATGATACACACTTAAATTTTTATTATGTTTATGTTGTACTAATTTCGTTTACTCTTTGTCATTGCAGGTGTTGACAGATGGTGGGCGCAGGTCGAGAACGCTCCGAGCCTCCTTCCTCGGCGCGTGCTGGGAGGGCTGCTATTATTCCACCCCAGCACCTCCGGAGAGCGCTGGTAGACAGTATGCAGACATCGGCGGGTGCTTCTTCTTCGGCCGGGAGAGGTCGGGGGAAGACGAAGAGGGGTGCTAGAGGTGGACGTGGTGGCGGGAGAGGTAGGAAGGCTGCTGTGCCTTCCTCGCCGCCACCCCCAGCTGATTCTCCCGACCACAGGAGTGCTCCGTCTCAGGTGGACTCGTCTGACTTGGACCCGTCTCGGACTCCGGTCCACGAGCCTTGGGCCGACGAGCCTCGGGTCGCCGAGCCTTCGTCCCACGAGACTCGGGTCACAGAATCTTCGTCCCAGGAGACTCCGGTACCAGAGTCTTCGTCCCACGTGACTCCGGAGGCTAGTGGCCATGCTGATGGTGGCGAGGACAGCTTTTCTGAGGATAGCTATAGCAAGGGCGAGCTGGTTGAGGGGGGGCAAGAAGGTCTACCAGCGTGGTGCTACAAAGCGCCCGCCCGTGCCGCCGACCCGCGATCAGAGGTGGTTGATTGAGCCTAACGGGGAGAAGTAAGTGCATTTACTCTTTTTTAACCTTTTGCCTTCATGTTTCTTCAAATTAATATCTAATGTGTTGGCCTTGTCATACTGCAGGGGTTGGAAACACGCCCCTGGTGTCCGCAGGCCCAACCAGGTCCTTGGTGTGCTTTGCCGGCACCACTTCCCGGGGTGGGTCATGTTGCCCGGTGAGGGTGAGGTTCCACAGCTAGCACTGAGTTGGGAGCTGTACATGGCTGCCTCGGCCCCGCCGGAGGAGAGGGTCGACGGTGTCTTGTGCGAGACGGTGGCCGACATTGTGATCCGGCGGTTTTGGGTAATTTCTCCTTTATAGAATTAAAAATCAACAGTACCTAGTGATTGTACTAATCAGTGTTGTGTTGTTTGATTGCAGACCTTCTATAGGTGTCTTGAGGAACACGAGGCAGACGCGGCTATGGTTCTCGAAGCCGAGTGCAAGCGCCTACTTCAGAACTTACGGCACGAGGCTCGGGTGCAGGCTGTTCGAGACTACTACGCCTCGACTAACATTAAGAGGGCCAAGAAGAAGTGCTGCGCCAAGTATCTGAGTAAGGAGAAGTACATGAAGGTAATTACCTATTCTTAAGGCCTTGTACTTAGTTTCCTAGATTTGATTCGTAGGCGTAGCGCAGAAATTTCTCTTTGTCTAACTTAGGTGCCCCTGAGATGGTGTGCGGATAGGATGGACTGTAGGGAGGCATTGGTGGATGAGTGGTGCTCTCCCCAATGGCTAGCCGTCCACAACAAGTCCAGGGATAAGCGTGCCCAAATGCAAGGTGTGCCACACCATCAAGGGAGCTCCAACCTGTTTGAGTACGGGGATCACTGGGTATGTGGTTTGCTTCACGATTCATGCAATTTCATTCTTCATGCTAGCTTGAGCCCTTAACTAATATTTTGTTCCTCTCTTTTAGGCGCGACACAACAAGAAGGATGTGCCACCGCTGTTCGACCCCTATGCCATGGCCCATACTTCCCCGTACAAGAAGGCCAAGGCATTCTCTGAGGATGACCTCGATCATCCAGAGAGCTTCACCAACATCTCCTCCCACAACAAGCTCGTGAGGTACAAAGACGTTGGGAAGACAAGGAAAGGGGAGGACTTCAACCCGAGCCAGAGTCCTTTTGATCCAAAGGTCGTGATGCTATCTGGTGGCGGGAGGTACCATGGCTCGGTAGCCATTGGGGATGGACTCATACGTTGTCCTAGAACTCTCCCGGAGATCAAGAAGCGCCAGACGAGCTCTGATACTGAGATAAGGCCTCGTCCACGGCCAATGGAGCTCGCCATCGAGGCTAGGGCCCAGGAGCTTCTGGCGGAGGCAAACAGGCAGGCGGCGGAGAGGGAGAGGGACATGGAGGAGAGGACGACTAGTCTGTTGGAGGCGGAGAGGAACCGGAACGACGCGTCTCACCGGGCCCTATACGAGCTCCTCGTGGTAAGTTTCTCCTGCATATTAGCCAAATCATGCGCATAATGTTTGTTTCATTACTAACTAATATGACTGACTCGTGAAAACAAAATGTGCAGACCGTGTGCCAGAACAACGGTCAGACCCCTCCGCCGATGCCCCAGATTGGTATAGCGCCCACGGTGAGTTTCATTTGAATGGTCATTAGTTACTAGTATTCACATATGAGTTGCATCATGCTAACGAGACATTGCAAATGATCTTTGGTGCAGCATGCCTCCCGACAAGCATCGACCGATCCTTCTCCGTCTGGCACTGGCGCAACCCTGACCGGTCCTTCTCCGTCTGGCACTGGCGCAAACCCGACCGGTCCTTCACCTCCGTGATGATGGTAAGTTTTCCCAAGTGTTTTGCTTAACAAATGCATACTTAGCTTAAGAAATGACCTAGTTAGCTCCAAAATGACATATACTTAGCTTATTTTTCTCGAAAATGACATAATAACCTTACTTAGCTCCAAAATGACATATTTTACCTAGGATAGCTATAAAATGACCTATACTTAGCATTTTTTCCTCCTAAATGACTTGATATGCTTAGTTAGCTAAAAAAATAGCATAACTACCTAGGATAGCTCAATAATGATCTATACTTAACTTAGCTAGTTCATTTATGACATAATTAGCTCACTTAGGTAAAAGATGGCATAATAACCATAGTTTAGCTCCAAAATGACCTATCCTTAGCTTTATTTTCCTCGAAAATGACATATAACCTTACCTTAGCTCCAAACTGACATACTTTACCTAAGAGCTATAAAATGACCTTATACTTAGCATTTTTTCCTCCTAAATGACTTAATATGCTTAGTTAGCTAAAAAAATGGCATAACTACCTAGGATAGCTCAATAATGATCTATACTTAGCTTACCTAGTTCATTTATGACATAATTAGCTTACTTAGGTAAAAAATGGCGTAATAACCTTGGTTTAGCTCCAAAATGACCTATACTTAGCTTTTTTAGTTCATTTATGACATCTTAGCATACTTAGGTAAAAAATGGCATGATAAACCTTGGTTTAGCTCCAAAATGACCATATACTTAGCTTATTTTCCTCCAAAATGACAAAATAACCTTACCTACCTCCAAAATGACCAATTTTAACTAGGATAGCTCTAAAATGACCTACACTTGCCATTTTGTCCTCCAAAATGAATAAATATGCTTAGTTAGCTCAAAAATGCATAACTACCTAGGTTAGCTCAAAAATGACCTATACTTAGTTTATTCAGTTCATTTATGACATACTTAGCATACTTAGGTCAAAAATGGCATGATAATCTTGGTTACCTCCAAAATGACATAGACTTAGCTTATTTTCCTCGAAAATGACATAATAACATTACTAAGCTCCAAAATGACCTATTTACCTAGCTTAGCTCTAAAATGACGTACACTTAGCATTTTTACCTAGCTTAGCTAAAAAATGGCATTTTTACCTACCTTAGTTAGAAGAAGAAGAAGATAAAGAAGAGGAGAGGAGAACAAGAAAGAGAAGAAAAATTCTTCTTCTTCTTCTTCTTCTTCTTCTTCTTCTTCTTCTAGCTAGTCTTCTTCTTCTTCTAACTTTCTTCTTTCCCAATTTGCAGATTTGCTTTAGATGAGGAAGCTTGCGTTGATGGAGTCTACTCTTCTCCTTGTGCTTCCTTTTTGTTTTGATTTTGTACGATGAACAATGTGAAACTTGCGACCTATATATGTATGTATGGATGAAACCATTGTATGCTTGTTGTTGGATATGTTGGCTAGCTATATATGTTGCATATGGACTTTTGATTTGGTATGTATATATGTTGGATGATCATATCCGTATGGCAGGGATATGATTTGGTATGTATATGTGTTGGTATGCTCGTTGAAAGTATTTTCAAATGTGTATATATATATGTGAAATTCTGTGAAATTGAATGAATTTAAGAAAAAACAGGGGCTATACAGGCTCTTTGCCGTCTGCCAGCAGACGGCAAAGAGCTTTGCCATCAGCCAGCAAACGGCAAAGCTGCCACGTGGCAGCTACCTGTACAACCTAGGGGGGCACTGGGCTGGCCTTTGAATCTTTGCCGTCTGCCAGTAGACGGCAAAGCACGCCGTTAACCCCTTAACGGACCTAAGCTGCCATGTGTGCCGTCCATGCCCTTTGCCGTAGTTTGTTCAGCCGGATGTGGTGCCGTCTGCTGGCTGACGGCAAAGGCCTTTGCCGTCGACCATGCATGCCTTTGCCGTCAGCCATGGCAGACGGCAAAGTGCCTGATTCCTGTAGTGTAATGATGTAGTTGGAGCAGACCGGCCATGCCGTTCCTCCGCTTCATCTTTGTAGTTGGTCTTTGCGCCAATGGCGCAATGGGTCATCTAGTCGATCTTGTAGTTTGAGAAGGTGGGCATCATCTACAACACTTTGAAAAACTTTCTCCACTTGGGAGAAATTATGGTCGTCAAAAACCACATTACATGATTCTTCAACACATTCAATGGATTTGTCATAGCCATTACCGGTGTGAGAGTTTGACCCATATCCAAAAATACGCCATCAATAGGCTTAGCTCAAATTTAGCTATTCGACCTTGGTTTAGCTCCAAAATGACATATACTTAGCTTATTTTCCTCCAAAATGACAAAATAACCTTACCTACCTCCAAAATGACCAATTTTAACTAGGATGCTCTAAAATGACCTACACTTGCCATTTTGTCCTCCAAAATGAATAAATATGCTTAGTTAGCTCAAAAATGCATAACTACCTAGGTTGTTCAAAATGACCTATACTTAGTTTATTCAGTTCATTTATACATACTTCATACTTAGGTCAAAAATGGCATGATAATCTTGGTTACCTCAAAATGAACTAGACTTAGCTTATTTTCCTCGAATGACATAATACATTACTAAGCTCCAAAATGCCCTATTTACCTAGCTTAGCTCTAAAATGACGTACACTTGCATTTTTACCTAGCTTAGCTAAAAAATGGCATTTTTACCTACCTTAGTTAGAAGAAGAAAAGATAAAGAAGAGGAGAGGAGAACAAGAAAGAGAAGAAAAATTCTTCTTCTTCTTCTTCTTCTTCTCTTCTTCTTCTTCTAGCTAGTCTTCTTCTTCTTCTAACTTTCTTCTTTCCCAATTTGCAGATTTGCTTTAGATGAGGAGCTTGCGTTGATGGAGTCTACTCTTCTCCTTGTGCTTCCTTTTTGTTTTGATTTGTACATGAACAATGTGAAACTTGCACCTATATATGTATGTATGGATGAAACCATTGTATGCTTTTGTTGGATATGTTGCTAGCTATATTGTTGCATATGGACTTTTGATTTGGTATGTATATTATGTTGGATGATCATATCCGTATGGCAGGGATATGATTTGTATGTATATGTGTTGGTATGCTCGTTGAAAGTATTTTCAAATGTGTATATATATGTGAAATTCTGTGAAATTGAATGAATTTAAGAAAAAACAGGGGCTATCAGGCTCTTTGCCGTCTGCCAGCAGAACCTTGGTTTAGCTCCAAAATGACATATACTTAGCTTATTTTCCTCCAAAATGACAAAATAACCTTACCTACCTCCAAAATGACCAATTTTAACTAGGATAGCTCTAAAATGACCTACACTTGCCATTTTGTCCTCCAAAATGAATAAATATGCTTAGTTAGCTCAAAAATGCATAACTACCTAGGTTGTTCAAAATGACCTATACTTAGTTTATTCAGTTCATTTATACATACTTCATACTTAGGTCAAAAATGGCATGATAATCTTGGTTACCTCCAAAATGAACTAGACTTAGCTTATTTTCCTCGAAATGACATAATAACATTACTAAGCTCCAAAATGACCTATTTACCTAGCTTAGCTCTAAAATGACGTCACTGCATTTTTACCTAGCTTAGCTAAAAAATGGCATTTTTACCTACCTTAGTTAGAAGAAGAAAAGATAAAGAAGAGGAGAGGAGAACAAGAAGAGAAGAAAAATTCTTCTTCTTCTTCTTCTTCTTCTCTTCTTCTTCTTCTAGCTAGTCTTCTTCTTCTTCTAACTTTCTTCTTTCCCAATTTGCAGATTTGCTTTAGATGAGGAGCTTGCGTTGATGGAGTCTACTCTTCTCCTTGTGCTTCCTTTTTGTTTTGATTTGTACGATGAACAATGTGAAACTTGCACCTATATATGTATGTATGGATGAAACCATTGTATGCTTGTTGTTGGATATGTTGGCTAGCTATATTGTTGCATATGGACTTTTGATTTGGTATGTAATATGTTGGATGATCATATCCGTATGGCAGGGATATGATTTGGTATGTATATGTGTTGGTATGCTCGTTGAAAGTATTTTCAAATGTGTATATATATGTGAAATTCTGTGAAATTGAATGAATTTAAGAAAAAACAGGGGCTATCAGGCTCTTTGCCGTCTGCCAGCAGACGGCAAAGATCTTGCCATCAGCCAGCAAACGGCAAAGCTGCCACGTGGCAGCTACCTGTACAACCTAGGGGGGCACTGGGCTGGCCTTTGAATCTTTGCCGTCTGCCAGTAGACGGCAAAGCACGCCGTTAACCCCTTAACGGACCTAAGCTGCCATGTGTGCCGTCCATGCCCTTTGCCGTCTGCTGGCAGACGGTGAAGACCTGTGCATCTTTGCTGTCTGCCAGCAGACGGCAACGTGCCCTTTGCCGTAGTTTGTTCAGCCGGATGTGGTGCCGTCTGCTGGCTGACGGCAAAGGCCTTTGCCGTCGACCATGCATGCCTTTGCCGTCAGCCATGGCAGACGGCAAAGTGCCTGATTCCTGTAGTGTAATGATGTAGTTGGAGCAGACCGGCCATGCCGTTCCTCCGCTTCATCTTTGTAGTTGGTCTTTGCGCCAATGGCGCAATGGGTCATCTAGTCGATCTTGTAGTTTGAGAAGGTGGGCATCATCTACAACACTTTGAAAAACTTTCTCCACTTGGGAGAAATTATGGTCGTCAAAAACCACATTACATGATTCTTCAACACATTCAATGGATTTGTCATAGCCATTACCGGTGTGAGAGTTTGACCCATATCCAAAAATACGCCATCAATAGGCTTAGCTCAAATTTAGCTATTCGTGATTTATTGTTAAGAATGAAACACCCACAACTAAATACTTAAATGTATTTGATGTTTAGCTTGTTCCCGGTTAGTATCTGATATGGGGTCTTGTCAATATGTTCCGAGATAGAGCCAGTTTGATACATGACACATGGTGATGATGGCTTCATCCCAAAAGTGTATGGAGATTTATATTCATCCAACATTTGCCTAGCCATCTCCACAAGAGTGTGTTTTTTCCTCTTCGCCAGACCATTTTGTTGATGTGTGTAAGTGTTGGGAAACATAGTAGAAAACAAAAAAATTTGCGCCTACGCACACCCAAGATCAATATGAAGATGCATAACGGGTTGAGATCACGATCGTTACCGTCACCAAGTTGCAGCGGAAGAAGAACCTATCGGTGTAGATCGTACTTGGATTCCCTCCAACCATCGATGAACTATCCCTTGTACCGCCCACGAATAGTCCCTCAAACCAAAGACTGAAAGCACGACCTCTCTACTTGGTTGCAAACGTGCAACCTTTATGATCCGGCAGCGCTTCGCCGATCAATGCTAATTGTCGCCGGAGAATTTAGAGAGAGGAGATTAGAACCACATGCGGCTTCTAATTATGAGGACAAGAGGATTAGCCTAGCTCTAATTAGATAACTAGGACCAACTAGAACTAGGGCTACAACAACTTGTGGAGGCTCCAAAACTTGTACCTCCAAAAGAGCACATATCCTCATGTATATATAGGATAGAGGGGAGAGGCAGGTCTGCCATAAAGGGGGAAATTTCCCCCCTTGGGCCGGCCAGGGGGTGAGGAGTCTGACTCCTCACATGCTCACTATACCGACATCCTCTTTATCAGTTTTGTTCTTCTTTCTCGTTATTATGTTCCGGCATCCCCGTGACGAAGTCACCTGTGTCTGGCCAGACAATGATTGATGCCGTCACACCGAGAAGGCCCTAAGAATATCTCTCCATCGTCGGAGGAGCAAATCCCACTCTCGAGCTATCTAGTCCCTTGTCAAACTTTGATGAACCTGTAAGTTGTCGTTGTGATCACCATGTTACAGGTGACGTTTGAGCAACTACAAAGTTCGCCGTATGGTAAGAAGTGACTACGATACTCTCATGGTCTAAGAAGCAAAATCACACGTTAACACTCCATGTTATTACAATTGATTACAGACGATATTAACTCAATTCATAACAGACAGGATTGAGTCGATTCAATATGATCGTTCTTCCAACGCCAGAAGCTCAATGTTGTTTTAGGACTATCATTTAACACTTAACGATATCCTAAGATCCTGAAAACGTGATCACCAACAACACTTGAGCTAGTCCCAGAGGCAAGACTATGAACTTTTCATTTAACCGTTTATCATTCTACATGTGCATATGAGTTTTCCACTGAATTGCGTATTCCAGGATCATAGCAGTTATAGCATAGAATATAAACTCTTTAATTATGAATACGGAAATATAATAATACAAATATTATTGCCTCTAGGGCATATTTCCAACAGTAAGATGGGTAGAATTCGTGCACAATCCCACATCTCCGAAGAATTCCTTAACAGTGTAGTTCTTGAACTTGGTGCCATTGTCACTTCGTCTTGCCAAGATATCCACTTAGAATTGACGTTGGTTACTTGGAAAAATTCTTGAATGTCTCTTGAGTCTACATTTGGACCGAAGAAAAAACATTGAAGTGTATCTTCAAAAGTCATCCACAATGACAAGACCATACATCTCCCGACAAGGCTATCATAAGATCGAGGCCAAAAGTTATACATATGGAAGGGGCTCCAAAGGCCTAGTAATTGTGATAATGCTCTTTGAGAGGGTGCTTATTTCCATGTTACTTTTCTGACAATTAATGCAAGCACTACAAACATGATATTTCTCAAATGAATTGTCGGTTAGTCTAATGATGTGCTTGCTCTTTACGCGATCTTTAAGATTCCTCATGCTGATGTGCTAGCCTACAATATCATAACCATCCCACATTGGCCTTGTCCATTAGACATGTCTCAAGTCGAGTGCTATTTTTTGAGAAATCAACAATGTAAAGGTTGACTTCAACATGCCCAAGAAATAATACTCTGAGATTATCTCTTCTAAATACCATCTCACATGTTAGTGAAAACAAAACATCTTAACCAACACTACATTAAGTAGACAAAAAAAAATCCAGTTGAGATGAAATTTGATTCGTATGTTGCAAACTCATCAATCTAATAGTCTACCAAATCGGGTGCCGTTTGGTTCAACAATTTGAGAGCAACAGATAGATTAGCAGATGGGACAGATCTACGTGAACTAAGTTTTTTTTTGTTGTCTTGCCAATTGTGGGTTGCTGCTGCCTCGGGTTGGCAAGGTCCCGAGGGTATTTTAAATCTCTTGAGAGATTGTGTACCCATTGATTCTCATAGTGAAAGTTGTGTCGACTGGTTTGTCCGTGCCTGTATTTTTACTGTCATTTTGTGGAGGTTCTTCCACGTAAAACGATCGCATCATTTGAACATATTGTTACGTTAATCCATTGCTTGATGACTAAAACTATCTCAAAGTTCACTATAAACTGAGTTGCATGCTAAGGGGGTGATATTATGCATATTTAAGTAACATGTCGATGAATTAGTACTCCCTCC